>JAPPVO010000002.1:186111206-186213706 GCA_030407325.1 Camellia japonica
GACACTTTACACTTTTATATCCAATTTTTATGCAAATTAATTACATCAGGAAAGATATAACTCGACTTGCCTCCATCAGTCAAACAATAGTAATTACACTGATTTCTCTTAAATTTTTTTAAAATATACAAATTTTTGTTTATAATTTTAAAATAACGATAATGCCACATCATCTGTTAATATACTAATGTGCACATTAATTAGTACATAATTATATGTACTTCTCTTTTAGAAATGTTAAAAATATCGAAATTAATCTAGATGATGCAAAGATACAAATAAACAAAGATAAAATATGCTTTTCATTATAAAAGATATTACAATATTATTTTTTTGATTCATATGACCAATGAATTATTGATGAACATGGATCTAAATTTTATGTAATTAAAACATTAACACTATGTTTGAGACCTAGGAGAGAAAATAAAAAAAATGATTACTTAAGTTATAAGAGAAAAGATAAAAAAGAAAAAGAAAAAGAAATGATTGTGATTTCTTTTCTTCTTGTTTGGATAAGTAAGAAATAAAAGAAAAGAAAAGAAATGATTATGATTTCTCTCATTCTTGTTTGGTTAGATTTCATAAGAGAAAAGAAAAAAAAAAAAAAGAAATTATTTTATGTTATATTACCAAAATAACCTTTTTATATTTTCAATCATTTTATTTCTTTTATTTTTATAGGGATAAAATTGGTATTATGAAAATATTAGTTTCTTTTCTCTCCCAATCTCTCCACTTTTGGAAAGATTAAAAATGAGGGCTATAAGAGAAATGAGTTTTTCTCCGTTTCTCTTCATTTCTCCCCGTTTCTCTGCACTTAAGTTATCCAAATAAGTAAGAAAAAATACATATCTCTCTATTTCTTTTCTTTTCTCTCCAAATCACTCAATCCAAACATAAGAGAGCATAATGTAATTATATCAAACTTAAAAATTTTACTGTATTTTTTTTAAATCTAAAAAAAAACAATCAGTGTGTTTGGTTTCAGTTTTATGAAAATTGAGTTTTTTTATTTTCGTATTTTTTTGTTTTTAGTGAATATTTTTAAGATTTAAATATTTTTTTTTACTTTTTTAGATGCACATTACTTAAATGTATCTAAAAAGTACAAAAATTGTGAAAAAATATTTTAAAAAATTAATAAATACATAAAAATACAAAAAATGTACTGAATTCGCGTATTTTTTGTATTTTTGGTATTTAGTGAATTTTTAAAAGGTTTTTTTCATAATTTTTTTTTTACTTTTTGGGTATATTTATGATAGGTATGTCTAAAAATTAAAAAAATTTGCTTAAAATATTAGAAAAATTCATTGAAAAAATTAAAATACGAAAAATGAAAAAGTAGAATTTTCTAAAAATTGTTTTCTGAAAACTGGAACCAAACAAGCTGAATATAATTTACCCATAGTAAAATTCAAAACTAATTTATTAACTGTGTTTTTCAGTTAATATTGACACTTATGTTTGGTTTTAATTTTTTAAAAATTGAATTTTTTATTTTTCGCATTTTTGTTTTTGTTTTTAGTGAATATTTTAAAAAATTTAAGTAATTTTTTTTACTTTTTTAAATACACCTTACTTAGATGTATCTAAAAAGTAAAATATTTTAAAAAATAATAAATATACAAGAATACAAAAAAATACTAAATTCTCGTTTTTTTTTTTTTTTTGGTATTTAATGAATTTTCTAAAGATTTTTTTTACAAATATTATACTTTTTAAGTATATTTATGTTAGATATATCCAAAAATTATAAAAATTGATTAGAATATTAAAAAAAATCAATGAAAACAAAAAGATAGAGAAAACAAAAAATTTCAATTTTATGAAGAGTGAATCCTAAAAACAGAAACCACAACCAATTGGAGATGCTCTTAGTTTGACCAAATGAATAGACATACCACTCCAACAACAGAACTATGGCTGAGTTTATGTGCATCTCAAATCAGCATTCATGGAAAAATTCTAATCCCACTTCTAAAAAGTCCAGATGGAACTACCAGATTTGCTACATTTTGATTGCCAAGCTTTCACAATTTACCCATTTCTCAAGCTTCAACAAGACACCCAACGAGGTATAAATAAAACCAAAAACAAAAAAAATGTTTAACACATCCATCAACATATTATAAATGCCACTAAGCAAACACAGAATTACAAAATAATAATATTTTGAAGGCAGAGAGCAAAGATGGCCCTAACTGCCCTTCAACAATGCCTGAAACTTAACCAAGTTAAGAGGGAACATAGGACCTGGTTTAAAATGTGTCTCATACATACGTATCTGACCCACACTCCCATACGTTATATATATTAAGCGAAAAGTACATATTGACTACTACAATTTAGAATAGCTTCATGGATTGACCTTTGGCGCCCATCCTGCAACCACATGTTCTTTTGCAGCCTTGGTCTTCTCAAAACACTCCTTAGAGAAGAGCGACTGCATAACAAAGGCACAATCAACCAAGATTAGACCATTAACAGAGAGAGAGTATAAACTAAGTAGATTGACAAGGTTTTTCCTTCTTTCCTTTCAATTTACATAATTATGGAAAAATTCTTGATTCATCCACATTGGTTTCATATCAATAATCTATATTAATTGTAAAAACTGTAGTAAGGCACAGAACAAATACTGGAAAAGGATTCAATTTGCACACATTCCTCATAAAAAAATTATGGTAAGTCGAGAAATAGAGAGGAACTCTACTGATTAAACATGGGTTTCATACTAATGCTTTACAAACTTTCATAAAAGAAGTTAATTTTGACAGGCAAGAGACAGAACTTATACAAATTTAGGGCTAATGGTAAAAGATGGGATGGGACCAACACATTTCATTTACATTAATTCCAACAAATATTTGGCTAAATGATCAATTAGTTCCTCCAATTTTACACTAGTTTTCAATTTAGCCCTCAAACTTCTAATAATTTATATATTTTTTTATCTAAACCCTTGAACTTTCATAATTATGCCGTTGTAATGCAGCCCATTTTCAGATGTGGGTCCTGTTATATCGTGTGCTTCGTAATTGGGCTAATTTTAGGGATTAAACTAACAAAATGATAGTCTAAATGAGAGGAAAAAACATGAAGAGACAAAACCGCTAACAGTTTCATGTGAACTTGAACGTGCAATCAGAAGTAGGAATTCTAACTGGGCAAAGGTATGTCCAACTCTGAGCAAATTTTAGAAAAGATTAACCAAAAAGCCATCAAAACACTGAACCCCACTCAGTATGAAACCGATGAATTTTATTTAAGGAACCAATAGTTGAAATCAACATCTAGATTTCTCTAAACACATAGCCAAGACTTACTTAAAGAGAACTTGAACAATCTTGCAACATTAGAACTTGAACTAGCAGAGGCTTTATCAGACTAATAGTTGTGGCATGAGGAGTGATGCTCTGGTTTAGTCATTTGTGACTTTTTCTTGGTAAGTTGTATAATTTTATCATCATTGCTTGAGCGGTTTTTGTGGTGTTCCACTCCCAAAAAACAGAGTTTGGGTTCTAGTACTCCTTAAGTCAGATTCTTCACTTGGTAAGCAGTGATTGACAAGTGATTAATGTGGACCATCTAACTATTAAAGACGAGTAATTCCTGATCTATGTTGTATATCCAAATCATGAAGAACCAGCTGTTCACCTTTCTGAACTGAGGTTTCATCGGATCTTCGAAGTCCTTATTTCTTGCTTGGTGCCTTTTAAAGTTGCAGCTTTTTGTTTCGTGTGATGTGTTTGGAAACAGAGGGATAAAAACTTCCAACAATCAGGAATCGACTTCTTTGAAGCTTAAGGAAACCCTTACCATGATCCTGTCACTTGGAGCCTTCCTTAACTACCAATTTGAAATTTTCTCCAGAGTTTATAGAAAGTTCTCTGATTGGTTCAATTCCTCTTTTGAGTGTTATACACCTTGTGTGTGCATGACTTCTTGCCTTTCTTATTTCTTTAAAAAATTGAATTATTGATAAAAGTATGAAAAAGGACCAAATTGCTCTTGTAATACATCTATAGAAAGTGAGGAGAGCAAGTATAATTGTTCTTTGGGGAAAGCCTGAAAAGCATTTGTTCTTCAAGAATAAAATCAAATTCCTAATTTGCACTCTCTGACTTTAGGACTTCAATATCCAAAAGCAACACCATGAACCCAACATATCTCACTCCAGGAGCAGGAACATATATGGATTTGATAACAAAAAAAGTAATAATACTAGCAGGGAAACAACAATTCTCGACATCAACATAAAATAACTACAACAACAATTTCCAACATCAATCTAAAAATAAGTTTTGAAAGCAGAAGGTTCTGTTTTCTTTCATAATGAACATGCTAAACAGCATATAAATCAAAAGTTTAGATCCAGGGACTTAAGTTGTCATAGCACACAATTAAATAAAAACTAAACTTGCATTGACCAAAAAAAAACTAATTCACCTTCATGTAATTATGGACATGAGTCAAGCTTTCTGGGATTTTCCAGCCCTTGAAATGGCCAAGAGCCACATCAAGATGGTACAGCTTTGGTGCCAAACCCAAATCAACAGCGCAAACGCTTTCCCCATTAATATACGGTCCCTTAACATATCAGTTAATTAATTAGTACTAACTTCCATTACAAACAAAAGTTAAAAGGTACTAAGTCTTTGTTAATGATTTCACAATACTTCAAAAGTAAAAACACATACATGTGCCTGAAGATGTTCATCCAGTGCCTTCAACTCATCAAGCAAAGCCTGCTCCGACCCATCATTGGGGTCCTTGCTCTTCAGGAACTTGACAAAAGAAGGGAATATCTTGGACCCACTATAATCTCGCAGAAGTTGGAGAGCATAAATCAGTAAGACAACTCCAAAGTAGTTCCAAGAAAATGAATATAAAAAATAAAAAATAAAAAAACTGCTAGTTTTGTGTGAAAATTTTAGTTCATCCTGGCCACATCAAATCAAAACTACTTATGGATGAATATGGAGGGAGGAAAAAATTAGATCCAAAGTCCGTAACATAAGCTAAAGACGTCTATTCTTCCAAAAATTTTATAAAGAAGACTCAACCATAATGATAGAGCAGTGGAATTTCTGAAATAATAGGCCACTTTGATGAGTCTTTTGATTTAAAATAAAATGATAAGACTCAAATGTGCGACTATGTGATTGTGTAAAAATTTTCTAGACAAATCAATGAGTTACTAGAATTTTTTCTAATCAATTTATTTCTGGATTGACTTATGAGCAAGGGCCAAGATACTTGACCAATGCCAATAGAAAACAAATCAATAGAGAAATAGTGCTAGAAACCAAACTTTAGAAATAAAAACACACAAAATTACAATTGAAATGTTTACAACAATTAACGAAACACATAGCATAATGATAAATCTAAATTCGTTTCCAAAAATCTGAGGGCATTGATGAAACTTTCAGAAACAGGATTTTTTTTGGACAAGTAAGTCATATTATAACCAAAAAAAAAAGATATACAATGAAGTTCAATACACATCTTTTGTAGGGAGAACAAAAATAAACAAAAACGAACTACTCACTCAAAAGAAACAAAACTATTCTTATAGAAGACAAACACGACATTCACAACAAAAAGGATTCAAAATTTCCCTCTAACACTCTTCAAGTTATGAAGTTTCGTCTTGTGTTTTTTTTCTGTTATTCTCCTTTGTAGTCTCCCCATTACTAGGGTCACTTGGAGATGGACTCCCTCTATTATTTAGGCTCTTCATTTGGCACAACAACTCTTGACTTAACTCTCCATTCCCCAACTCTCCCATATCACACGATTCAAAGACATCAAAGGTATTAGATGTTGAGGGAGCGGAAGACTGCGTCTCTCTCTCTCTCTTGTTTATCACTGTTGTTGAACCTTGCCTACCATCTCTCCCCTTTTTCTTCACCACTTCCCATTTAGTCGAAATTTGTATTTTAGTCTCCTTGACTCTCCACTCTTATTTGAAAGAGAGAGGATTCAAAGTCTTTGACTTTTGAGGGCACAAATTAATGGTATGACCAAAAGTCTTACAAACATCACACCTTTTGGGGCTTCTATGAAACCTCATCTTGAATCTCACACGGGTCACCACAACCAAGATTTATTTTGAAAGACTCAAGATCTTTTTATTTGCTGGCACTTCGATACATATTCAGAAACAGGATAGTTTTCAGCTGATCTCAATTTTTAATTTACCTTAGTTGTACTTCTAATTGCCTTGGAAAATTTCCTGTCTACCAAAATATTTTCTGAAAGAAAATTCAAATAAGTTCCGGAATCGTGTTTTTTTACAACAAATCCCTGTTTGGTTGAGTTTTCAAAATATATTTTTACTCAAAAAAATAGAGACTATTTTGATAAAAATAAATACGAATTTTTTTTTTTATAAAAAAATCCAAAACTTATTTTTGCCCCAAAAAGAAAATATATACATATATGAATATGATGGGGGCTTTTATTTTTTCATTTATTTTTTTTTTTTTACCAAACTAGGTTTAGAACAGAAATCAGTTTCTGAAAACTCAACCAAATTAGTTGAGTTCTCAAAAACTGTTTTCTGTTTTTGAAAATGATAACAAAGAGGCTTACATTTTTGCAACAATCATCACACTGAACAGTAAAAATAAAGAAAACACCATCTCGCCCTCAATACAATCCAAACTATTACAGATCCATCAATAATAACATAATATATATATATATATATATATAGAGAGAGAGAGAGAGAGAGAGAGAGAGAGGCATACACAGAGGAGACCTCGGGAGAATGGCAGAGAGGAGGGTCTGGGAATTTTTCTTCAATATGGCTAACAATAACATCAGAGTCAGAAATCCATTCTTCATCAAATTTTATCACAGGCACCTTCCCTTCTGGGTTCGCTTCCAAAAACCTAAACAATCATCACCCAAAAAATATATATATATATTCAATTTTCGAGGTTTTTGAGACCGCACAAACACTACAAACATGGTTATATGAAGCAAAAAAAAAAAGAGTCGAAATTGTCTAACCATTGGGGTTTATCACTGACATTGATCAGATGTATCTTGTATGGGATTTTCTTCTCCTCCAAAGTCAGAAGCACCCTTTGGGTAAAAGGACCTATAACCCACAAATCATCCACACAAACCCACAAATTATTATCAAAATCACAGACATCTAATCATAACCCATTACCCAAAATGGTTATATGTGTATATATGTCTGTATTTATAGAGAGAGAGAGATATTACAGTCTCCAAGAATATCAGGAGCACCAGAAGCAGCCTTGGCACAGACCTCCACAGCCATGGTGTGAGTCAAGCAAGGTCTCAAAGAGGAGAAACTCAAGATCGGCAGAGGGGACTGGTTGTAATGATATAAAGAAAAAAAATTTCCCCTTTTGATAATATAGGGAGGGAGAATTTTTTTTTTCTTCATTTTTTTATTGTTTTTTCTTAATTGTAAAGATTAAAATATTATGTTTAGTGTGCAATTTTTTGGTACAAGGTGTATTTAATTAAGCTGAAAAATTCTCTCTCTTCATTTTTTGTCTACATTTTTTACTTTTTAAGACATGAAAACAAGAAAAAAATTTAATAGAGAATATTGTACCAGTCAATTATGACTCCCTTTGGGAAGCAATTTAGACTAAAATAATTATATTAGACAAAATTATATATTTTAATTAAATATAATAAAATATTATATCTAATTCATAATTATTTTATTTTTTTTAAAAAAATTAAAAAAATTATCCTAAACAAAGTATTTTAGCCTTAGGCTAAAATAGTTAAAAAATCAAAAAGTCAACCTACACCCCAAACGAACTCTACATATACAAATTTCATGTGGGAAGCTTTGGTAATTCTTGCTAGGAGATGCAGGGAGCAGTTCAGATGGTTTGAGAATAAAATTATAAATTGAATGACAGATTGACAAATTGTGATTTGAGTGATTTTAGGCGAATTGACGGATTGAAAAATATTTTAACCAATTCTCAAGTCTTTCCATAATATATAACACTAATTTGTATAATATTTTTTATATATATAACACAAACTAATTTTACATAATATTTTTCATATATAACTATTAATTTGTAATAAATTTCACATATTAAATTTTTCTCACATTCATTTTTACTTTGATATTTCATTATAAGTTAAAATATATATATGTATTAATTAGAGTTAATTACCAAAAAAAAATTATTTACAAATATTATGGTAGTTCAGGTCCTATTTAAGATTTTTTAAACCAATAAGTCTTATTTAGTAAAACTGAAAATATTATCAGTTTTCACAATTTTAAAACTAAGAACATTATCAATTTTGTATAGTAATATTCCAAATAATTGTTTCATTAATTGATGAGGAAAAAAATAGAACATGAGATAGTATTTTTGTCTTTTTACTTATTGGTTTGATTTAACTATCTAATAAAACTGAGAGCCTTAACAGTTTTAAAAATGAGAACAATATCAATTTTTTCATTTTAAAAGTTTTTTTTTTTTTTTCAGTTTTGCACATCAATGTTCCACCATCATTTTCGTTTATAAACACACAATTTTTAGTTTTGCATAATTCAATTTTTCAAAAAAAAAAAAGCATAGGTTTTTTTTTTTTTTTGACATAATTTTTTTAGTTTTTAATTTGAAAGTTGATGTTATAAAGTTTTAAAAATCAAAATAAATGTCAAATCATTATATTCTTTTATAGATAATCATAAATGATGAACAATCATTATTTGAAGGGTAATTTTGACTATTAAAATTTAATAGGACTTGAAAGTCTAAAAAATCTCAGCTAGAACTTAATAGAATAAGTTCATAAATTAAGACTTGCGTGTAAATGTCTCTATTAACTATAGCGAAGCGGAGCGATTTCGAAGGCGGATTATAAATTTTAAAGTTTAAACCACGGTTAACAGATAGAGTGGTACGGATTGATGTAGATCGGTGCGATTTTAGCAAATTAAACGCTATTTTGTACAACCCTAATTCTTGCACCAAAAAAAAAGGGGCAATTACACCCTTATCTACTTTTAAAATTTGATAAAGAAAATGTTTGCTTTTAGTATTTTTTTTTATGTATTTATATAATGAAATGTATGTGTAAAATAATTGAGAACTAATGCACATACCAAATTTCATAAAGAATAAAAGAGTTCAAGTAAATTTGTCAATTTCAAATGACTGGGTAGTTTGTGGTCATCTATTGTTTTTGGTACTTCGAAAATAATTTGTGGTCATATATGTAGCTACTAGAAACTCAGCATTCTTTGACCTTGCTTGATGATATGATTAACTTGTTTGGTATGTATTAAGAAGAAATGAAGAAAAGAAGAGAAAAGAAAAGAAAAGAAAAGAAAGGTTACTTGTCTAGAAATTGTGCGAGACAAAGGAATCATTGAGAATGAAAAGTTGAGGTTTAAATGTATTATAGGGTTTGTGTACAAATTAGATCTAGATCATTCATTTTGATAATTTTGTATAAATTTCTAGATAATAATTTTGAATTTATAATATTGTGTTAAAAAAAAGAAGAATAAGGAAGACATGCAATACGATTTGAATGAATATAATCAAAAGTCTCATAAAATCTCAGTTTTATTGTCCTATTTCCTATTTTAGAAAATTTGAAAATTCTCCATTAGAATTTTTTTTTTCTTTTCATTTAAATGGACAATTGTAAAGTGTGTTAAAATCAAGTTCGTTTGGTTGCAATTCACATGTTTTTATTATAATTATTAGTCACAAGTCATTTGTCAACATTAAGGTTGGGAAGATTAAATAAGTGTATTTTTTGACTTTTTATGAAATATGGGTTGGATTTGGGTTGAGTTTGAAGTGATATGTTAGAAAGGTGATGTGACTTAAATAAGATGATGTGACTTAAATAAGATAATGACTTTTTGACTTTTTGAATTTTTTTAAAGATGCCAAACTTGACCTAAAGCACAAGAAAATGGAGACTAGGATCTCTTTCTTTTTTTTTTTTTTTTTTTTTTACTTTTGTCGTGGTGGGAATATAAAGGTGTCTCGCTCATTGCACTACCACCACATGCATACTGGTGTACTGCTTGTGTTGTCTCTTATTATGTTTTTGAAATCTTTTACTTGTCATTCTTTATCAAAAAGAGCCTTTTATGGTGCCTCACTTTCGCACTCCCAAGTAACAATGGAAAGTTTGTTGGGGGCACTGCCCCTAACCACCAAGTAAGAATGGGCATTGACCAAGTTGAGTTGGGTTTTGGTTGAATCTAAGTTAAAAAAATATAAATAAAAAAAAAAAAATTGATGCACAAGTTGTTGAGTTTGACACACTAATGGATTTAAAAATACAATCTTTATTGATAATACTCTAGTACACAAAACACTTGTACATAATTACACACTAATACACTTTACTTATCCACTCACACATACATTCAAACACTCACACTTTGTGTCTTTCTCACACAAGACCTTGAGACACTTCACACTAGATAGTGCTTGACCACGCATGGACTCACTATTTTTTCACTCAATTGTCCAATTATTTAGTACATGCACTCATACATATTTATACTAGTTAAAGAACTTTTTAGAATACACTCATACTTTCCTTATACTCTAGAACAATCTAAATTACTCTTGTATATATTAGAGTTTTCTATTCTTCTCTAAAATATTCTAGAACCTTCCGGAACTTTCTAATTTTCTCTAGTTTTCTCCAAACTTCTTTAATGTTCCGAAACCTTCTAGGATATTCTAGAATCTTCCGGATTTCTCTAGGTTTTTTCAGAATCTTCTAGATCTTTTCGGAGTATTATAGATTCATGTGGAAACTTCTAGAATATTATAGAGAGAAGATTCTAGAGAGTGAAGAGAGTTAATGATGACTCTCAACACTCCCCTCAGCACTAACTCTCATTTCTAAATTATGTAACCATGCCACGTTGTTTCAGAAACTCTTTGTGAGTATTTCTGTGACGCCCCAAAAATCGAGAATATCAGATAATATATTAACCATTGAATATAGGGTTTATCTAAGGTTACAAGAGTAGGAAACGTCACTAATGAGTCCTTTGGCTAATAACCAAGCAAGATCCCAAGAAGGTCGGAGGAGTCAAAATAGCCTCCCTTCTAAGTCCAACTGCCTTGGATAGCAAAGCTACCTTTTTGACAAATCTTGACAAGGTATTAACACAAGGCCTACATGAGTTGACGGAGTATAAGGATAGGTTACAAATGTTATATATATACAAATTACAAATCATGTCTTAAATACAACATGAGATCTATCACTTACAATCTCAAAACTCGTTTAACATAACTAGTTCCTAACTCTCATAGGATAGCCATACGTCCTCAAATACTTCAGCCTTGCCTTCGACTGGTCTACTAGTCTTCAATACCTGGCATGAAACGTCATGAGCTTTGAATGCCCAGTAAACGCACACACACCTCGTCCCTTTTTCCCAATCCAATACACCATCACATTTATAGCAAGCAAGTAGTGAAGCATGATATTCAAGTCAATAACAGCAATTTCAATAATAGAGGAAAGGAACATGTCATTCAAATAGATAACAAAGGTTATAATGTTAGTGGTTAGTATTCTAGAAATCCCCCAAAGAGATTTCATCCTCCCAATCACAAGAATTGGACACTGGACTATTCGGAACTCGTCCTTTTGCTGCTTTGTTGCAAAACTAACCTCGGATGCCTACCAACGGTTATATACCGCGTAGTACCAACCGTAGGGCCTCAAAAGGGACATCGAAAAAAAAAAGGTTTTATCTCCTGAATCCAACCTTATCCTTCCAAAAAAAGTTTTATCATCCTGAATGTTCCATCCGGACCCAACCTTATCTCACCAATCAAACCATTGCAAAGAGTCTGAATACGTCCGTTCCATTCTAGGGTTTACGCGACAACCGCTTGCACAAGACTTAAACTTCAATTAGGGAGCACATCCCATCAATCCATACATAACACATTATCATCTTTTCATTATTCAAGTGATCGAAAACCCAATACCACCCCAATGAAGTTTCCCATTGGATCAATGTTTTAAGTCATGTTAGAACAAACTCAACAAGATAGTAATATCTACATAAGCATGAGCATCATTAAAATGAAGAGAATAAGGAACATAACCATAACACATGCAATATCATACCAAGACATGATCATAAACTAATAAGCATATTCATGAACACAAGAGCATAAAACACCCATGCAAAACTAAATTTCCAGATTCAATACCATTAAAGATTAAAATTAAAGGGCTATTTCAGATATTTCCCGAACCTAGCCTTTGTATGGTTCGTAGAGATTGCAATCCAGTTTTCAAAACATGTTTTGCAAATGTGATAGCTTTTCTAGATTTTTAGCTATTTAAGAAATACTCCAGCTATTTAAGAAATACTCCAGCACTATCCAGATTCGTCGATCGTTACGAAAATTTGATTTTCTTGCAAACTGCTCACTTTTTTTTCCATGAAACCAATTTTAGTTGAAAGCTAACTCCTTAAGGAAGATTTTGACATAAAATGGAGGTCTAGAATAATTTATACATTTTTCTAGAAATTTTGAAAGTTGGCTGTGAAAACAGATTTTTAAGGCACAATACCCAAAACAAGAAGATTTGTGAGAGAGGGATCCACTAAGGAAATTTTTTCATTCTTGTGATGAAAACATGCTAAATAAAATATATTAAACTCAGAAAAATTTGCTTGAAGGTGTGCCTTTGGAAAGTTTGAGAGATTAGTATGAAAAAGATAGTTTTGTACTGAAATGAGGGGAACTACAAGAGAGATAGAATCATGGCTCAACTCTTATCATTTTTAACACAAGAAAATCATTAATAACACATCTGAAAACAATGGGTAGATCCCTTAAGAACATGTATTTGAAAAAGGAAAATAAAAGAGAGAGTTGTGTTGTGGCTTACTTGCTAGGCTTGAACAAGATTGCTCTCATCTTCCTTCCTCTCCCTCTCAAGACTTCTCTCTTGCTCTCCTTTCTCTCCTCTAGGCCAAATGTATGTGAGTGTGTGTTGTTTGTGTATGCCATGCTAGGGGGTAGTTGTATTTATAGGCAATTTTGGTGTAAAAAGACATAAAGGCCCACTAGTTTGAATTGAATTGAAAAGTTTGGATTTACTTGGAGTCTAATGGAATAGGGAGTGATTAGGGAGCTTAATCATGTGTTTAGACAATATTTAGTTGGCCTCTAGTTGGAATGGAACTAGTGTTAGGAACACAACCCTAGATTTAAGGGTACTAGGTACTAGGGCTTCTAGAATATCATAATTACAAGTCTTGAAAATTGGTCCCTCACATTCTCCTAGGTTGGCCGGCCATGGGGAAGGGAAATGGAGAATTTTTTATTCAATATATAGGTACTAGGGACATATTCCCAATATATGTATATAGATCCTCAAATTGATTTGGTGGTACAATAGTATAAAAGGTACATGTACCAGTTTGGGGCAAATCTTGAAATTAATAAAAGAAGTGAGGGCTTGGAATTAAACTCATGTATTGGAACCTTATTTGTGTATTTAATTATGATCTAGTTAGGTTTAGGGCTAATTTAAATACCTTCTAGTTAGAAGTACACTCATAGCAAATCTTTATAGGTACCAAGGTCATCATTGCTCCAAGATTTCAAGGGATTTGTTTATACTAAAGTACAATGATTATAGCCTAAGAGGTATGATGGCTAGCCATGAGCTCAAGATTTGGGGAGATTTTTCTATTTATTTTGTGTACAAATTTGTCACGACCCAAACCCGCCCCTATGGGTTTAGCACTGTAACCGGCCAGTAATCCAAGATTACCGAAGGCCTGCTTAACAGTAAGACAGTATTACAGAGTACAGGGGCATGGCAGAAGCCAAAACAGTAAATAAATAATGTCCAATGAGCTGTGACAGTCTGTATGCAAAAGACTTTCCATACATATACATAAATACATGAACAGTACAAAACAGTATGTACAACATTTACAGTCGATCAGAGCAGGGACCTAATCCCTGATAAACAGTACAGTACAGTATCAGTCTCAACAATTATTACAAAAACAGATACAGAGACAGACGGGGAAAACAAAACACCCCTAAGCCATAGCTTGGCAGACTCGGAACCTCGCGGTGAGGCACGGTGGTTGGCTTGACAAAAAGGGGAGTCTAACCCACGCTCTTAGCTCCGGTCTGGTGCCTGAACACCTACATATATATATAAACAGTGAGCTAAAACCCAGTGAATAACATAATGCGTAAAGAGGTTAAGAATGGATGTCCTTACAGTAATGAAAACAGTCATTTCAATCAGTATATCAGTTGTTCAGTACAGTAAATAGTCATATGTGGTACATCTATTAGCATAGCAGTACAGTAAACAGTAGGTCTAAAAAGACCGAACAGTACAGTAGGTCTTGAAAGATCGAACGGTCAATGATGGCCATCAATCAGTAAACAGTAGTGGTTCCAACAAGGGAACCGACAGAGATCTCTGTAACAGTAACAGTAAACAGTAGTTGTTAAGGATGCCACAATACAGTTCAGAATATAGGACATACATTTATTCGATTAACAGTATCAGTTCAAAAAACAGTTCGGTTAAACAGTCAGAAATATTCATAGTTGAACATATCTTTACACAATTGTTACTCACAGAGTTCTGGGCTACAATTAGGCTAAAGCGCGTCCCCAGATGCCAACCCTACACAGTTTACAGGATGAACACACACTAAGTTATACAGTTGTGAAACAATAACTTAATCCCTTATTTGCCTCGGTGTGGTTCTACATCTATATCCTCATTAAGATGTCTTAAACTAGGCCTAAGAATGCCTAGAATGGGATGAGGATGCAAAGATGCACTTAGAAACACTCTTCAAAATTTTCAGAAAACAGTGGTCTCGCTCGAGCGCGGCTTTCTACGCTCGAGCAGACATGCAGACAAAGGATCTCCGCTCGAGCATGACTTCGGTCGCTCGAGCGGACTGTAAGCTACAGTGAAAATACTGGATGCTCAAAATTCACGCTCGGCGGGCGCTTGACCCTCGCTCGAGCGTGAGACACAAGTCCTCGCTGGAGCGGACTGTAAGCTCAAGCAAAGTACTGGATGCACGCATTTCACGCTCGAGCGTCACTTACTCGCTCGAGCGGAAAGCATGATCACAGAGTGTACGCTCGAGCGTGGACTTCCTCGCTCGAGCGTGGGTCCAAAATCTGGAAATTCCAGATTTGAACCTCAAGCTCAAAACCAAGTTTCAATGCATAAATTTTGATCCTCTTGGGCTAATTTTCTGGAAAACACTTCAAAACCCATAATATTACATGTTTCAAAGATCAATTTGAGAAATCAAAGCCCAAAGGTAGTTCAATTAAATCCAATTTCAAACCAAACTTGCAAGAACATGATAAACATGTACATGCATGAATTTAAACCAATTCAAAGCTTCAAATACTTGCTCAAGTGAGCCAATTCTTTCAAAACCAAGATGAAAACATGGACTCTAACAACAATATGAACATGCATGTACCAAATTCCATGTAATCAACCTCAAAATGCAACAATGTAGACATGCATGTATGATATGTGCTACAATTCAACATTAAAAGATCACAATTCTTGACTTAGCTCCTTAAACTACCATGATCCATGCTAGGTAGAGCTTAAATACACAATTAAGAGGGTAAAATCCTTACCTGAGTTCTCAAATCCAAGTCTAGAAGCTCAATTGCACAAATCCTCTACAATATCTTCAAGTCTCTAAGCAAAGCTATCAAGAACAACTCAATTCTCCCACACTCTCCCTCTCTCTGGTCCGCTATAACAAGGAATGAGGCTGAGGAATGTTTTGCTTGAGTGTATAATGAAGCTCAAAATGTTTAGATAGTGGCCACTCACAATGGCATTAAGGTAATTAAGTCAAACTATATAATTTAGCTATTTTAATATAATTTAATCATACCAAATCACATCTTAAATGAATATGCCATAAAATCATATAAATTATGATTAACACATATCATTAATCAATTTCATATTCGGCCGCCGATAAGGCCTTCAATTTGCAGTTTAAACATAAAACACAAACAGATAATCAAACAGGCGACAGATAGATATACAATTAAATAGATATACTCAGTCAATTCGGTTCCAGATTTCAGTCAGTCTGTTCAGTATTTCAGTTGATTCGATTACTTATCATAATCAGTCTCAGTTTAACAATAATCAGTAAGGTTATCAGTAATCAGTGGTGAGGGTTATTACAGTCTCCCATCCTTATAAAGAGTTTAGTCCTCTAAACTCGAGTTACCTTCATTCTGGAAAAAAACAGGATTCAGTGGAAACAGTTCAGGATATCTCTTGGCCATGTCATCTTCCATTTCCCAAGTGGCATACACGCCACCATGGTTTTGCCAGTCGACTTTCACTAACGGAATCTCTTTATTTCTCAACTTCTTGATCCGTCTGTTTACGATCTGAATAGGCCGTTCCTCGTAAGTGTAGTCATCGCTCAGCACTACACGAGTAGGCTCTATCACATGAAAAGGATCCCGGAGGTAATCCCTCAACATAGAAATGTGGAAGACATTATGCATATGCTCCATTTCAGGAGGAAGCGCTACTTGATACGCCACCGGATTGATTTTCTCAATAATCTCATACGGTTCGACATATCTTGGTGCTAGCTTGCCTTTGACTCCAAAACGAGTCTGGCTTTTCATCGGTGCCACTTTCACAAAAACGTGATCACCTACTTCATATTCTCTGTCTCGTCTTCTGACATCCGCATAACTTTTCTGTCGGCTCTGTGCAGTTTTTAGTCTCTGTTGTATCAATTTCACTTTTTCAGTCGTTTCATATACAATCTCGGGCCCAAGCAAAGGCCCATCTCCAACTTCTGTCCCGCAAATCGGAGATCTACATTTTCTGCCATACAATGCCTCGAAAGGCGCCATACCAATACTCGAATGATAACTGTTGTTGTAGGCGAATTCAGCTAAGGGCAAATGGCTTTCCCAGTTCCCCTGAAAATCAAGGACACACATTCTCAGTAAATCCTCCAGAGTCTGGATGGTTATTTCTGACTGGCCATCTGTTTGAGGATGATAGGCACTACTCAGTCTCAGTTCAGTACCCAATGCAGTCTGTAAGCTTTGTCAGAATCTCGATGTAAACTTCGAATCTCTGTCAGAAACAATGGACACAGGCACTCCATGCAGTCTAACAATTTTATCAATATAGAGTATAGCCAATTTGTCCGCATTATAAATTGTCTTGACAGGTAAGAAGTGGGCAGATTTAGTTAGTCTATCAACAATAACCCAAATCGAGTCCATACCTTTACTGGAGCGAGGTAAACCAACAATAAAATCCATAGTGATATGTTCTCATTCCACTCCGGTATCGGTAAGGGCTGCAATAAGCCTGCGGGTCGTTAATGTTCAGCTTTGACTTGTTGGCAATGAAGACATTTTGATACAAAATCAGCAATTTCTTTCTTCATTCCCGGCCACCAGAAATTCAATTTCAAGTCTTAGTACATTTTCGTATTCCCCGGATGGATAGAAAATTTTGAATTGTGGCTCTCTTGCAGAACTCTTCTTTTCAATTCAGAATCATTCGGTACACACAGTCTTTCTTGAAATCTTAGTACATTATTCTTCAAATTTGAAACCCGGCCTTGGTTTAGATTCCCTCTCTTCGATGATCTTCTTCAGGAAGTCATCCTGTTGTTGTTTCTCTTTAATCTCTTCAATCAGTGCGGTTGAGTGAATAATAGTAGCTATTGTTCCGCCTTGTTCTCGCAAAACAATTTTAATTTCAGATTTTTCAAGGTCACAAAGCAACTCTTTCTGTCCGGTGAGTAAACAGGCTAAATTGCCAATCGATTTTCGGCTCAGTGCATCGGCAATGGTGTTGGCTTTCCCCGGATGGTACAAAATCTATAGGTCGTAGTCTTTAATCAGTTCTAGCCATCTCCGCTGTCTCATGTTCAGTTCTTTCTGTGTGAAGAAATATTTCAGACTCTTGTGGTCGGTATATACTTCACATGTCGCCCCATAAAGATAGTGACGCCAGATTTTTAAGGCAAATACCACTGCAGCGAGTTCCAAGTCATGGGTCGGGTAGTTCTTCTCATGAGGTCTCAGTTGTCGGGAAGCATAGGCAATTACTCTCCTATTTTGCATTAAAACACACCCCAAACCCTTATGAGAAGCATCACTAAAAATGGTAAAACCATCCGTACTTGAAGGTAGGGTAAGAACAGGTGCAGTCACTAGTCGAGTTTTCAATTCTTGGAAAGCTGATTCTCTCTGGTCAATCTAGTCAAATGATATCCCCTTCTGAGTTAACTGAGTCAACGGTAAGGCAATTTTGGAGAAATCTTTGACAAATCTTCTGTAATACCCAGCCAAACCCAAAAAGCTTCGGACTTCTGTCACATTTGTTGGTCTAGGCCAGTTTACTACCGCTTCGATTTTCTGTGGATCAACTGAAATTCCATCCTTGCTAATAACATGTCCCAAAAACATAACATGATCAAGCCAAAATTCACATTTAGACAGTTTAGCAAACAGTTTCTGTTCTCTTAGGGTCTGTAGGGCAAGTCTCAGATGATGTTCATGTTCTTCTCTACTCTTTGAATAAATCAGAATGTCATCAATAAATACAACAATAAAATCATCGAGGAATGGTTTAAAGATTCTGTTCATGAGGTCCATAAATGCAGCAGGTGCATTGGTAACTCCAAAAGGCATAACTAAGAATTCGTAATGTCCATACCTCGTTCGAAAAGCAGTTTTGTCAATGTCTTCAGGTTTAACTTTCAACTGGTGGTATCCGGATCTGAGATCAATCTTAGAGAACACTTGAGGACCCTGTAACTGATCAAATAAGTCATCAATTCGAGGCAATGGGTATTTATTTTTTACAGTTACCTTGTTCAGTTCACGGTAGATTAATACACAGTCTCAGTGAGCCGTCTTTCTTTTTCACAAACAAGACAGGTGCGCCCCACGGTGAAGTACTAGGCCTGATGAACTTTTTGTCTAACAGTTCTTGCAGTTGCACCTTCAATTCTTTCAGTTCAGTTGGAGCCATTCTGTAAGGAGCTTTAGATATTGGCTGTGTACCCGAAAATCACATCAACGGTGAACTCAATCTCCCTATCAATCAAATCCCTTGGCAGATCATCTGGAAAAACATCTGGGAATTCTCTGACTATAGGAATACAGTTCACATCAGTTTTAACATCAGTAGGTACAGTCAATACAGAACACAGATACCCTTTACACCCCTTTCTAACCAGTTTACAAGCTTTCATGGATGAAATCAGGTATGGGGGAGGTACTACTCCAACTCCGTTAAACACAAATTCAGGCAGTCCGGGTGGACGGAAAACAACTTGTTTAGTTACACAGTCAATAGTGGCATGATATTTCGTTAGCCAATCCATCCCCAATATAATATCAAAATGATCTATGTTCAAAGGCAGTAAATCAATATACAGATGTGCATCTCCAACAATAATTTCACAAGCAGGGTACATATATGCACAAGTCATGGATCCTCCAACGGGTGATGATACAGCTAACAGATAATTCATGGGTTCTAAGGGTCTATTCAATTTTCGTGAAAAAGCATGCAATACATATGAATGTGTAGACCCCGAATCAATCAATACATATGCATTTTGAGTACAAATAGAGAGGATACCTGACACAACGGTCTCAGTATTTTGTACATCTCCCGGTACTAGGGCGAACACTCGGCCCTGCCTCATAGGCTCTTTCCCGGTAGCCTTGGGGTTCTGTTTTGGTGCAACAGTTGATGCTGCGGTGCTGCCTGCAGCTTTATTATTGCCCGGAGCAGTGGAAGGGCAATCTTTAACCATGTGGCCCACCTTGCCACACCTGTAACAAGCACTAGAGATTTTATAACAAACTCCCTTATGATTCTTACCACATTCAGAATAGGGCGGTATGGAGCGGTTCCCTTGACTAGAAGTAGTCGTTGATCCTGTATTTTGCTTTTTATTCAATGGATTATTTCTGCCCTTCTTGAACTTAAAACCCTGCCTTTTACCACGCCATTCTGATGCTGGTGTTTCAGTCTGTTTCAGTGCCTCAATGTTCGACTCAGCCATTAATGCTCAGTCGAGAACATTTACATAGTTCGGTAGTTTCAAGACATTTATTCGGTCCAGTATTGCAACATTAAGGCCGCCTTCAAATTTTCTCGCCTTCTTGTAGTCAGTGTCCACCATATGTGGTGCATATCTAGCAAGTTCGGTGAACTTTGTTTCATATTCAGCAACGGACATTGTGCCCTGTCTCAGCTGTTCAAATTCAGTCACTTTTTTGTCCCTGACACACTGAGGGAAATATTTTTCGAAAAAGGACTCCTTAAACTGAGCCCATGTCAAAACGGTGTTGGTGTCACGGACTAGCATCCACCACCTTCTGGCCTCTTCTTGCAAGGTGAAGGTAGCTAACAGTACTTTATGTGCCTCCGAGTACAGAAACACTTCAAACAATTTTTCAGTCTCCAAAACCCATGCTTCAGCTTTTAGCGGTTCAAGACCTCCCTGAAAGGATGGCGGTTTCATTTTGCTGAACTTCTGGGTAAGAGCAATTATATCCCCATCATTAGCATTCTGTTCCGGCTGTACCGGAGGAGGAGGTGGGGGCTGTTGGTTCTGTTGTTGCTGTTGCCTTAAGGCTTCAGTTAATAGTTCAATAGTTCTTTCCAGTCTTGCCATTCTGGCTTCGGATGTTTCGATTTCATTAACAGTGCTTGCATTATCCATTTCACTATATGCAACATAGTAATTTTAAACATAGGAAGTTGCATACTTTAAACATTTAAACATAAGCAGTTATATGTTTAAACACATTAACACATATTCATGTCATGTCCACACACACTTTTCATGCCCATGCTATGCCCTAATTGCTTTTCTAGGACACCCTATAGCTCATTTGGACACGTGTGTGCGGTATAACTCGTGGTAAGTATCGCTCTGATACAACTTTGTCACGACCCAAACCCGCCCCTATGGGTTTAGCACCGTAACCGGCCAGTAATCCGAGATTACCGAAGGCCTGCTTAATAGTAAGACAGTATTACAGAGTACAGGGGCATGGCGGAAGCCAAAACAGTAAATAAACAATGTCCAATGAGCTGTGACAGTCTGTATGCAAAAGACTTTCCATACATATACATAAACACATGAATAGTACAAAACAGTATGTACAACATTTACAGTCGATCAGAGCAGGGACCTAATCCCTGATAAACAGTACAGTACAGTATCAGTCTCAACAGTTATTACAAAAACAGATGCAGAGACAGACGGGGGAAACAAAACACCCCTAAGCCATAGCTTGGCAGACTCGGAACCTCGCGGTGAGGCACGGTGGTTGGCTTGACAAAAAGGGGAGTCTAACCCACGCTCTTAGCTCCGATCTGGTGCCTGAACACCTACATATATATATAAACAGTGAGCTAAAGCCCAGTGAATAACATAATGCGTAAAGAGGTTAAGAATGGATGTCCTTACAGTAATGAAAACAGTCATTTCAATCAGTATATCAGTTGTTTAGTACAGTAAACAATCATATGTGGTACATCCATTAGCATAGCAGTACAGTAAACAGTAGGTCTAAAAAGACCGAGCAGTACAGTAGGTCTTGAAAGACCGAACAGTCAATGATGGCCATCAATCAGTAAACAGTAGTGGTTCCAACAAGGGAACCGACAGAGATCTCTGTAACAGTAACAGTAAACAGTAGTTGCTAAGGATGCCACAATACAGTTCAGAATATAGGACATACATTTATTCGATTAACAGTATCAGTTCAAAAAACAGTTCGGTTAAACAGTCAGAAATATTCATAGTTGAACATATCTTTACACAATTGTTACTCACAGAGTTTTGGGCTACAATTAGCTAGAGCGCGTCCCCAGATGCCAACCTACACAGTTTACAGGATGAACACACACTAAGTTATACAGTTGGGAAACAATAACTTAATCCCTTATTTGCCTCGGTGTGGTTCTACATCTATATCCTCATTAAGATGTCTTAAACTAGGCCTAAGAATGCCTAGGATGGGATGAGAATGCAAAGATGCACTTAGAAACACTCTTCAAAATTTTCAGAAAATAGGGGTCTCGCTCGAGCGTGGCTTTCTACGCTCGAGCGGACATGCAGACAAAGGATCTCTGCTCGAGCGTGACTTCCGTCGCTCGAGCGAACTATAAGCTACAGTGAAAATACTGGATGCTCAAAATTCACGCTCGACGAGCGCTCGACCCTCGCTCGAGCATGAGACACAAGTCCTCGCTCGAGCGTGAATTCTCTCGCTCGAGCGGACTGTAAGCTCAAGCAAAGTATTTGATGCACGCATTTCACGCTCGAGCGTCACTTTACTCACTCGAGCGGAAAACATGATCACAGAGTGTACGCTCGAGCGTGGACTTCCTCGCTCGAGCGTGGGTCCAAAATTTGGAAATTCTAGATTTGAACCTCAAGCTCAAAACCAAGTTTCAATGCATAAATTTTGATCCTCTTGGGCTAATTTTCTGGAAAACACTTCAAAACCATAATATTACATGTTTCAAAGATCAATTGAGAAATCAAAGCCCAAAGGTAGTTCAATTAAATCCAATTTCAAACCAAACTTGCAAGAACATGATAAACATGTACATGCATGAATTTAAACCAATTCAGAGCTTCAAATACTTGCTCAAGTGAGCCAATTCTTTCAAAACCGAGATGAAAACATGGACTCTAACAACAATATGAACATGCATGTACCAAATTCCATGTAATCAACCTCAAAATGCAACAATGTAGACATGCATGCATGATATGTGCTACAATTCAACATTAAAAGATCAATTCTTGACTTAGCTCCTTAAACTACCATGATCCATGCTAGGTAGAGCTTAAATACACAATTAAGAGGGTAAAATTCCTTACCTAAGTTCTCAAATCCAAGTCTAGAAGCTCAATTGCACAAATCCTCTACAAGATCTTCAAGTCTCTAAGCAAAGCTATCAAGAACAACTCAATTCTCTCACACTCTCCCTCTCTTGGTCGGCTATAACAAGGAATGAGGCTGAGGAAATGTTTTGCTTGAGTGTATAATAAAGCTCAAAATGTTTAGATAGTGGCCACTCACAATGGCATTAAGGTAATTAAGTCAAACTATATAATTTAGCTTATTTTAATCTAATTTAATCATACCAAATCACATCTTAAATGAATATGCCATAAAATCATATAAATTATGATTAACACATATCATTAATCAATTTCATATTCGGCCGCCGATAAGGCCTTCAATTTGCAGTTTAAACATAAAACACAAACAGATAATCAAACAGGCGACAGATAGATATACAATTAAATAGATATACTCAATCAATTCAGTTCTAGATTTCAGTCAGTCTGTTCAGTATTTCAGTTGATTCGATTACTTATCATAATCAGTCTCAGTTTAACAGTAATCAGTAAGGTTATCAGTAATCAGTGGTGAGGGTTATTACAAAATTCCATAGATATTGTGTACAAAAAGATTTGATGAATAAGAGGTACAAATATATATTATATATATATATAATGGTACTAACTTGGGGTCAATTTGTGATTTAAGTAAAATATGAGGGCTAAGGCCTTAATTTATGAATTGGAACATTTATTTTAGAATAGAATTTAACTAAGTAAGGGTTAGAGAATCTAATTCGGTTTGAATTTCTTGTTTTGAACAAAATCGTGATCAACCGACGAACGTGATAAAGACCGGAAAAAAACCTAGGGTTTTCAAGTGGTAATTTCATATTTAGGGAGTCAATTAGAGTATTTGAAATTATCTCCAAGTTTCCGAAATCGATTAGGATTTGCGGGTTTTCAGTTGGTGCATGTATTTTGATCCTAGGGTTAAAATTGCAATTAATTAAGAAGTTGAGTAATTTTAAAGAAATAATTTAAAAGTAAGGAACCTAATAGGGTTTACAAAAGTTAGGGGTCTCACAACCTATCCCCCTTAAATAAATTTCATTCTCGAAATTTCAGTCATTCTTCATGTCTCAAAATGTTGTGGGCAATCGCGTTCTAGTACTGGCAATGTGTTTTAAATCATTCAGATCATCTTCTCCTTTTACATTATTCTCCGTTCTGTCTAGAGTCGCCATTGGTCTTATTCTAATAGTAGCATTTTGAATCGAATTCCTCCCTGATTAATGACTAAGGAGATAAGCTAATCTCCCGCACTCCTTGAACTATTCACTATGTGGGTAATGACATTGCTACTCCAGTGTGAGGGCTTGTATTGCCGATTTCCTGATGTGGCGATCTTTCCATTGTGTTTGTTGATTTGTTGAATCATTAATCTATCCCCTTTAAATAATAAAAGCATTCTGTTGGATGGGTAAGTCATCTCCTTTATTGGTAATTATCAATAATAGCTAAGGTACGTGTAACAATTCTATTTTTAAGATGAGGTCAGAGTAGGGTATCTTCATGTCTCAGGAATTGAAAATTAATCGTACAAACATTTCCTGGTTACATCTTCCCTAAGTTAGTCATTAATCATATCCATCTGTTCTTGTCTATGCCTTACATAAGGTGCTAATGTGGTCTGGTTTCTAGTGTTCTTTAGCCATTTCCCTTTAAATAGTCATCCTTGACTTCTTTCCGTATAATTGTTGTCCCTTTCTATCTTGGAGTATGTTGTTGTATTCTTCTGGTTGCTCCTTTATGGTCCCTCATGAAGTTGGGTTTCCTTTCCATAAGCTCCAAATCCTCTTGGATTCTACCTCATCTCATTTTGAAGTCAATGTTGTGCCAATTATTTCCACAAAAATGTTAAGACTCCTTCAAAATTTGATTCTTGATAGGGTTCGGGATTTCAGCCACGGTTACTAGTCCATTATTAAGGTTTCAATTTCCTGCTACCGCATTTCTATTGTTGCTTGCGAGCTCGTGTTATTACTTGTCTCGAAGTATGGTCCACTATTTGTCGTTCTTTGAATGGGGTGAGGCGTAAGTCAAATTCTAACTACAGAAGCAATTCCTTATGGGTAAGCAACTAATCTTAAGTTAGAGTTTAATTATCCTAGGGTGTTCACACAGCACAACTTCATATATACATAATAATTACAAGATTCTTAAAATTGGATCGAAGTGGAGACGAAGAATACGAAGCAGTTATGGTGATAATATCAGGATTAACTGAAATATGGATGAATGGTATGATGTTATGGTTTCGAACTTCAATGTGATCAAGGTTATAGAGATAGTGACTAAACTAGATATTTAACTCGAAACTGCGTTAGCCATCCGCGTTTCAAACTGAATATCCAAGATTCGTCACTGAGTAAAGAAAATAAAATTATTTACAAGAAGCCTTGGGCTAAATAAAATAATCAAGGGTCAAAGGAGGTCAATTTTACAAATAGTAGTATATAAAATATGACTAGATGGACGAGACTTATTCTTGGAAAAGGATGACATCGAATAAAGGTTATGAATACAAGATGAGGGTACGACGATCGATAGAAGACGCGTAGAACTAATAGTACCCCTACTGCGCAATGTGAGGCCGTACTCAAGGTTAAAACCATTTCACGATCCTGAAATACGTCCTCATGAGTTGATCTTGGTGTGCCCGAAATTCGAAGAAATTCCATAAGATAGGTCAAGAACAATTCTATTTTTGATGTCTTTTAGTTGATAGAATAGGTAGTGATATAACATAGTCGGGGCAAGGCAGTCTCTAACCGCAGGTCGAAACGCGTGGGTAAGGGTTGAACCTAGGCTCTGATACCAAGTTGTGACGCCCCAAAAATCGGGAACATCAGATAATATATTAACCATTGAATACAGGGTTTATCTAAGGTTACAAGAGTAGGAAATGTCACTAATGAGTCCTTTGGCTAATAACCAAGCAAGATCCCAGGAAGGTCGGCGGAGTCAAAATAGCCTCCCTTCTAAGTCTAACCGCCTTAGATAGCAAAGCTACCTTTTTGACAGATCTTGACAAGGTATTAACACAAGGCCTACATGAGTTGACGGAGTATAAGGATAGGTTACAAATGTTATATATATACAAATTACAAATCATGTCTTAAATACAACATAGGATCTATCACTTAGAATCTCAAAACACGTTTAACATAACTAGTTCCTAACTCTCATAGGATAGCCATACGTCCTCAAATACTTCAGCCTTGCCTTCGACCGATCTACTAGTCTTCAATACCTAGCATGAAACGTCATGAGCTTTGAATGCCCAGTAAATACACACACCCCGTCCCTTTTTCCCAATCCAATACACCATCACATTTATAGCAAGCAAGTAGTGAAGCATGATATTCGAGTCAATAACAGCAATTTCAATAATAGAGGAAAGGAACATGTCATTCAAATAGATAACAAAGGTTATAATGTTAGTGGTTAGTATTCTAGAAATCCCCCAAAGAGATTTCATCCTCCCAACCACAAGAATTAGACACCGGACTATTCGGAACTCCCTCTTTTGCTGCTTTGTTGCAGAACTAACCTTGGATGCCTACCAACGGTTATATACCGCGTAGCGCCAACCGCAGGGCCTCAAAAGGGACAGCGAAAAGAAAAAAGGTTTTATCTCCTGAATCCAACCTTATCCTTTCAAAAAAAGTTTTATCATCTTGAATGTTCCATTCTGACCCAACCTTATCTCACCAATCAAACCATCGCAAAGAGTCCGAATACGTCCGTTCCATTCTAGGGTTTACGCGACAACCACTTGCACAAGACTTAAACTTCAATTAGGAGCACATCCCATCAATCCATACATAACACATTATCATCTCTTCATTATTTAGGTGATCGAAAACCCAATACCACCCCAATGAAGTTTCCCGTTTGGATCAATGTTTTAAGTCAAGTTATAACAAACTCAACAAGATAGTAATATCCACATAAGCATAAGCATCATTAAAATGAAGAGGATAAGGAACATAACCATAACACATGCAATATCATACCAAGACATGATCATAAACTAATAAGCATATTCATGAACACAAGAGCATAAAACACCCATGCAAAACTAAATTTCCAGATTCAATACCATTTAAAGATTAAAATCAAAAGGGCTATTTCAGATATTTCCCGAACCTAGCCTTCGTATGGTTCGTAGAGATTTCAATCTAGTTTTCAAAACATGTTTTGGAAATGTGATAGCTTTTCTAGATTTTTAGTTATTTAAGAAATGCTCCAGCGCTGTCCAGATTCGTCGATCGTTACGAAAATTTGATTTTCTTGCAAACCGCTCACTTTTTTTCCATGAAACTAATTTTAGTTGAAAGATAACTCCTTAAGGAAGATTTTGACATAAAATGGAGGTCCAGAATAATTTTCTACATTTTTCTAGAAATTTTGAAAGTTGGCTGTGAAAACAGATTTTTAAGGCACAATACCCAAAACAAGAAGATTTATGAGAGAGGGATCCACTAAGGGAAATTTTTCATTTATTTTGTGATGAAAACATGCTAAATAAAATATATTAAACTCAGAAAATTTTCTTGAAGGTGTGCCTTTGGAAAGTTTGAGAGATTGGTATGAAAAAGATAGTTTTGTACCGAAATGAGGGGAACTACAACAGAGATAGAATCATGACTCAACTCTTATCATTTTTAACACAAGAAAATCATTAACAACACATCTGAAAACAATGGGTAGATCCCTTAAGAACATGTATTTGAAGAAGGAAAATAAAAGAGAGAGTTGTGTTGTGGCTTACTTGCTAGGCTTGAACAAGATTGCTCTCATCTTCCTTCCTCTCCCTCTCAAGACTTCTCTATTGCTCTCCTTTCTCTCCTCTAGGCTGAATGTATGTGAGTGTGTGTTGTTTGTGTATGTCATGCTAGGGGGTAGTTGTATTTATAGGCAATTTTGGTGTAAAAAGACATAAAGGCCCACTAGTTGGAATTGAATTGAAAAGTTTGGATTTACTTGGAGTTTAATGGAATAGGGAGTGATTAGGGAGCTTAATCATGTGTTTAGATAATATTTAGTTGGCCTCTAGTTGGAATGGAACTAGTGTTGGGAACACAACCCTAGATTTAAGGGTACTAGGTACTAGGGCTTTTAGAATATCATAATTACAAGTCTTGAAAATTGGTCCCTTACATTCTCCTAGGTTGGCCGGCCATGGGGAAGGGAAATGGGAAATTTTTTATTCAATATATAGGTACTAGGGATATATTCCCAATATATATATATATATATTCTCAAATTGATTTGGTGGTACAATAGTATAAAAGGTACATGTACTAGTTTGGGGCAAATCTTGAAATTAATAAAAGAAGTGAGGGCTTGGAATTAAACTCATGTAATGGAACCTTATTTGTGTATATAATTATGATCTAGTTAGGTTTAGGGCTAATTTAAATACCTTCTAGTTAGAAGTATACTCATAGAAAATCTTTATAGGTACCAAGGTTATCATTGCTCCAAGATTTCAAGGGATTTGTTTGTACTAAAGTACAATGATTATAGCCTAAGAGGTATGATGGCTAGCCATGAGCTCAAGATTTGGGGAGATTTTCCTATTTATTTTGTGTACAAATTCCATAGATATTGTGTACAAAAAGATTTGATGAATAAGAGGTACAAATATATATATATATATATAATGGTACTAACTTGGGGTCAATTTGTGATTTAAGTAAAATATGATGGCTAAGGCCTTAATTTATGAATTGGAACATTTATTTTAGAATAGAATTTAACTAAGTTAGGGTTAGAGAATCTAATTCGGTTTGAATTTCTTGTTTCGAACAAAATCGCGATCAACCGACGAACGTGATAAAGACCGGAAAAAAACCTAGGGTTTTCAAGTGGTAATTTCATATTTAGGGAGTCAATTAGAGTATTTGAAATTATTTCCAAGTTTCCGAAATCGATTAGGGTTTGCGGGTTTTTAGTTGGTGCATGTATTTTGATCCTAGGGTTAAAATTGCAATTAATTAAGAAGATGAGCGATTTCAAAGAAATAATTTAAAAGTAAGGACCTAATAGGGTTTACAAAAGTTAGGGGTCTCACAATTTCTGCACTCTAGTCCTCTGCCATGATAAATTTTGTCTCTATCTCTTCCAATATTGACTTCTCTCTTTTGAAGTGATTTATTCTTCCATGGAACACCACGTCCTTGGCCAATATAGGATTCTCATCCTCCAATTTCGATAGTGAGTGTCACGTTTGAATGTGTGTTGATACATTAATATCTTCTTTTGTTGTCTTCCTCCAATTGTGAAATTTTGTTGTTTTCGAAAATGTTATTGGCTCCTTTATATCATCCATCTTAGCAAATGCTGCATCAATGTACCTTGGATTAGGTTGGCATTGCTTTGCAGATATTAGATGTTGCAACTTTATCATTTCTTCAACTACTTCTTCTTCTGTTTGCTCCCCCAACTTTTCTAGTAGGTGCGCTTCTGGATCTTTAAATGTTGAAGACTAAGACTCAATTGCAAGAATCGACTTATTTGTGATATAGTGTGCATCCACTTCTTTGGTAACTGCATTGCACTGCTCATGTACGCCTTTGTTGAAGTCTATCTCCTCTTCTGAATCTGCTTCAGTAACCACGAACATTGTAGGAGATGCTTCAAAATCCCTGTAATGACCCTCACACTGATTACCGATTAATTACCGATTATGGCTAAACTAAGACTGATTGTGACTGATAATTAAAGTAATTGACTGACTGAAATCTGAACTGAATCGATTGAATATATATATCTATTTGAATTGCATGTCTATCTGTTGCTTAATTCATTATCTGTTTATGTCTTTATGATTGAACTGCTAATTGAAGACCTTATCGACGGCCGAACCGGAAATCGTTTAGTGTTTCATGATCATCATAATTTATATGATTTTATGGTATATTTATCTGAAAAGTGATTTGGTATGATTAAATTAGAATAAAATATGTTAAATTGCATAGGTTGGCTTTAATTACAATCATGCCATCTAGTGGCCACTATCTAAGACCACATTTGAGACTTGTATACACCTAGACCAACATTTTGCTCAGCTCATTCTTGTTCATAGCCGAATTAGAGAGAGAGATAGGAGAGAGAGCTTGAGTTCTTGAGATTTGGCTTGGAGGTTGAGAGAATTGAAGGGATTCTTGCATCTTTGGACTTCTACACTTGAATTCAAGACTTAAGGTAGACCATTGACCTCCTTTATTGTGTGTTTGAGGTTAATCTTGCATGATTCAAGTTAAATTGTAGAACTAAGACATGATTTAGCCTTAGATTGTTGAATTATAGCTTAATTCATGCATGCATGTCTACATTGTTGCATTTTGAGGGTGATTACATGGGATTTGGTACATGCATGTTCATATTAGTGTTAAAGTCCATGTCTTCATCTCGCCTTGGAAGATTTGAGCTGATTAGAGCATGTTTTGAAGTTTTTGAAATGGTTTAAATCCATGCATGTCATGTTTGAAGCATGTTCATGAAAATTGGGTTTGAAAATAAGTTTAATTGAAACACCCTTGGCTTTGATTTCTCAAATTGACCTTTGTAACATGTTGTTCTATGAGTTTACTTATGTTTTTTCCAGAAAATTAGCCCAAGAGGATCGAAATTTTAGCATTTAAACTTGATTTTGAACTTAGGACTCAAGTCTGGAATTTCCAGATTTTAGTCGTCCGCTCGAGCGGGGGAAGTGCCGCTCGAGCGGGAAAATCGAGCTCCCAGCATCTTGCACTGTGCATCAGTCCGCTCGAGCTGAGGATTGGGTGCTCGAGCGGAGGACTGGGTGACACGCTCGAGCGGGCGTCGAGCGTGAATTTCACCTATCCAGTACTTTTTGGTCCGCTCGAGCGGGGAAGTTGACGCTCGAGCGGGGAAATCTGCGCTCGAGCAGGACTCTATTTTTCTGAAAATTCTGGAAATGTTTTCTGAATACATCTTTGCACCCTCATCCCATCCTAGGCATTCTTAGGCCTAGTTTAAGACATCTTAATGAGGATATAGATGTAGAACACACCGAGGCAAATTTAGGGATTAAGTTATTATCTTTCCCAACTGTGAAACTTAGTGTGTGTTCAATCTGTTAACTGTATAGGGTTGGCATTCCGAGGAGACGCTCTAGTTCACTGTAGCCCAGAACTCTGTGAGTAACAATTGTGTAAAGATATGTTCAAAATGATTATCTTCTGAACACTGAACTGAACTGTTTACTGAACTGATATTGTTTACTGAATGAATGTATGTCCTATATTCTGAACTGTACTGTGGCATCCTTAGCACCTACTGTTTACTGTTACTGTTATAGAGATCTCTGTCGGTTCCCTCGTGGAACTACTACTGTTTACTGATTGATGGCCATCATTACTGTTCGGTCTTTAAGACCTACTGCTCACTGTACTGTTATGCTAATGGATGTACCACATATAACTGATTGATTGAAACACTGAAATACTGATTTAATGAACTGTTTTCATTACTGTAAGGACATTCATTCTAAACCTCTTTACGCATTATGTTATTCACTGGGCTTTAGCTCACCGCTCATATATATATGTAGGTGTGCAGGCACCGGATCAAAGCTAGAAGCGTCGGGGTAAACTCCAGTTTTGTTAAGCCAACCAATGTGCCTCACTGCGAGGTTCCGAACCTGCCAAGCTATGGCTTAGGGGTGTTTTATTTCCCCGTCTGTCTCTGTACCGTTTTGTAACACTGTCTAATACTGTATAGACTGAACGTTTTGCACTGTACTGTTTATCGGGGATTAAGTCCCTGTTTCTGACTGGTTGTATATGATATGCATACTGTTTCGTACTGTTCTGTATAAATGTATGAAAAATCTTTTTGGCATACAGACTGTCACAGCTCATTGGACATTGTTTATTTACTGTATTGGCTTGCGCCAAGCCCCTGTACTCTGTTTTACTGTATTACTGTTAAGCAGGCCTTCGGTGATCCAGGATTACTGGTCGGTTACGGTGCTAAACCCATAGGGGCGGGTTTGGGTCGTGACAGATAGACAGAGTGGTATCAGAGCGATACTTAACCACGAGTTATACCGCACACACGTGTCCAAATGAGCTATAGAGTGTCCTAGAAAAGCGATTAGGGCATTGCATGAGCATGATAAGTGTGTGGTTATGACATGACTGAATATGTGCTAATGTGATAAACTGTTTAAGTATGCAACTGTTTATGTTTATAATTGTTATAACTGTTTATAGTGAAATGGATAATGCAAATGAATCTGAGCTCTCATCCACTGAGGCAAGAATGGCAAGAATGGAAAGAATGATGGAATTGATAACTGCAAGATTAGAGCAACAACAGAACCAACAGCCCCCACCTCCTCCTCCGGCTGTACCGGAACAGAATGTGAATGTACAGAATGTTAATGATAATGATGGGGACATAATTGCTCTCACCCACAAGTTCAGTAAGATGAAACCGCCATCCTTTCAGGGAGGCCTTAAACCGTTGAAAGCTGAAGCTTGGATGCTTGAAACAGAAAAATTATTTGAAGTGTTTCCGTGCTCAGAAGCGCACAAAGTATTGTTAGCTACCTTCACCCTATAAGAAGAAGCTAGAAGGTGGTGGATGTTGATCTGTGACACCAACACCGTTCTGACATGGGCTCAGTTTAAGGAGTCCTTTTTCGAAAAGTATTTTCCTCAGTGTGTCAGGGACAGGAAAGTAACTGAATTCGAACAATTGAGACAGGGCACAATGTCCGTGGCTGAATATGAAACAAAGTTCACCGAGCTTGCTAGATATGCACCACATATGGTGGACACTGACTATAAGAAGGCCAGAAAATTTGAAGGCGGCCTAAATGTTGCAATACTGGACCGAATTAGTGTTTTAAAGCTACCGACCTATGTAGGTGTTCTTGACCGAGCATTGATGGCCGAGTCAAACATCGAAGCTGTGAAACAATCTGAAACGCCGGTATCTGAATGGCGTGGAAAGAGGCAGGGTTTTAAGTTCAAGAAAGGCAAGAACAACCCGCTGAACAAAAAGCAAAATACGGGGTCAACGACTACTTCTAGTCAAGGAAACCGTCCCTTTCCGCCCTGTTCCGAATGTGGTAAGAACCATAAGGGAGTTTGTTATAAAATTTCTGGTGCTTGTTACAGGTGTGGCAAGGTGGGCCACATGGTGAAAGATTGCCCTTCCACTGCTCCGGGCAATAGTAAAGCTGCAGGAAGCGCAGCAGCGTCAACTGTAGCACCAAAGCCTAACCCCAAAGCCACCGGGAAAGAGCCTATGAGGCAGGGCCGAGTGTTCACCCTAGTACCGAGAGACGTGCAAAATACTGAGACCGTTGTGTCAGGTATCCTCTCTATTTGTGCTCAAAATGCATATGTATTGATTGATTCGGGGTCTACACACTCATATGTATCGCATGCTTTTTCACGGAAATTGAATAGACCCTTAGAACCCATAAATTATCTGTTAGCTGTATCATCACCTATTGGGGGATCCATGACATGTGCATATTTGTATCCTGCTTGTGAGATTATTGTTGGGGATATGCATTTGTTTTTGATTTACTGCCATTGAACATTGATCATTTTGATGTAATATTGGGGATGGACTGGTTACAAAAATATCATGCTACTATTGACTGTGTGACCAAGCAGGTTGTTTTCCGTCCACCTGGTTTACCCGAATTTGTGTTTAATGGGGATGGAGTAGTACCTCCTCCATATTTGATTTCATCTGTGAAAGCCGTTAAATTGATTAGAAAGGGGTGTAAAGGGTATCTGTGTTCTGTATTGACCGTGTCTACTGATGATAATGCTAATGTGAACAGTATTCCCATAGTCAGAGAATTCCCAGATGTTTTTCTAGATAATCTGTCAGGGGATTTGATTGACAGGGAGATTGAGTTCACCGTTGATGTGATTCCGGGTACACAGCCAATATCTAAAGCTCCCTACAGAATGGCTCCGACTGAATTGAAAGAATTGAAAGTGCAGCTGCAAGAACTATTAGACAAGAAGTTTATCAGGCCCAGTACTTCACCGTGGGGTGCACCGGTTTTGTTTGTGAAGAAGAAAGACGGCTCACTGAGACTGTGCATTGACTACCGTGAACTGAACAAGGTAACTGTGAAAAACAAGTATCCATTACCACGTATTGATGACTTATTTGATCAGTTACAGGGTGCTCAAGTGTTTTCCAAGATTGATCTCAGATCTGGATATCACCAACTGAAAGTTAAACCAGAAGACATTGATAAAACTGCTTTTAGAACGAGGTATAGACATTATGAATTTTTAGTTATGCCTTTTGGAGTTACCAATGCACCTGCAGCATTTATGGACCTCATGAATAGAATCTTTAAACCGTACCTTGATGACTTTATTGTGGTATTCATTGATGACATATTGATTTACTCCAAAAGTATAGAAGAACATGAACATCATTTGAGACTTGCCCTGCAGACCCTAAGAGAACAGAAACTGTATGCTAAACTGTCTAAATGTGAGTTTTGGCTTGATCATGTTATGTTTTTGGGGCATGTTGTTAGCAAAGATAGAATTTCTGTTGATCAGCAGAAAATTGAAGCTGTAGTGAACTGGCCTAGACCAACAAATGTGACAGAAGTCCGAAGCTTTTTGGGATTGGCTGGATATTACAAAATATTTGTCAAAGATTTCTCCAAAATTTCCTTACCATTGTCTCAGTTAACTCAGAAAGGGATACCATTTGACTGGACTGACCAGAGGGAATCGGCATTCCAAGAGTTGGAAACTCGATTGGTGACTGCACCGGTTCTTACCTTACCCTCAGGTACGGATGGTTATACTGTATTTAGTGATGCTTCTCATAAGGGTTTGGGGTGTGTTTTAATGCAGAATGGGAGAGTTATTGCTTATGCTTCCCGACAACTGAGACCACATGAAAAGAACTACCCAACCCATGATCTGGAACTTGCTGCAGTGGTATTTGCATTGAAAACCTGGCGTCACTATCTGTATGGGGCAACATGTGAAGTATATACCACAATAAGAGTCTGAAGTACTTCTTCACACAGAAAGAACTAAATATGAGACAGCGGAGATGGCTAGAACTGATTAAAGATTATGAACTACAGATTCTGTATCACCCGGGAAAAGCCAATACCGTTGCCGATGCACTGAGCCGGAAGTCGATTGCAAATTTAGCTTGTTTGCTCACTGGACAGAAAGAGTTGCTCTTTGACCTTGAAAAATCTAAGATTGAAGTTGTTTTGAGAGAACAAGTTGGAACAATAGCCGCTATTTCTGCTCAACCGGCACTGATTGAAGAAATTAAAGAGAAACAGCAACTGGATGACTTCTTGAAGAAGATCATCGAAGAAAGAGAGTCTAAACCGAGACCGGGGTTCAAATTTGAAAACAATGTACTGAAATTCCAAGGAAGATTGTGTGTACCGAATGATTCTGAATTGAAAAGAAGAGTTCTGCAAGAGGGCCACAATTCAAAATTTTCTATCCATCCAGGGAATACGAAAATGTATCAAGATTTGAAACTAAATTTCTGGTGGCCAGGAATGAAGAAAGAAATTGCTGATTTTGTATCAAAATGTCTTCATTGCCAACAAGTTAAAGCTGAACATCAACGACCCGCAGGCTTATTGCAGCCCTTACCGATACCGGAGTGGAAATGGGAACATATCACTATGGATTTTATCGTTGGGTTGCCTCGCTCCAATAAAGGTATGGACTCAATCTGGGTTATTGTTGATAGACTGACCAAATCTGCTCACTTCTTACCTGTCAAGACAATTTATAATGCGGACAAGTTGGCTGTAATTTATATTGATGAAATTATTAGACTACATGGAGTGCCTGTGTCCATTGTTTCTGACAGGGATTCGAAGTTTACATTGAGGTTTTGGCAAAGCCTACAGACTGCATTGGGTACTGAACTGAGGCTGAGTAGTGCCTATCATCCTCAGACAGATGGACAGTCAGAAAGGACCATCCAGACTCTGGAGGATTTATTGAGAATGTGTGTCCTTGATTTTCAGGGAAACTGGGAAAGCCATTTGCCATTGGCTGAATTCGCCTACAACAACAGTTACCATTCTAGCATTGTTATGGCACCTTTTGAGGCATTATATGGCAGAAAATGTAGATCTCCGATTTGCTGGGCAGAAGTTGGAGATGGGCCTTTGCTTGGGCCCGAGATTGTTTATGAAACAACTGAGAAAGTGAAATTGATACAACAGAGACTGAAAACGGCACAGAGCCGACAGAAAAGTTATGCAGATGTCAGAATGCGAGACAGAGAATATGAAGTGGGTGATCACGATTTTGTGAAAGTGACACCAATGAAAGGCCAGACTCGTTTTGGAGTCAAAGGCAAGTTAGCGCCAAGGTATGTCGGACCGTATGAGGTTATTGAGAAAATCAATCCGGTGGCGTATCAAGTTGCGCTTCCTCCTGAAATGGAGCATATGCATAACGTCTTCCACATTTCGATGTTGTGAGATTATCTTCGGGATCCCTTCCATGTGATTGAGCCTACTCGGGTAGTGTTGAGTGATGACTACACTTACGAGGAGCGGCCTATACAAATTGTAAACAGACGGATCAAGAAACTGAGAAACAAAGAGATCCCGTTAGTGAAAGTTGACTGGCAAAACCATGGTGGTGTGTATGCCACTTGGGAAAGGGAAGATGACATGGCTAAAAGATATCCTGAACTGTTTCCACTGAACCCTGTTTTCTTCCAGAATGAAGGTAATTCGAGTTTAGAGGACTAAACTCTTTTTAAGGAGGGGAGACTGTAATGACCCTCACACTGATTACCGATTAATTACCGATTATGGCTAAACTGAGACTGATTGTGACTGATAATTAAAGTAATTGACTGACTGAAATCTGAACTGAATCAATTGAATATATATATCTATTTGAATTGCATGTCTATCTGTTGCTTAATTCATTATCTGTTTATGTCTTTATGATTGAACTGCTAATTGAAGGCCTTATCGGCGGCCGAACCGGAAATCGTTTAGTGTTTCATGATCATCATAATTTATATGATTTTATGGTATATTTATCTGAAAAGTGATTTGGTATGATTAAATTAGAATAAAATATGTTAAATTGCATAGGTTGGCTTTAATTACAATCATGTCATCTAGTGGCCACTATCTATGTAATAACCCTCGTTACTGATCACTGATTAATACCGATTACTGCTAAATTAAGACCGATTATGGAAAGTAAATGAACTGATTGAATTACGGAACTGACTGACTGGAAACTGGAACTGAATTGACTGAGTATATATGAGTTATTTTGCATTCTATCTGTTTGACTATTTGATTATCTGTTCAGTTTGTTTCGTTTAAACTGCTAATTGAAGGCCTTATCGGCGGCCGAACCGGAAATCGTTTAGTGTTTCATGATCATCATAATTTATGTGATTTTATGGTATAATTATCTGAAAGTCGATTTGGTATGATTAAATTAGATTAATAGTGATAAAACACAAGATATAGACTTATTTACCATAATGCCATCTAGTGGGGCCTTTGTTTATTATTATTGTAGAGCCTTTTATATACTCAAACAAAGCTTTTCATCAGCCACATTTGAGCACACCACCGAACTAGAGAGAAGAGTGAGAGGTTTGGAGTGAATTCAACTTGTTCTTGAGGAAATTGCTTATAGACTTGAAGATTTTAGAAGACAATTGTATATTTGAGCTCCTACACCTCTAATTCAAGACCTAAGGTAGAATAACTACCCTTTTGTTTGTAATTTTGTTAGACTCTTGCATGATTTAGAGCTAAGTTGAAGTCTAGAGCCAATTTATGGCTTGTAATGTTGTATTGTAGCTCATTTCATGCATGCATGTGTGTATTGATGAATTTTGAGTTGATTTCATGGCAAATTGTCACATGCATGTTCATAATTAAGCTTAAGTCCATGTGTTTCAACTTGTTTTGAAAAGAATGAGCTCATTAGAGCATGTTTTGAAGATGTAAAATGATTTAAATCCATGCATGTCATGTTTGTAGCATGTTCAAGAAAATTTGGTTTGAAATGGGTTTAATTAAACACCCTTGGGCTTTGATTTCTCAAATTGAGCTTTGAATCATGTTATTCTATGTGTTTACAAATGTTTTCCAGAAAATTAGCCCAAGAGGGTCGAATTTGATGCATTTTAACTTAGTTTTTGGCTTGAAGGTGCAATCTGGTTTTTCCAGATTTTGCACTTCCGCTCGAGCGGAGGAAGTGCCGCTCGAGCGGGAAAATCGAGCTCCCAGCATCTTGCACTGTGCATCAGTCCGCTCGAGCGGAGGACTGGACGCTCGAGCGGAGGACTGGGTGACACGCTCGAGCGGGCGTCGAGCGTGAATTTCACCTATCTAGTACTTTTTGGTCCGCTCGAGCGGGGAAGTTGACGCTCGAGCGGGGCCCTTTGTTGCATGTTCGCTCGAGCGGGGAAACCCGCGCTCGAGCGGGGATCTGTTTTTCTGAAAATTCTGAAAATGTTTTCTAAGTGCATCTTCGCATCCTCTTCCCATCCTAGGCATTCTTAAGCCTAGTTTAAAGCATCTTAAAGTGGATATAGATGTAGAACACACCGAGGCAAATTAGGGATTAAGTTATTATCTTTCCCCAACTGTGAAACTTAGCGTGTGTTCAATCTGTTAACTGTATAGGGTTGGCTTTCCGAGGAGACGCTCTAGTTCACTGTAGCCCAGAACTCTGTGAATAACAATTGTGTAAAGATATGTTCAAAATGATTATCTTCTGAACAACTGAACTGTACTGTTTTCTGAACTGTTTACTGTTTACTGAATGAATGTATGTCCTATATTCTGAACTATACTGTGGCATCCTTAGCACCTACTGTTTACTGTTACTGTTACAGAGATCTCTGTCGGTTCCCTCGTGGAACCACTACTGTTTACTGATTGATGGCCATCATTACTGTTCGGTCTTTTAAGACCTACTGCTACTGTTATGCTAATGGATGTACCACATATGACTGTTTACTGTACTGAACAACTGATATACTGATTGAAATGAACTGTTTTCATTACTGTAAGGACATTCATTCTAAACCTCTTTACGCATTATGTTATTCACTGGGCTTTAGCTCACTGCTCATATATATATGTAGGTGTACAGGCACCGGATCAAAGCTAAAAGCGTCGGGGTAGATTCCCAGTTTTGTCAAGCCAACCAATGTGCCTCACCGCGAGGTTCCGAGCCTGCCAAGCTTAGGCTATGGGGTGTTTTAGTTTCCCCCCCCCCCCCTTTACTATACTGTTTTGTTTACTGCATAGACTGAACGTTTGCACTGTACTGTTTATTAGGGATTAAGTCCCTGTACAGACTGGTTGTATATATATGCATACTGTTTCGTACTGTTCTGTATATATGTGAATGTATGAAAAATCTTTTTGGCATACAGACTATCACAGCTCATTGGACATTGTTTATTTACTATGTTGGCTTCTGCCATGCCCCTGTACTCTGTTATACTATCTTACTGTTAAGCAGGCCTTCGGTAATCTCGGATTATTGGCCGGTTACGGTGCTAAACCCATAGGGGCGGGTTTGGGTCGTGACAGAGTGGTATCAGAGCGATACTTAACCACGAGTTATACCGCACACACGTGTCCAAATGAGCTATAGAGTGTCCTAGAAAAGCGATTAGGGCATTACATGAGCATGATAAGTGTGTGGTTGTGATATGACTGAATGTATGCTAATGTGCTAAATTGTTTAAGTATGTAACTGTTAATGTTTATAATCGTTATAACCGTTTATAATGGAATGGATAATGCAAATGAATCTGAGTCCTCATCCACTGAGGCAAGAATGGCAAGAATGGAAAGAATGATGGAACTGATAACTGCAAGATTAGAGCAATAACAGAACCAACAGCCCCTACCTCCTCCTCCGGTACAGCCGGACCAGAATGTGAATGTACAGAATGTGAATGCTAATGAGGGGGACATAATTGCTCTCACCCAGAAGTTCGGCAAACTGAAACCGCCATCCTTTCAGGGAGGCCTAGCACCGTTGAAGGCTGAAGCTTGGGTACTCGAGACTGAAAAGTTATTTGAGGTGTTTTCGTGCTCGGAGGCAAATAAAGTATTGTTAGCTACCTTCACCTTGCAAGAAGAGGCTAGAAGGTGGTGGATGCTAGTCCGTGACACTAACACTGTAGTGACTTGGGCTCAGTTTAAGGAGTCCTTCCTTGAAAAGTATTTCCCCCAGCGCGTCAGGGACAAGAAAGTGACTGAATTTGAACAACTGAGGCAGGGCACCATGTCCGTTGCCGAATATGAAACAAAGTTCACCGGACTTGCAAGATATGCACCACATATGGTGAATACTGATTACAAGAAGGCCAGAAGGTTTGAAGGCGGCCTGAATGTTGCAATACTGGACAGAATAAATGTTTTAAAGCTACCGACTTATGTAGGTGTTCTTGACCGAGCTTTGATGGCCGAGTCGAACATCGAAGCTGTGAAATGATCTGAAACACCGGCGTCTGAATGGCGTGGTAAAAGACAGAATTTCAAATTCAAGAAAGGCAAGCATAATCAATTGAACAAAAAACAGAATACGGGGTCAACAACTAGCCCCAGCCAAGGGAGTGGTTCCATACCACCCTGTTCCGAATGCGGTAAGAACCATAAAGGAGTTTGTTATAAAATCTCTGGTGCTTGTTACAGGTGTGGCAAAGTGGGCCACATGGTGAAAGATTGCCCTTCCACTGCTCCGGGCAATAGTAAAGCTGCAGGCAGCGCCGCAGCATCAACTGTAGCACCAAAGCCTAACCCCAAAGCTACCGGGAAAGAGCCGATGAGGCAGGGCCGAGTGTTTGCCCTAGTACCGGGAGACGTACAAAATCCTGAAACCGTTGTGTCAGGTATCCTCTCTATTTGTGCTCAAAATGCATATGTACTGATTGATTCGGGGTCTACACATTCTTATGTGTCGCATGCTTTTTCACGGAAATTGAATAGACCCTTAGAACCTATGAACTATCTGCTAGCTGTATCATCACCCGTAGGAGGATCCATGACATGTGCTTATATGTACCCTGCATGTGAAATCATTGTTGGGGATATGCTTCTGTTTATTGATTTACTGCCATTGAACATTGATCATTTCGATGTAATATTGGGGATGGACTGGTTACAAAAATATCATGCCACCATTAACTGTGTGACCAAGCAAGTTGTTTTCCACCCACCGGGTTTACCCGAATTTGTGTTTAATGGGGTTGGAGTAGTACCTCCTCCGTATTTGATTTCTTCTGTGAAAGCTGTTAAATTGATTAGAAATGGGTGTAAAGGATATCTGTGTTCCGTGTTAACTGTACCTACTAGTGATAATGTTAAAACTGATGTGAATTGTATTCCTATAGTCAGAGAATTCCCAGATGTTTTTCCAGATGATCTGCTAGGGGATTTGATTGACAGGGAGATTGAATTCACCGTTGATGTGATTCCGGGAACACAGCCTGTATCGAAAGCTCCTTACAGAATGGCTCCAACTGAATTGAAAGAATTGAAAGTGCAATTGCAAGAACTGCTCGACAAGAAGTTTATTAGGCCTAGTACTTCACCGTGGGGTGCACCGGTTTCGTTTGTGAAAAAGAAAGACGGCTCATTGAGACTGTGCATTGACTACCGTGAACTGAACAAGGTAACTGTGAAAAAAAAATATCCATTACCGCGTATTGATGACTTATTTGATCAGTTACAGGGTGCTCAAGTGTTTTCCAAGATTGATCTCAGATCGGGGTACCATCAACTGAAAGTTAAACTAGGAGACATTGATAAAACTGCTTTTAGAACGAGGTATGGACATTACTGTAGACACCCCATTTTTGACCGCCCTTGAGACTTGGGCGTTACTGATGGTTTACTTGGTGGTAAAAGGTGTGCAGGGCAAAGGTTCAATTTCTTCGGCAAGGAGAGAGACAAATCTCAACTTCACACCACATTTTGGACCAAAGCTATTTTGAATGGTTTTTAGACCTTAAAACCCTCTTTTCAAAACATTTTTTGAAATAAAGTTTCTGCGATGTTCCGAGGCTCGCATTTTGTCAAACGTTGTGCTTTTCGGTAAACCGAGTAAGGACAAAGTGGAAACGAGTGAAGGAGAGATGAAATCTTTGAAAATCTTTCAAAACACCTTTCTTAGGGGTTTGAAGTTGAAGAGAAGAGGAGAAGAGGGAGAAAACAAGTTGGAGAAGAAGTTCGGCAAGGATCCGGGTAGAAGGGAGTCGAGCAGTCCTCGCTAAATCAAGCTTATCCGTCTGCATACTTGGATTTTAGCTATGAGGTCACCATCGTTGGAAAAGAAGACTTTCGGGGCTTCATTTTGCACTCAAGAATCTCTTAAAGCCAAGTCCGGGTGGGGGAGATATGGTTGGTTGAAGTGGAGGATCAGTCCGGTTGGATCAAATCTGCGCGGCTTCACCAAAAAGGGCATAACTTTTTCCGTAGGAGGAATTTTAATGCAAGGTTTGGGCCATTGGAAAGATAACTTTCGGGGCTTCAATCTGGACACCCACCGGCCATTTTTTGACCTTGGAATCACTTATCGGCAATCTATTTATCCGACCAGAAATTATTGTGCCGACTGGCCATTTATTTTGGCCGACGACCTCCTTTTCTGGCCGGTTTGACCTTTTTGCACCTTCCAGGCATGGTGCATGCCAGTTGTGCCAGCTGGGATGCACAGACCCTGCTCCCCGGTGCATATATGTGGCTATTTTGAGCCTTTGACCCTTTTTGTTGCACCCTTTGCTCAAGGCTTCTTGAGGAAGCCTTGATCCCTTGTCTTGGCTTCCTCAAGAAGCTTGCACCCTTGCCTTAGCTTCCTTGATAAGCCTTGCCCCCCTTGACCCCCTTGACCCTTCTACAATAGCTTCTCTAAGAAGCTTGGAGCCTTTGCCTTTGCCTATATAAGGAAGCCTCCTCCTCCATTGTTTTGGTTCAGCAAAATCAGACCTAATACATACATATAACATATATATCACCCTCTCTACCATTGGACTGAGGTTCTTGGGAGGGTTTATTGAGCTCCAAAAGCTGGTTTTTGGCCCCTGAAGCTGCTGGTCTCGAATTTGGTCTTCAAGGGTAAGTTTCTTCCCCTTTTTTGCACTTTCTTGTACCTCATTTTAGCCTGTCTTGCTTGATGATTTGAGCTTGGTGTATAACAAAAAAAAGTTCTGTTTTCTTGTGTTTAAGATACTTTATTAAGACCACTTTGGTGTTTGGGGTTGTTTGACCCCTCTTAGGCCTTGTTTGGCCTCATTTTTGTGCATTTTTTGTGAGCTTCGGGACCACCTTGTATTGGCTCTCTCACCACTGAAATCCAGAGGGATTTCAGTGGTGGGGGTGGTGTTTTGAGGTCCTAAGAAGGAGTGGGGTGATCCTCTCCTTTGTTGTCTTGTTTACTAGCATGTTTGGCCCTTCAAAGGAGCCCTTATTTGCAAACTTCTTGAGCTTGGTTCAGGCATTTTTCAGTGGGTTTTAGGACCCCCATAAGCCATTTCCAAAGTTGTTTTGGTCATGTTGAGTGTCCCTCTTGCATGTGTATAACAACCCCTTGCATGGCCTTCCAAAGGAGCACCTCATTCTAACATGTGTTGGCTCTATTTCAGTGGGTATTTGGTGTTTATTTAGCATGTTTTATCTCTGTCCCATGTTGGTTTGTCGACCCTTGGCATGCATCATACACTTGCTTTGTATTCCTCTATTTTGCCTAGAAATGCATCTTGCCTTTGGACCACCATGCTTGCATATTTTGGCTTAGCTTTGTGAAGATTTTATGCTTGTTTTAGTATGCTAAGGGACTGTTTTTGGTCATTTGAGTCATCCATGACTTGCTTTGTATAGCTACCATGTAATCCCCCTCATGAGCCTTGAGTGTTGACCCCTGTAGCATGCTTTATTTGCACTATTTCGGTGATTTGGAGCCACTTATAATGTCATTTCAGTCCTCATGGTATGCTTAAATGTTTACATTTGATGCTCCTTTGATGCTTCAAGAGGTTGTGCTTTATGCTCCATGTTTAGACATTTGTGTGTGCTTCCATGTCTAGGTCATTTAGATGCCATCTAAGTGGTGTTTGGGGCTTACTTTGACATGATTTGGGACTGTTTTGATTCACTTTGATCATTTGCTTCATGTGTCATATGATCATGGTTTAAGTCCTTGGGCTAATTCCAAGCTTCTATGCATGCTTTGTTTTTTGCTTTTTTGGTTTGGCACCATCTATGACATGATTTTAGAGCTTATAATGCATGCCATATACCCATGTTTGTCTTCTTTTAAGTGTGCTTAAAAGTTGCTCCTTTAAGTGTGCTTAAAAGTTGCTTCCTTGTGCCTAAGTGTTGGACCATGTGTGCATGCATGTTTGTATGTGTTTTGGCCTTCATTTCCATGGCACTTGGCCACTGTTTGGGCCTAGTATAAAGCTGCCCAAATTAGTTTGAATCCATGTTTAACATGTTGCTCAAGGTTGTTGCCTTATTCCATGCCTTGCATGTTGTTAGCTTAGGTTGTGTGCCTAGTACATATTGCATGTTTGCATACTTGCCTCCATGCTCATGTTGCATGCTTAGCTCACATGCTTAGGTTGCATTGGCATGCATGCCTTGCCTCTTGATTGAGCATGATAGAGGTTGGGCTCTTATGTGTTTGTGTGCATTACATTTGACATTAAAATGCACAACTTAGCTTCTTGGGCCATCACGCATTGCAATGCGCGATTGGTGGTCCGAGAATCGAGCACCATCCTCCTTTGAGTCATGAATATGATAAGGAGGGTGGTGGTGCAAACATTGCTTTGAAAATGCATTGCCATGCCTTGTCTGCCCTCTGCTGCTGTCAAACAGGTTGCTGTAGGAAGATTTGGCCGGCCGGCCATCTCCAGTGCCGACCGCCATCCATCAGTGGCCGATGGCTTAACCAGTGGCCGATGATCATTCCCATGGCCGGTGGTCATTCCTTCTGGCCGGTGATGCTCCACAGTGTCCATGAAGCATACCTTGGGGTGTGCAATTTTCAGAGGAGCAGAGCAGGGAAACAGGGCAAACTTGTGCATGGCGTTGGATTTCCGAGCAAAGCCGAGCATGCATGCATTCATTCCTCTTCCCGAGGCCTTTTACTACTTTAATAATTAATTAATTTGTCAATTAGCTAAGGTTTTGTAATATTTAATTAGCTAGGGCAGTTAATTATTTATTCGGTTGTATTATTATTCGGTCCCTCCGAGCGAGGGCGAATCTGTAATAAGTGTGGGTGCGTGTGTGTGCGTGCATGTCTTCCAATCCCCACTTCTTTCTTCCCTTTTATTTACCCGCTTATGATGGTAGATTAGGGCATGTTTAAATTAGCATACCTTATGCTATGCATGCGTGCATCCATACATTTGTCTTGCATGCACCGGGCTCGGCGCATCATGCTAACTGCATTGTACTTCAATTCCAAATTGAATACGTGCATCAATTAATCGCATTTCACATGCCATGTTTAGGTTAGCCGAGCCTACCCTAATTACATCCTGTGTGTGTTGCATTAGTCAATTTGACATGAACTAGGACCATGCATGATTGCTAACTAGTTTATTGTTTTGGCACGGAGTACGATGTAAGTATTTCCATGCTTTAGCATATCGCATGTGTGTGAATGCTATCATGACAGCATGCTTACCATGTGGCTAGATGCTTATGTGAGATAAACTGTTTGATTGCCTGTGGGTGAAGGTTGGATTGTCTGAGTTGGAAAAATCGTTGAAATCCGTGTTTTAGCCTACTTGCGAGTTTAGCAATCCAAAGTGTTTTTTTTTTAAGACAAAACGGATATGCAATGCTTGTTTCCAAATTAGGCAATCTAGTCTATACTTGTTTGCTGTGCGCATAACATAGTAATTCTAGGCTAATAACCGGAATAAGAACACATAACGTTTTCAAAATCGGATATCATGGTTAGTAGAGGCCGGTCTTCGGACCGGGCGAGAGGGGGTGCTCATAGCTGACCTTCCCCAATCGTACCCAAGCTCCCGAGCCGAGGCAACTTTGGTGATGACGGACACGTGGCCTTTGGCACCGAGTCAGGGTTTCCTAAATTTCCCCATTAAAAAATATTTAGGTGGCGACTCTGTATCTGGCAAAGCAGTCCATGTTTGGCACTTCTTTTCAAAAATCTGTTTTCTCAAAACGATTTGCCGGATTTGGACTCTTTGGTTCAGATTTAGAACCGTGACACAAATTGAGTTTGAACTGTAACCCGTGAGTTCCCTCGCGGACTTGTTACAGTTTCTGGCGACTCTGCTGGGGAGTTTAGAGAGCTTGACTCGAACTCGTGATATCTTGTTTTGATTCCATTTATGTGTCTCTTTGCATTGCATGTGCATTGGTGCGCCTAGGACACCGTGTTGGCCATCTGCTATTCCTGAGCGGTTTGCCGGAGGCTTGACTTTGTCAAAGCATGCCATAAGGCTGACCGGTTGCGGGCTCTGCCAGTATGGGAACACAAACCCCGGTTTTACCGGGGCACCCTTTTTGACCATTCGACCTAGTGCATAGTCGGAATCCATAGTGACCATCCCAAACTAGGACATGTTGCTTACCCGATGTTAGGTTGTTTGAAACCGCTGCGTGCGTAGTGAAACCCTAGCTCCTGACAAAATAGGACAGGGAAACCCTACCCCAACATAGGGGTGTTTTGGCTCTCTTTTACATGCTATGTGCTTTTAGAGTGTATCTCTACAGGGAATGCATATACCAGTTTGCGAGTCTGGGTATCCGGCCTGCGCGGCACCAGTATCAGTTTTTGAGAATCAGTTATATCTGCGGGTATCACATTCAGATTTGGGGCAATGATTTCAGGGAACAGTGATCAGTGATAGAATACAGTCATTCAGCTTTGCTCGTATCCATTCTAGTGAAGTTGAGCTGAGATGCTGTCTGTTTTCTCTTTTGCTAGGTAGTCCTGGAATCATAGCTTCAGAAGGCTCCACTATCCCCCGGGTACGTTGGATTTGTACTGATAGACTTTGTCAGGTCAGAGACTCAGTTCAAGGGTAATCAGGGCCAGAAGGCTAATCGGGCACAGACCATCAGTATAACAGCTACCAGATCAGTGATCTTTGAGCAGTCGGGTTGAGATCTCCGAGCCTACTGCAGATACAGATATACCAATTGCTCAGTTAGATCAGGACAATATGTCAAGTCTGGAAGAGATGGTGCGCCAACTCCAGGATAGTATGAAAGCCATGCAGCAAGACGCTGTCCGTCAAGCAGAATTCGCCAAGCAACAGGCTGTGGTCATAGCCCAACAGGCAGAGACAATTGCCAGGCTAGGGCAAGCAAAACCGGAGTATCTACTTCACACCAGGCTCCTCCCCACCAAGAGTTCCATACTCGGGGAGAAACCCATGTCCAGGATGATACGGACATTCTAGTCGGGCCAGCTCCGCCCCCGATTCTACCCCAGCTATCCAAAACACCCACCAACCTACCAGACCCACTCTTTGAGTTCAAGACGGACCCCACAGCACTAAAGGTGAGTAACTGGAAAAAACTATTTCAAGAAGTCTCAAGGAGCTCAATCCATTCCGGACATTGAGGATGGGTATACCGACGCAGCTGTGACGCTGCCGGACAAATTTAAGATGCCACAAATCGACCGCTTTGATGGATCTGGTGATCCCATGGTGCACCTGCGGTGTTTTCAGATATTCTAAGGCCGATGGGCCTCACCAGACTACAAAGCTTTCTTTATTCGCCGGACCCTGTCGGGTGTAGCAGCCATCTGGTATGCAAAACTGGAAGACGATGTTAAGAGGAATTGGGAGGAGATGGCCGAGGCCTTCGTTGCACAGTACTCCTATAACACGCAAATCGAGATTACAACCCGTTATCTCGAGACGACTAGGCAGGAGCCAAAGGAGAGCTTCTCCGATTTTGTAACTCGGTGGAGGGCCAAGGCCTCAATGATGACCATTAGGCCGACTGACAAAGATCAAATACGGATGGTTGTGCGCAACCTCCAACCCAAGCTTATGCAGAAGATGATCGTTCTCCCCTTCCCTGCCTTTTCAGATCTACATGAGATGGAGGTACAGATTGAGGATGCTTTGAAACAGGGTCTGATTGACCAAGACCGAGAGCAGCCCAAGAGGGCATTCAATCGCAGTTCGAATGCGACCACCAGTGGTGATGCAGTTGCAAGATCTTCCGAAGTGGGCACGGTTGCCACCACCACACCAAGAGCAGCCACCCCCTTTGTTGGTGCATCCACTTCAAAACCCCGAACTTCAGACTATCTACCCCGAGGTAAGAGGGTTTTCACCCCACTCTTTATGCCTTTGTCTAAAGCTCTAGGGGTCCTACTCAGGAAAGGACATCTGAAACCGTTGGAGCAACGGCCTCTACCCGATCCTCTCCCTGCAAAACATGACCCGGCTAAGTACTGTGCTTTCCATCAACAAACCGGTCATGACACCGACAGTTGTGTCCGTCTCCGCCACGAGATACAAAATCTGATTGACAACAAGGTCATCGTTGCACCAGCTCAGTAAGTCTATCATCACTGGATCAGTGAATTTGGGGATAGTACGAAGTATGTGATCGGGGGATGAACCACCTGCGGGCAGCACTCAGTTTACTCCAGATGTGGTGTTTGGCACGCACTGTTTTGAGCATTTGCAAATGCTAGTTTTGTACTTTCTGACTTGGGTATTGGGTCAGTCTTGTCATTTTGTATTGAGTCAGTCTTTTCATACTGAGTCAGTCGGGTTTGTCTTGTTGTATCGAGTCAGTCCTGTTGTACAAAGGTCGGGTGATTCTGGGGGTGTTACCTCGGGCATCACCATTTTGTTTTGCATTTGTCTTTCCGTTTTGTTTTGAGTCTGTTTCTGCCAGGGAGCCAGTTGTGCCAACAGATTTTGAATGGAACAGCAGTGATTTTCACACTCTTGTGTTTGCTTCTGCCGTGTGCCAGTTGTGCCAGAAATTCTAAATGAGATGGCAGTATTTGACTAAGAACTCTGTCTTTTCTGTGCCTTGAAGTCATTACATTGACCTAAGTTTTTCAAAACTTTTTCAAACACTGTGGTGAAACGACGAAGAGAAGGAATTCCTCGGGATTTGCAAAAATTTTATCAACTGAGAGAAAGAGAGGCATGCTAAGCCCTTAATGAATGAAATCATGCTTGTTAACATGAGTACTGAGAAGGACCCTAGCTTTGATCCAGATTGGTTCTACACTGTCTTCAGCGCGAGCGATTTGTCGCTTTCTTAAAAACTTTCAAAAAATGTTTTGCGCGGTCCTGCGAAGACCTGTGTGGAATCGCTCTTGAGATTGTGCAGCCTAGGATCGCTCTCAGCCTCGAGACTCGACCCCTTACTTTCAAACCTTGAACTTAGATTCAGAATGTTCAGAGGTCAATCATGATGTGAGGCCTGTGTGGCCCAATTTGAAGCAGCCCTCAAACAAGAGGCAAGAAAGTCAGATCAAGAAGATCAGATGTCACCAAAAGAAGCTTGTAAAGCTAGATCAGAAGCACCCCTGGAATTAGGGGCAAAAAATTTCAAATGTGCTCGAAGAGCCAAAGATGGATCATTCCACAAATCAAAGAAAGTCGACAAGAATGCCAAGTCCGAGAAGGGAAGAAAGAAGAAAGTATTGCTGAAGAACAACGGAGTTCCAATCCACAACACTAGGGGCAATTCAGCCCCCATTGGATGGACTTCTACATCGTCAGCAAACAGCAGCCATTCTCCTGGATTCAGATGACTTCAGGATTTCAAAACCATTTGACCTGGACAAAGCTACACTTTTACCCTTGAGAGGCTCGCTGGGCCGAAAACCCGGAAGGGCGACCCAGGCAAAAGTTAGAGCAAGAAAAAGAAGAAAAAGAAAAAAAAGAAAAATGCAAAGAATGAAAAAAAAAAGAAAAGAAAAAAAATGAATGAAGAAAATGAAAAGAAAAGATGAAAAAGAAAAGAAATGAAAAGAATTGAAAAGAAAAGAAGAACAAAGCTCGCAAGGTTGAAAACCCGCAACGGGCGCCTTGGCAAAAGTTAGAGCCTAAAAGGAGAGGTTAAATACCCGAGTGTACCTTAACCCCGAACTACGTAAGGCTTGATTCCCATCTTTGGGATACGTAGGCAACTTCATTCTGAAGTCCAGCCGTAAAACATTTCAAATTCGACTGTGTCCATGTAATGGTTTTGACCATCCTTGCCTTCTTTGTATCCGAGAGTTTGGTCGCAATCATCGCTCTGAGGACTGACTACAATGCGCTGCGGTGCCATTCAAACAAGGGGCAACTTTCCGTTGCCATTCAATGCGCTGCGGTGCCATCCAAACAAAGGGCAACTTTCCGTTGCCGTGAAGTGTCCTTCAGACAAGGGGCAATTTTCAATTGCTATGGGTCCGAGGTTGTGCATCTCAAGAGTTGGTTCCGTGCTTGTTGAGCATTGGCCGTTTGCAAAATAGTTTTTGAGAATTTTTACTGAGGTTGACTATTCTCTCGAAAATTATTCCATTTTTCCAAAAAACTGGACCATTTCTTGGACCCAAAAAGGGAAAATTTTCAGTGCTCACAGCCTGACTTGCATGATTTTAAATCAAAAGTTGAACAAGCATGTTAATCTAACTTTCATGTTGGTCAAAATTGTTTTAAAACCAAAACAAAAAATGGTCAAAATGATGAACTAGGGGTACAGTTGAGTCAGGTGTTCTGTCTTTCCCCCATCGTCAACTACTCACCAAGAAGGGCACTCTACCTGCCAAGAAGGGCACAACTGAAATTAACAAAAAGGGCTCTCACCCTCCAAGCAACGAGGTATCAAGCCAAGTGCGAAGCACGAACTGGAATGGGACAGGATATTCCACTCCCTTATCTGGACAGATCTGATCACATCCAAACTCCCCAGCAGAGCATCGTCAACCGATGTCAGCTGCAGATTTGCTACACACCCAATTGTAGCGCAGCCCCTCTGTGGGAGAGTTCACTGTTGTGAGCAGAAGAAAGAAGAATCTAGCGGAATGCTAGGGGCAAGAGCCCACAACTTTTTGTTTATCCAACAACCACCCATGGAAGGGATTGATTGAAATGAGAGATTGAAAAATAAAGAGATGTGCGCTGAGAGAAAAAGTGAGAAAAGGGTTTTGAGAGAAAAACCGAGCTTGAGGGCCGAGTGAGTGATGTGAGAATCACAAACGAGGAAGGGTGGGAAATAATACCCGGTGAAACAGGCTCCCTGTGCGCATTTGAGTCTTTCGTTGCATTTTGTCTGTCTCGATTCTTGTTTTGAGTCGTTTCAAGTGTCAATAGATGTGTTTAGATTGTTTACCTTTATTTTCCATTGTTGGGTAGTCTTTGCTGTGTTCAGTTGTAAGCTCAATACCCGGTCGAGAACTCATTTTCTCAATTTCAAAAATGATTTGTTGTGTGCTCAGAGTGTTGTGCCATTCTCCACATTTGTGCAAAAAAGGAATTTGTTCTTTCGAAAACTGCAGGGTTCACCCCCGACAAGTGTGAACAGTAAAACAAAGACCTATCTGAAGCTATGTGGGTTCCAGACTGCAAAGCAAAAGAAAAGAGGGAAAATCGAAGCATCTGAGTGTGTTTCACCTTCAGTGGATTCTGAGATTGTATTCCGGATGTACCTCTTCAGACCTTGTCAGTGTTCCGAAGAATGAGCGTGCCTCTATTCCAAGTGTAAGCCTGCTTCAAGTCAGAATGGCAATTAAAGCAGCAGCAGATGTTATCTCTCTCTAATATGAACAGGGTGTGCCCGTTTTTGAGCTGAATATATTGTGACCCCTCCGAGAGGTAAATCGAAGGTTATGTTTGAATTGGTCTTGTTAAGGCTTGTATTCCCTTACTCGGCATTTTGTTTCAAATATGCGTTGTCAAGCACATTCCAATTGCATTGTTATGCACCCACTTCACTAGCATTGTTATGCTCATTCGTTGCATTGAGTATGCACATCTATCTAGCATTGTTATGCTCACTACTTGCATTGTTATGCACCTTGTCACTTGTAATTGTCATTCTTTCTCCTCGCGCGTGCGACGGGTTAGACCTCCTGGTTTAGAGCATTTGGGATACGTTCCAATGTTTATACCTTTCCTAAACACCGGGATACGTCCGCATGTTTCTCTTTCCTTGCGGAACACTGGGATACGTCCCTATGTTTCACATTCCTTGCTAATTTCTGGGATACGTCCCTAATCTTTGGGATACGTCCCTAAACACTGGGATACGTCCCTAAACATCGGGATGCGTCTCTAATTTCTGGGATACGTCCCTAATCTTTGGGATACGTCCCTAAACACTGGGATACGTCCCTAAACATCGGGATACGTCCCTAATTTCTGGGATACGTCCCTAAATATCGGGATATGTCCCTAAACACCGGGATACGTCCCTATGTTTTCCCCCTCTTTAGTTAAGAGCATTCGGAATACGTTCCGGTGCTTATACCATCCCCAACCACCGGGATACGTCCCTATGTTTCTCCCTCTTAGGTTAAGAGCATTCGGAATACGTTCCAATGTTTATACCTTTCCGAAACACCGGGATACGTCCCTATGTTTCTCCTTTCCTTTCCGAAACACCGGGATACGTCCCTATGTTTCTCTTGCCTTTCCGAAACACCGGGATACGTCCCTATGTGTCCCCTTCCTTTCTAACCTCTGGGATGCGTCCCTAACCTTTGGGATACGTCCCTAATCTCTGGGATACGTCCCTATGTTTCTCTCTCCTTGGTTAAGAGTATTTGGAATACGTTCCAATGCTTATACCTTTCTGAAACACTGGGATACGTCCCTAATCTCTGGGATATGTCCCTACGTTTCTATTTCTTTTCGAAACACCGGGATACGTCCTTATGTTTCTCTTTCCTTCCTAACCACCAGGATACGTCCCTATGTTTCTTTGCATGATCATAAGTTATGTTCGGCTTCTTGCATTGTCAGTTGCATTTTGCCCCTGCCTACGGGCACATCTCTTTGATTATATTGCCCGTTTGTCCAAGTCTTCGGTCTTGTCAAAAATGGGTAGTCTCTGGGCTTTGACACTCACTCCCGTCATTGTTATGAGTTACGAGTTCTGTCAAAGAGGGGCAACTGTAGACACCCCATTTTTGACCGCCCTTGAGACTTGGGCGTTACTGATGGTTTACTTGGTGGTAAAAGGTGTGCAGGGCAAAGGTTCAATTTCTTCGGCAAGGAGAGAGACAAATCTCAACTTCACACCCCATTTTGGACCAAAGCTATTTTGAATGGTTTTTAGACCTTAAAACCCTCTCTTTCAAAACATTTTTTGAAATAAAGTTTCTGCGATGTTCCGAGGCTCGCATTTTGTCAAACGTTGTGCTTTTCGGTAAACCGAGTAAGGACAAAGTGGAAACGAGTGAAGAAGAGATGAAATCTTTGAAAAATCTTTCAAAACACCTTTCTTAGGGGTTTGAAGTTGAAGAGAAGAGGAGAAGAGGGGAGAAAACAAGTTGGAGAAGAAGTTCGGCAAGGATCCGGGTAGAAGGGAGTCGAGCAGTCCTCGCTAAATCAAGCTTATCCGTCTGCATACTTGGATTTTAGCTATGAGGCCACCATCGTTGGAAAGAAGACTTCCGGGGCTTCATTTTGCACTCAAGAATCTCTTAAAGCCAAGTCCGGGTGGGGGAGATATGGTTGGTTGAAGTGGAGGATCAGTCCGGTTGGATCGAATCTGCGCGGCTTCACCAAAAAGGGCATAACTTTTTCCACAGGAGGAATTTTAATGCAAGGTTTGTGCCATTGGAAAGCTAACTTTCGGGGCTTCAATCTAGACACCTACCGGCCATTTTTTGACCTTGGAATCACTTATCGGCAATCTATTTATCCGACCGGCAATTTATTGTGCCGACCGGCCATTTATTTTGGCCGACGACCTCCTTTTCTGGCCGGTTTGACCTTTTTGCACCTTCCAGGCATGGTGCATGCCAGCTGTGCCAGCTGGGATGCACAGACCCTGCTCCCCGGTGCATATATGTGGCTATTTTGAGCCTTTGACCTTTTTTTTGCACCCTTTGCTCAAGGCTTCTTGAGGAAGCCTTGGCCCCTTGTCTTGGCTTCCTCAAGAAGCTTGCACCCTTGCCTTAGCTTCCTTGATAAGCCTTGCCCCCCTTGACCCCCTTGACCCTTCTACAATAGCTTCTCTAAGAAGCTTGGAGCCTTTGCCTTTGCCTATATAAGGAAGCCTCCTCCTCCATTGTTTTGGTTCAGCAAAATCAGACCTAATACATACATATAACATATATATCACCCTCTCTCTCTATATCTCCCTCTCTCTCTACATTTGGGTGTGTTAGAGTGTTCAAAGACCCTTGTTCTTGGCCTATTGCACCACACCTCATAGCCATACACTACTACCATTGGACTGAGGTTCTTGGGAGGGTTTATTAAGCTCCAAAAGCTGGTTTTTGGCCCCTGAAGCTGCTGGTCTCGAATTTGGTCTTCAAGGGTAAGTTTCTTCCCCCTTTTCGCACTTTCTTGTACCTCATTTTAGCCTGTCTTGCTTGATGATTTGAGCTTGGTGTATAACAAAAAAAAGTTCTGTTTTCTTGTGTTTAAGATACTTCATTAAGACCACTTTGGTGTTTGGGGTTGTTTGACCCCTCTTAGGCCTTGTTTGGCCTCATTTTTGTGCATTTTTGTGAGCTTCGGGACCACCTTGTATTGGCTCTCTCACCACTGAAATCCAGAGGGATTTCAGTGGTGGGGGTGGTGTTTTGAGGTCCTAAGAAGGAGAGGGGTGATCCTCTCCTTTGTTGTCTTGTTTACTAGCATGTTTGGCCCTTCAAAGGAGCCCTTATTTGCAACTTCTTGAGCTTGGTTCAGGCATTTTTCAGTGGGTTTTAGGACCCCCATAAGCCATTTCCAAAGTTTTTTTGGTCATGTTGAGTGTCCCTCTTGCATGTGTATTACAACCCCTTGCATGGCCTTCCAAAGGAGCACCTCATTCTAACATGTGTTGGCTCTATTTCAGTGGGTATTTGGTGTTTATTTAGCATGTTTTATCTCTGTCCCATGTTGGTTTGTCGACCCTTGGCATGCATCATACACTTGCTTTGTATTCCTCTATTTTGCCTAGAAATGCATCTTGCCTTTGGACCACCATGCTTGCATATTTTGGCTTAGCTTTGTGAAGATTTTATGCTTGTTTTAGTATGCTAAGGGACTGTTTTTGGTCATTTGAGTCATCCATGACTTGCTTTGTATAGCTACCATGTAATCCCCCTCATGAGCCTTGAGTGTTGACCCCTCTAGCATGCTTTATTTGCACTATTTCGGTGATTTGGAGCCACTTATAATGTCATTTCAGTCCTCATGGTATGCTTAAATGTTTGCATTTGATGCTCCTTTGATGCTTCAAGAGGTTGTGCCTTATGCTCCATGTTTAGACATTTGTGTGTGCTTCCATGTGTAGGTCATTTAGATGCCATCTAAGTGGTGTTTGGGGCTTACTTTGACATGATTTGGGACTGTTTTGATTCACTTTGATCATTTGCTTCATGTGTCATATGATCATGGTTTAAGTCCTTGGGCTAATTCCAAGCTTCTATGCATGCTTTGCTTGTTTTGCTTACTTGGTTTGGCACCATCTATGACATGATTTTAGAGCTTATAATGCATGCCATATACCCATGTTTGTCTTCTTTTAAGTGTGCTTAAAAGTTGCTTCCTTGTGCCTAAGTGTTGGACCATGTGTGCATGCATGTTTGTATGTGTTTTGGCCTTCATTTCCATGGCACTTGGCCACTGTTTGGGCCTAGTATAGAGCTGCCCAAATTAGTTTGAATCCATGTTTAACATGTTGCTCAAAGGTTGTTGCCTTATTCCATGCCTTGCATGTTTGTTAGCTTAGGTTGTGTGCCTAGTACATATTGCATGTTTGCATACTTGCCTCCATGCTCATGTTGCATGCTTAGCTCACATGCTTAGGTTGCATTTGGCATGCATGCCTTGCCTCTTGATTGAGCATGATAGAGGTTGGGCTCTTATGTGTTTGTGTGCATTACATTTGACATTAAAATGCACAACTTAGCTTCTTGGGCCATCACGCATTGAAATGCGCGATTGGTGGTCCGAGAATCGAGCACCATCCTCCTTTGAGTCATGAACATGATAAGGAGGGTGGTGGTGCAAACATTGCTTTGAAAATGCATTGCCATGCCTTGTCTGCCCTCTGCTGCTGTCAAACAGGTTTCTGCAGGAAGATTTGGCCGGCCGGCCATCTCCAGTGCCGACCGGCCATCCATCAGTGGCCGATGGCTTAACCAGTGGCCGATGATCATTCCCTATGGCCGGTGGTCATTCCTTCTGGCCGGTGATGCTCCACAGTGTCCATGAAGCATACCTTGGGAGTTGTGCAATTTTCAGAGGAGCAGAGCAGGGAAAACAGAGGCAAACTTGTGCATGGCGTTGGATTTCCGAGCAAAGCCGAGCATGCATGCATTCATTCCTCTTCCCGAGGCCTTTTACTGCTTTAATAGTTTAATTAATTTGTCAATTAGCTAAGGGTTTTGTAATATTTAATTAGCTAGGGCAGTTAATTATTTATTCGGTTGTATTATTATTCGGTCCTCCGAGCGAGGGCGAATCTGTAATAAGTGTGAGTGCGTGTGTGTGCATGTCTTCCAATCCCCACTTCTTTCTTCCCTTTTATTTACCCGCTTATGATGGTAGATTAGGGCATGTTTAAATTAGCATACCTTATGCTATGCATGCGTGCATCCATACATTTGTCTTGCATGCACCGGGCTCGGCGCATCATGCTAACTGCATCTGTACTTCAATTCCAAATTGAATACGTGCATCAATTAATCGCATTTCACATGCCATGTTTAGGTTAGCCGAGCCTACCCTAATTACATCCTGTGTGTGTTGCATTAGTCAATTTGACATGAACTAGGACCATGCATGTTTGCTAACTAGTTTATTGTTTTGGCACGGAGTACGATGTAAGTATTTCCATGCTTTAGCATATCGCATGTGTGTGAATGCTATCATGACAGCATGCTTACCATGTGGCTAGATGCTTATGTGAGATAAACTGTTTGATTGCCTGTGGGTGAAGGTTTATTGTCTGAGTTGGAAAAACTCGTTGAAATCCGTGTTTTAGCCTACTTGCGAGTAGCAAATTCCAAAGTTTTTTTTTAAGACAAACGGATATGCAATGCTTGTTTCCAAATTAGGCAATCTAGTCTATACTTGTTTGCTGTGCGCATAACATAGTAATTCTAGGCTAATAACCGGAATAAGAACACATAACGTTTTCAAAATCGGATATCATGGTTAGTAGAGGCCGGTCTTCGAACCGAGCGAAAGGGGGTGCTCATAGCTGACCTTCCCCAATCGTACCCAAGCTCCCGAGCCGAGGCAACTTTGGTGATGACGGACACGTGGCCTTTGGCACCGAGTCAGGGTTTCCTAAATTTCCCCATTAAAAAATATTTAGGTGGCGACTCTGTATCTGGCAAAGCAGTCCATGTTTGGCACTTCTTTTCAAAAATCTGTTTTCTCAAGATGATTTACCGGATTTGGACTCTTTGGTTCAGATTTAGAACCGTGACACAAATTGAGTCCGAACTGTAACCCGTGAGTTCCCTCGCGGACTTGTTACAATTACGAATTTTTAGTTATGCCTTTTGGACTTACCAATGCACCTGCAGCATTTATGGACCTCATAAAAGAATCTTTAACACCGTACCTTGATGACTTTATTGTGGTATTATTGATGACATATTGATTTACTCCAAAAGTATATAGAACAACATGAACATCATCTGAGACTTGCCCTGCAAACCCTAAGAGACAGAAATTGTATGCTAAACTGTCTAAATGTTAGTTTTGGCTTGATCATGTTATGTTTTTGGGTCATGTTGTTAGCAAAGATGGAATTTCTGTTGATCCGCAGAAAATTGAAGTTTAGTGAACTGGCCTAGACCAACAAATGTGACAGAAGTCCGAAGCTTTTTGAGATTGGCTGGATATTACAGAAGATTTGTCAAGAGTTTCTCCAAAATTGCCTTACCATTGACTCAACTGACACACAAGGGGATATCATTTGACTGGACTGACCAAAGGGAATCAGCGTTCCAAGAGTTGAAAACTCGATTGGTGACTTCACCGGTTCTTACCTTACCTTCAGGTACGGATGGTTATACTGTATTTAGTGATGCTTCTCATAAGGGTTTGGGATGTGTTTTAATGCAGAATGGGAGAGTAATTGCCTATGCTTCCCGACAACTGAGACCTCATGAAAAGAACTACCCGACCCATGATCTGGAACTTGCAGCAGTGGTATTTGCACTGAAAATCTGGCGTCACTATCTGTATGGGGCAACATGTGAAGTATATACCGACCACAAGAGTCTGAAGTACTTCTTCACCCAGAAAGAACTGAATATGAGACAACGGAGATGGCTAGAATTGATCAAAGATTATGACCTACAGATTCTGTATCACCCGGGAAAAGCCAATACCGTTGCCGATGCACTGAGCCGGAAGTCGATTGCAAATTTAGCTTGTTTGCTCATTGGACAGAAAGAGTTGCTTTGTGACCTTCAAAAATCGAAAATTGAAGTTGTTTTGAGAGAACAAGGTGGGACAATTGCTGCTATTTCTGCACAACCGGCACTGATTGAGGAGATTAAAAAGAAACAGCAAACGGATGACTTCTTGAGGAAGATCATCGAAGAAAGGGAATCTAAACCGAGACCGGGGTTCAAGTTTGAAAGCAATGTACTGAAATTTCAAGAAAGACTGTGTGTACCGAATGACACTGAACTGAAAGGAAGAGTTCTGCAAGAGGGCCACAATTCAAAATTTTCTATCCACCCAGGGAATATGAAAATGTACCAAGATTTGAAATAGAATTTCTGGTGGCCGGAAGAAGAAAGAAATTGCCGACTTTGTGTCAAAATGTCTCATTGCCAACAAGTCAAAGCGGAACATCAGCGACCCGCAGGCTTACTGCAACCCTTACCCATACCGGAGTGGAAATGGGAGCATATCACGATGGATTTTATCGTTGGATTGCCTCGCTCCAGAAAAGGTATGGATTCAATTTGGGTTATTGTTGATAGACTGACCAAATCTGCTCACTTCTTACCTGTCAAGACAATTTATAATGCCGACAAGTTGGCTGTAATTTATATTGATGAAATTGTTAGACTACATGGAGTGCCTGTATCCATTGTTTCTGACAGGGATTCGAAGTTTACCTCGAGGTTTTGGCAGAGCCTACAGACTGCATTGGGTACCAAATTGAGATTGAGTAGTGCCTATCATCCTCAGACAGATGGACAATCAGAAAGGACCATCCAGACTCTGGAGGATTTATTGAGAATGTGTGTCCTTGATTTTCAGGGAAATTAGGAAAGCCATTTGCCGTTGGCTGAATTCGCCTACAACAACAGCTACCATTCAAGTATCGGTATGGCGCCTTTCGAGGCATTGTATGGCAGAAAATGTAGATCTCCGATTTGCTGGGCAGAAGTTGGAGATGGGCCTTTGCTTGGGCCCGAGATTGTTTATGAGACAACTGAGAAAGTGAAATTGATACAACAGAGACTGAAAACTGCACAGAGCAGACAGAAAAGTTACGCAGATGTCAGAAGACGAGACAGAGAGTATGAAGTGGGTGATCACGTCTTTGTGAAAGTGACACCAATGAAAGGCCAGACTCGCTTTGGAGTCAAAGGCAAGTTAGCGCCAAGGTATGTCGGACCGTATGAGATTATTGAGAAAATCAATCCGGTGGCGTATCAAGTTGCGCTTTCTCCTGAAATAGAGAATATGCACAACGTCTTCCACATCTCTATATTGAGAGATTATCTCCGGGATCCTTTCCATGTGATTGAGCTTACTCGGGTAGTGTTGAGTGATGACTACACTTACGAGGAACGCCTATACAGATTGTAAACAGACGGATTAAGAAATTGAGGAACAAAGAGATCCCGTTAGTGAAAGTTGACTGGCAAAATCATGGTGGTGTATATGCCACTTGGGAAAGGGAAGATGACATGGCTAAAAGATATCCTGATTTGTTCCTGCTGAACCCTGTTTTCTTCCAGAATGAAGGTAACTCGAGTTTAGAGGACTAAACTTTTTAAGGAGGGGAAACTGTAATAACCCTCGTTACTGATCACTGATTAATACCGATTACTACTACATTAAGACCGATTATGGAAAGTAAATGAACTGATTGAATTACTGAACTGACTGACTGGAAACTGGAACTGAATTGACTGAGTATATATGAGTTATTTTGCATTCTATCTGTTTGACTATTTGATTATCTGTTCAGTTTGTTTCGTTTAAACTGCTAATTGAAGGCCTTATCGGCGGCCGAACCGGAAATCGTTTAGTGTTTCATGATCATCATAATTTATGTGATTTTATGGTATAATTATCTGAAAGTCGATTTGGTATGATTAAATTAGATTAATAGTGATAAAACACGAGATATAGACTTATTTACCATAATGCCATCTAGTGGGGCCTTTGTTTATTATTATTGTAGAGCCTTTTATATACTCAAACAAAAGCTTTTCATCAGCCACATTTGAGCACACCACCGAACTAGAGAGAAGAGTGAGAGGTTTGGAGTGAATTCAACTTGTTCTTGAGGAAATTGCTTATAGACTTGAAGATTTTAGAAGACAATTGTTATTTGAGCTCCTACACTCTAATTCAAGACCTAAGGTAGAATAACTACCCTTTTGTTTGTAATTTTGTTAGACTCTTGCATGATTTAGAGCTAAGTTGAAGTCTAGAGCCAATTTATGGCTTGTAAGTTGTATTGTAGCTCATTCATGCATGCATGTGTGTATTGATGAATTTTGAGTTGATTTCATGGCAAATTGTCACATGCATGTTCATAATTAAGCTTAAGTCCATGTGTTTCAACTTGTTTTGAAAAGAATGAGCTCATTAGAGCATGTTTTGAAGATGTAAAATGATTTAAATCCATGCATGTCATGTTTGTAGCATGTTCAAGAAAATTTGGTTTGAAATGGGTTTAATTAAACACCCTTGGGCTTTGATTTCTCAAATTGAGCTTTGAATCATGTTATTCTATGTGTTTACAAATGTTTTCCAAAAAATTAGCCCAAGATGGTCGAATTTGATGCATTTTAACTTAGTTTTGGCTTGAAGGTGCAATCTGGGTTTTCCAGATTTTGCACTTCGCTCGAGCGGAGGAAGTGCCGCTCGAGCGGGAAAATCGAGCTCCAGCATCTTGCACTGTGCATCAGTCCGCTCGAGCGGAGGACTGGACGCTCGAGCGGAGGACTGGGTGACACGCTCGAGGGCGTCGAGCGTGAATTTCACCTATCCAGTACTTTTTGGTCCGCTCGAGCGGGGAAGTTGACGCTCGAGCGGGGCCCTTTGTTGCATGTTCGCTCGAGCGGGGAAACCTGCGCTCGAGCGGGGATCTGTTTTTCTGAAAATTCTGAAAATGTTTTCTAAGTGCATCTTTGCATCCTCTTCCCATCCTAGGCATTCTTAAGTCTAGTTTAAAGCATCTTAAAGAGGATATAGATGTAGAACACACCGAGGCAAATTAGGGATTAAGTTATTATCTTTCCCCAACTGTGAAACTTAGCGTGTGTTCAATCTGTTAACTGTATAGGGTTGGCTTTCCGAGGAGACGCTCTAGTTCACTGTAGCCAGAACTCTGTGAGTAACAATTGTGTAAAGATATGTTCAAAATGATTATCTTCTGAACAACTGAACTGTACTGTTTTCTGAACTGTTTACTGTTTACTGAATGAATGTATGTCCATATTCTGAACTATACTGTGGCATCCTTAGCACCTACTGTTTACTGTTACTGTTACAGAGATCTCTGTCGGTTCCCTCGTGGAACCACTACTGTTTACTGATTGATGGCCATCATTACTGTTCGGTCTTTTAAGACCTACTGCTACTGTTATGCTAATGGAATGTACCACATATGACTGTTTACTGTACTGAACAACTGATATACTGATTGAAATAAACTGTTTTCATTACTATAAGGACATTCATTCTAAACCTCTTTACGCATTATGTTATTCACTGGGCTTTAGCTCATGCTCATATATATGTAGGTGTACAGGCACCGGATCAAAGCTAGAAGCGTCGGGGTAGATTCCCAGTTTTGTCAAGCCAACCAATGTGCCTCACGCGAGGTTCCGAGCCTGCCAAGCTTAGGCTATGGGGTGTTTTAGTTTCCCCCCCCCCCCCTTACTGTACTGTTTTGTTTACTGCATAGACTGAACGTTTGCACTGTACTGTTTATCAGGGATTAAGTCCCTGTACAGACTGGTTGTATATATATGCATACTGTTTCGTACTGTTCTGTATATATGTGAATGTATGAAAAATCTTTTTGGCATACAGACTGTCACAGCTCATTGGACATTGTTTATTTACTGTATTGGCTTCCGCCATGCCCCTGTACTCTGTTATACTTTCTTACTGTTAAGCAGGCCTTCGGTAATCTCGGATTACTGGCCGGTTATGGTGCTAAACCCATAGGGGCGGGTTTGGGTCGTGACAATCTAAGACCACATCTGAGACTTGTATACACCTAGACCAACATTTCGCTCAGCTCATTCTTGTTCATAGCCGAATTAGAGAGAGAGATAGGAGAGAGAGCTTGAGTTCTTGAGATTTGGCTTGGAGGTTGAGAGAATTGAGGGATTCTTGCATCTTTGGACTTCTACACTTGAATTCAAGACTTAAGGTAGACCATTGACCTCCTTCATTGTGTGTTGAGGTTAATCTTGCATGATTCAAGTTAAATTGTAGAACTAAGACATGATTTAGCCTTAGATTGTTGAATTATAGCTTAATTCATGCATGCATGTCTACATTGTTGCATTTTGAGGGTGATTACATGGGATTTGGTACATGCATGTTCATATTAGTGTTAGAGTCCATGTCTTCATCTTGCCTTGGAAGATTTGAGCTCATTAGAGCATGTTTTGAAGTTTTGAAATGGTTTAAATCCATGCATGTCATGTTTGAAGCATGTTCATGAAAATTGGGTTTGAAAATGAGTTTAACTGAAACACCCTTGGGCTTTGATTTCTCAAATTGACCTTTGTAACATGTTGTTCTATGAGTTTACTTATGTTTTCCAGAAAATTAGCCCAAGAGGATCGAAATTTTAGCATTTAAACTTGATTTTGAACTTAGGACTCAAGTCTGGAATTTCCAGATTTTAGTCGTCCGCTCGAGCGGGGGAAGTGCCGCTCGAGCGGGAAAATCGAGCTCCCAGCATCTTGCACTGTGCATCAGTCCGCTCGAGCTGAGGATTGGACGCTCGAGCGGAGGACTGGGTGACACGCTCGAGCGGGCGTCGAGCGTGAATTTCACCTATCCAGTACTTTTTGGTCCACTCGAGCGGGGAAGTTGACGGCTCGAGCGGGGAACTTTGTTGCATGTCCGCTCGAGCGGGGAAATCTGCGCTCGAGCGGGACTCTTTTTCTGAAAATTCTGGAAATGTTTTCTGAATACATCTTTGCATCCTCATCCCATCCTAGGCATTCTTAGGCCTATTTAAGACATCTTAATGAGGATATAGATGTAGAACACACCGAGGCAAATTAGGGATTAAGTTGTTATCTTTCCCAACTGTGAAACTTAGTGTGTGTTCAATCTGTTAACTGTATAGGGTTGGCATTCCGAGGAGACGCTCTAGTTCACTATAGCCCAGAACTCTGTGAGTAACAATTGTGTAAAGATATGTTCAAAATGATTATCTTCTGAACACTGAACTGAACTGTTTATTGAACTGATATTGTTTACTGAATGAATGTATGTCCTATATTCTGAACTGTACTGTGGCATCCTTAGCACCTACTGTTTACTGTTACTGTTACAGAGATCTCTGTCGGTTCCCTCGTGGAACCACTACTGTTTACTGATTGATGGCCATCATTACTGTTCGGTCTTTAAGACCTACTGCTCACTGTACTGTTATGCTAATGGATGTACCACATATAACTGATTGACTGAAACACCGAAATACTAAAATACTGATTTAATGAACTGTTTTCATTACTGTAAGGACATTCATTCTAAACTTTTTTACGCATTATGTTATTCACTGGGCTTTAGCTCACCGCTCATATATATATGTAGGTGTGCAAGCACCGAATCAAAGCTAGAAGCGTCGGGGTAAACTCCAGTTTTGTCAAGCCAACCAATGTGCCTCACTACGAGGTTCCAAACCTGCCAAGCTATGGCTTAAGGGTGTTTTTATTTCCCCGTCTGTCTCTGTACCGTTTTGTAACACTGTATAATACTGTATAGACTGAACGTTTTGCACTGTACTGTTTATCGGGGATTAAGTCCCTGTTTCTGACTGGTTGTATATGATATGCATACTGTTTCGTACTGTTCTGTATAAATGTATGAAAAATCTTTTTGGCATACAGACTGTCACAGCTCATTGGACATTGTTTATTTACTGTATTGGCTTGCGCCAAGCCCCTCTACTCTGTTTTACTGTATTACTGTTAAGCAGGCCTTCGGTAATCCAGGATTACTGGCCGGTTACGGTGTTAAACCCATAGGGGCGGGTTTGGGTCGTGACAATCCCATTCTTCTTCAAATTATGGCTTTTCTTCTAAGTAACCTAGTTCCACGGTCTTGAACATTGCACATAAAGCTTGGAAATCCCATTCTTCTTCACTCTCGTCTTGGTAACCGTTAGATGTTACAATATTACCTTCAATTGGTCTTCTTCGTAGCCGACAATCTTTTGCGTAGTGGCCAATCTTGCCACATTTGAAGCACTTTATGTTGCGTCGTTCAAATCTAGTAGCTCTTCGATCATTTTCATCATGTCGAACTTCCCTTCGTTAATAACTTCGATCATCTTGTGATTGTTCATATTCTTCTTTCTTCAATTTTTCATATTTTTGCCACTTCAGTCCATCTCTTCTCTTGTTATTGAATAACGCCTCTTCTTCACTTTCATTCTTCAGCGTGACTCCAGCTATTTGCTTCGCTAGAGTTTCTTGATTTGCCGATATACTTTTGAACTCGACCAGTGATGGTTGAATGGACCATCCTCTAACAGTGGCCATAAGCCCACTATACTCGGGTCTTAAACCTCAAGTAATAATTTCATTCTTGACTCGCTAATTTTTTACTCGGGATCAAGTTGTGAAATTTCATTATAAAGAGTGTTTACCTTGAGAAAATATTGGCTAATAGTCATTGATCCTTGTGTCACCGTTTTCTAGATACTGAAGTCGTGCATATTTTGTCTTCAAAAATAACGTCGCAAATGTGTCCCAGACTACTTTTGGAGTAGTAGCCTCCTGAACATACTCTAATAACTTTTTCTGAACAATTGTCCTTAACACAAACATCGCTTTTCCAGCCTTAATCCGCCATTTTTGCAAGGCCTCTGTATTTTCTTCTCTAGGTGATGCAGTTTCCTTGCCGTCAACAATCTCCCATAAATCCTGTCCTTGAAGATATACCTCGATGCATATTCGCCAATAATCATAATTATAATAAATTAATTTCTCCATACCACCGATGAAGTTTCCGAAATTCGCCATAACAACTGTGCTCGTTGACTTCAACAATTTTTTGTATCAATCTCAATCGCTCTTCGTGTCGATCCTCGAACAACTAAGCTCTGACACCAAATTGTTGAGTTTGACACACTGGTGGACCCAGAAATACAACATTTATTGATAACACTCTAGTACACAAAACACTTGTACATAATCACACACTAATACACTTCACTTATCCACTCATACATACATTCAAACACTCACACTTTGTGTCTTCCTCACACAAGACCTTGAGACACCTCACACTAGATAGTGCTTGACCACTCACTTTGGACTCACTCTTCTTTCACTCAATTGTCCAATTGCTTTGTACATGCACTCGTCTTATATTTATACTAGTTAAAGAACTTTTTAGATTACACTCATACTTTCCCTATACTCTAGAACAATCTAGATTACTCTAGTACATATTAGAGCTTTCTATTATTCTCTAAAATATTCTAGAACCTTTCGGAACTTTCTAGATTTCTCTAGTTTTCTCCAAACTTCTTTAATGTTTCAGAACCTTCTAGGATATTCTAGAATCTTTTGGATTTCTCTACGTCTTTCCAGAATCTTCTAGATCTTTTCGGAGTATTCTAGATTCATGTGGAAACTTCTAGAATATTCTAGAAAGCGAGGAGAGTTAGTGATGGCTCTCAACACAAGTTTAATTTAATCTGACCTTATATATTGTTAAAAAATTTTAATCTTCAAATAAGAGTGGCTATTGACCAAATTGAGCTGGTTCAGGTTGGGTCCACGTTAGAAAACGTAAAAAAATCTCTTGCACAAGTACAATTTGCTTCGGCCCAACATCCAATTTATCCCAAATCCAACCTAAGGTTTTATCTCAAATATGATCCTAAAATTATATCACAATCTTAAGCCCACTAATATATTCTTATATTAAATAAAACATAGATCTTATAAAAAAAGAAAAAAGAAAAAGACAAGCAATGACTTTGTAGCGAATTTTTTTTTTTTTTTAACGATAAAACCAATCCATTAAATAACTCCAAGCCAATCTACAAGAGCCGAAGGAGGATTTGACACCCAATCTAAGGGTAAAACCTCATCTAAATAAACCTGAGCTATCCAATGGGCAACCCCATTAGCTACTCTGGGGCACCAAAAGAAAGATAGCCCTCCTTGCCTAGCAAGAACTCTAATATGTTTGACAATAACAAAAAGATAGCCCTCATCTAAAGATAGCCCTCATCTAAATATGTTTGACAATAACAATACAATCCCAGGGGGAACTATGTCAGAAGAACAAAAAATGGTGATGGACTGATTATCTCCAAAAATTTCCATCAAAGCTAGGTTAAGAGAATTCGCAAGACAACATGTAAATGTGATTACCAACGCTTCGCCTTGCAAAACAGAGGATATCCTAGACTTTCTTTGCAACACCATCCATCATTCTGCCATTTGCATCTCGGAGCACAACTGCAACAACACCCTTCCATTCCCAAAACTGGTGGCCGCATCACAGAAAATCCGCCACCTTCCCGAGGAAGGTAAAACACCATCCCTACCTCTAGCCATTCCACTAGCCACCCCTAGTCGCTGAATTGGGAGCCCTACACCTACTGCAACAAACTCAAACTCCTCTCTTCTAGCTTTCTTCCACGAGCCACCCCTAGTTCAGTTGAAACAAATATTTAGTTTTTGTCCATTATATTGTAAGTTGAAAACTTGGTAGGGTATAATCGAGTTGAGTCAGGTCAGATTGGGTTTGCTTTTAGTTTTTGTTATTTGATTTCATTTTATTTTAACCTTTTACAGCCTAATTTGTCACATATTTAAATTAAAATAAATGAGATATAGAATCTTCGCTTATTGAATTAATAAAAGGAAGTCAATTACATGGCATAATTTAAAATCAATAGTTAACCATTTTATGCCAACCCAGTGGGTCTTTAGGCCAGACTAGTTTGGTAGGCCTTTGGGTCCGCTTATTTTGTTGTGCCGTTGGGTCTCCACAGATTGATTGGCTTTTGTCCTGCACAGTGGGCCGTTGGCGTGCCCAAATTGGTTGTCCATTAGGTCTGTCTTTTTCCACGTGGGCCTCTAGGCCTACCTGGCAATGGGTTGGGTTTTTTTGGGTTTCGCAAGCGAAATGTGGACTTTAAAGTCAACTATTTTAATGATACAATTTCATACTCTACCTTAACCTTGACAGTTTTGACCTATCTAAGCTCCGTTTGGCAAGTTGGTTTTCAGGTTTTTTTGGCTATTTTAGCCACAAAAGACAAAATAGGTTATTTTAGTCACAAAAAACAAACATTACATCCAACTCATAATCATTACACTATTCTCTCACAAAAAAAGCTAAAAAAGCCAAAAAGCCCTTCCCAAACCAAGCTTTTTAGCCCATGCTAAAATAACCAAAAAAATCAAAAAGTCAAAAAGCCAACCCACTTTCCAAACGAAGCCTGTTTGGTAAGCTTTTTTTCTATACTTTATATTACATTATCAATGTTCTCCCAAACTTTTTTTTAACAAAAATTAAAATTGGGTTGGAAAAATATATCAGGTTGGGTAATTTTGCCATCCCTTAGCTAAACCTGTTTGGTAAGCCTTTTTTCCTAATTTGGTTGGCTGATTGCCCTGAAGCCAGGATTTTTTAATTCACTAGTCTTGAGTAGTTTTTTATTTAAATTTTTTTATTTTTTTTTCGCTAATAAATTTTATATATGTATTTGCTTTCAGTTTGGTTATGATTTTTTTAGATGTTTCTCTTTATGAAAGAATCGCTTGAAATATTTTGCAAGTGTGTTTTTTGTTATTTTTTAATAGTGATTAAAATATATATATATATATATATGAAATACTATGACCAATTTTAGCCTATTTACGGACCTAAAAGTAAGGCCAACCTGAACATTGTCCGCTTAAATATTATTTCCAAACTCTTAAAAAAATGAGTTGGACAAGATGATTTAGAGGTGAAATGAAATTTCTCTGGTACTCTATTTTCTTTACTCATAATTTAAACTAAATGTTGAAACAGACTTAAAAATATTAAAATTAAAAATAATAATAAATAAACAGAAAATCCCTAGCTTGGAATTAATTTTTTTGGGGGTCTTGAATTGTAATTAAATGTTAATCACTTGAACACTAAAATGGGCCTCAAAGTCTAGGACCAGCCCACAAAAGTAATGAAAGACCTCAAGCAGGCCCAGGTTTAGCCCATGTGAATCACGTGCGCATGTTTTTACACCGCGTGGTCATTACTGTTTTTGGTTTTAGAACCACTTTGAAACGAAAACCCCATATTTCCACTCTCATATTTTCTACCTCCAATATTTTGCCTCCTTGAGAAAGAAAGAAAAAAAAAGCTAGAAAAAACAAAAGCAAAAACAAAAACACAGATGTTGTCGGATTATATCAATGCAATTTAGGAGGATTTAATAAAAAGAAATCAATTTAAATTTTGAATTTTTGAATTGAGATAAATTAAGAATTATCATTATTTGTACCAAACTTAATTTAGGCCTTGTGACATAACTTAAAAAAGTCAAAAAGTCATTATCTTATTTAAGTCACATCATATTTCTACCACATTACTTCAAATTCAATCCATATTTCATAAAAAGTCAAAAAGTACACTTATTTAGATCATCTCAAACAACTCCTTAGTATGTATTCACCTTTTCTTGCACTGAAAATATTTTGAAAACTATTTTCAATCAAACTTTTAAGTTTTTTTATTGAGTAATGTATATAAATTAATAATGCAATGTTTGATTAATTGGAATTAGATTGTAATAAAATAGTGACTTTGACCTCGATTGGTAAGAATTTAGAGTTCGTTTAGGATGTGGGTTAACTTTTTGACTTTTTGACTATTTTAGTCTGAGGCTAAAAAACCTCATTTAGGATACGTTTTTTGGCTTTTTTGACTTTTGTGAGAGAAAAAATGAAATGATTATAGGTTAGATGTAAATTAATAATTCAATGTTTGATTAATTGGAATTAGATTGTAATAAAATAGTCACTTTGACCTAGGTTGGTAAGAACTAAGAGTTCGTTTGGCATGTGAGTTAACTTTTTGACTTTTTTAGCCTGAGGCTAAAAAAATTCATTTGAGATACGCTTTTGGTTATTTTGATTTTTGTGAGAGAAAAAATAAAATGATTATAGGTTGAATATGACATTTCGCCCTATTTAGTTAAAATAGTTTATTTTGTCTTATATGATTATTTTAGCCCAAAATGTTACACCAAACGAACCCTAGATTGACTAAATAAGTACAAAAAGACAAAATAAACTAATTAAGTCAATAAGACAAAATGCCACATTCAAATCATAATCATTTAAAAAAAAAATTCATACAACCATCACATCGAAATCAAAAAAGCCAAAAATTCTTTCCAAACGGAACGAATTTAGCCAAGTTTCATTAATCAAAAAAGCCAAGTTAGTTTTTTTCCAAACGAAGACTTTGTCAGAATACCTGTTTTATGTTTAATTACGTAAAAAATATGATAATTTATATTAAAAATATAAGCACCATTTACTAATTTAAGATAATCATCATTTTGTATTTCATTTCAATTTGATAATCATTTTAAAAACCAAATACATCTAAATTGTAAAAATTTGATTTAATTATTAATATTGTTGTGAGTACCGTTTCAATTCTAAAAAATTAATTATTGCATTCAAGCAAAATTCTTTTCATAAAATTTAGGGGAAATTATGACATATAGATATATATATATATATATATATATCTTTAAATATTTAATTTATTTTCAATCTAAATCATTTGTCTATTTCCTTTAAATATAACTGTACGAGCACGGAATATTCTTCTCGTATAATCCTGTTGATCAAGTCTGCGCTCCTCCGTACATCGTCGCTTTACTCCCTGAAAACACAAACGTGAGCTAGCCGACGGGTGTATGCCGGATACCCCTCCGATGCCTAAGTCAGCAAAATAGACAAATAGGCAAAAAGTTTGTGTATTCTAGAATCAAAGTTGTGTTACCTCTTCCATAAATTCTGTTATGAGCTTTTATAGGTTCTGTGTGATACAATCCTAGTAGGACTCTTATTCCTTTATGTAGAGTCCTCCTAGGAATCATACTCTTGAAAGATAATGCTTATCTTTCAACACCCCTCACTGCTTAAACCAAGTGAGATGGTTTTACCACGGTTGGTTGACAATACGACCGAGGTAACATAGCCATGCTAAAGCGGCAAAAATGACCGAGTTCCAACTAGCTCGGTTTTTCAATTCATAGCTTGTACCTCGGTTTGGTGTACTCCAACTGGGATAACAACTAAAGACCGAGCTAACTATGCGGAGCGGCGTCGTTACCTTGGCGCGCCTATGTGTGATGCTTAGCTCGGTCCGAACCTCAACTAGGCCCCACTAGTTAGCACTTAGATCGAGCTATATCAACTCTTATCCCGCCCAATGTGTGGCCCAACGTACAAAGAAAGCAACTCCTTAGCTCGGCCTAATTTATTTATAAATTACCCTCTCAATAACCCAAAAAAATATTTTAATTATTAAACTCAATAAAAAAAAATATTTTAGACATTTATCTTATGTTAAGTTTAATGGTTAAATTTTATTTATTTTTCAACGATTTTACTTAATATAAATGAGTTGATAGTTTAAATTGAATACAGATAAAAAAATTAGAGTTTAAATTGTTAAAATTAAAATTTATTTTATTATAGAGTCAAATTCTGAAAATTTTTTTTTTTTGTTGTAATTTTCTAAAAATTTATTATTTATTTAATATATTGTTTTTTATTTTTATCCCAATTACAAATAGTAATGTTAGAGATTTCATAAATTCTACCAAAAATCCTATCAAATTTCTCAAACGAGTGTAAGACTCACAATGTGAGACTAAAAATTTTTGGGCTTTCTAATATTTTTGTTCCAAATAATAGCATTTTATCAGAGTGGAAATAGCAAGTTTCGTTGAAGTATCTACAATTGATGGCGCGAGATACGCGGAGTCGTCATCAATGTGAGTCGGCGCGTCCAATGATTCGAATCAAATCCCAAATGTCAAGTCAACCCACAAACAAACCCAGCAAACGCAAACCTCCGATTCGAACCCACAAATTAGTTTGTTTTTCTCATCAATTCAAGCTACATATAAAAGAAATATATGTAGATGTAGATGTAGATGTAAATGTAAATGTAAAATGTTACACCTCTCTAGACATCTTCTGACTTCACATACATAAAATCCAATCCACTGATCCACGCATCACCATAATCGGACTCCATTTTCGGGTTCTCCTACGAGTTTTGTCGGATTCTGTTAACTTTCTTGGGCGTGCTTGTCCTTTTTTGCTTCAATTTCAATCCATACTCGATTCATGAGATCATTACTTTAATTCCCATCATTGAAATCAATCTTGATCACTTACCATGTAATGGGGAAATCGATTTGGAGTTGTATAAACAAGGTTGATTCAAAAAAACCCAATTGTGTTTTTTGCAATTGAAGTAGGTCAGTTGCTTTTGTTCTGTGATTGGTTTTAGGGTTCTGTTTGGGTGTTATTATGATTGGGTTTGGATTCTGGGTTTTTGAGTTTTGCTTGTGCTTTGGCAAAGCATGGTTTGTAATTGCTTTTATTGTTAATTTGTTGAAGTGGGTTATAGCATGATTGTGTTTTCTTTTGCATTGATTTCTTTAGGGTTGTTACTTGTTGTTATTATATGTATGATTGTTGTTTGTTTACTGTTTGAATTTGTGTTTTTAATGATTGCCAGTTCCATGTGGTCTACTTTATGTCACACTCTTATCTGTTCCGACAATATAATTGATGATTCATTGTGACTAAATTTATTATGTTTTGTATCTAATCACATGAGTTGTCTAGTGTCTATTGGGAATTTAATTGCAAATTATAATTATATTTATGTTTCTATTTTGTATAATTCACTTGATTAATGGCAGAATTGATGCTTCTGCATTCCTGATGTAGTTTTTCATTTCACCCATACTAAGAAAGCAGACTTTTCGGTTTATGCAATTTGTTGATTGTTTATCGGCTTTGAATTCAGCTTTAAATAGTGTCTGTTAAAGGTATCTACCTTGTTTATGTCTATTAATTTGGTCTATTATTATCTGTATAGAGTCTATGAGTTCTAGACATGCAACATTTACTTTACATTGTTTTCTTTTTATGTCTCTTTATTGCCTTCGATTATGATGGAAACTGATTGACACTTTTCCATTTAATTGGGAGAGAGTAAAATTTTGGACTATATTTTCTTTGCAAGTTGTTTTTGGCTTAGTGTTCAGCTTTGAATGTTTATCTGAGACGTGCTTACTATCCAACTATATTGATTACATTACATTTACTTGCATTGAATGAATTTTCATGTCTTTTGCAGAGTGCTTGGGTTTCAGTGGTTTCCTTCAAAATCAGGTTGAGAAACTGAATGGAATCCAAACAACGTACACCGAGTGTTATCGCGAGATTGATGGGTCTCGATGAATGGCAGCCCCAGCAACCTGTCTGCAAACCTCACCGAGTGCTTTCTGAAAGTTATCTTCGGAAAAGTGCTTCCATCGGTTTAGTAGAGAAGCGATCATACCATGAAAGACATTCATTTAAGGTCAATTATGAAAAAGGGAAAGAATTTAGCAATGTCTTGGAATTCACCAATCATCACCATGATCTGCAATTTGCTCAACAACATTCCCAGTCGGGTCATGAGACAGTCTTGAAGTCTTCTAGTTCTCCTTATAGTGGGAAAAGTGAAATTCCCAGGAAATCAGAAAGGACAACAGCACGGCGGAATATTTTGAGATCGATTCAAAAACTTGAGAATGGTTTTGTTACAGATTCCTATGTTGACTTTGGTGTTGATTATACCCGTCAGTTGTTAAAGGATGAGACACGTCTTTCCCCTTCAAGAATTGTTGTTCTAAAACCAAATATTGGAAAGGCACAGAATGCTTCAAGGCCTTCATTTTCACCTATTTGTGAGGAAGTTTCTCGGCAAAGTGATAGAAAATCTGTGGAGTTTTCTAAACTTAAAAACGTCGAATTACATAATCAAGTAGTACAAAGGAAAACGTTGGCCGAATTGAGAGGTAATGAGACCTCCACAAATGAATCTAAGATAACGATGCCGCCTTGCCCAAAGTTATTTGATTGGAAGACGCAATGCCAAACCACTTATCCTCCTTTGAGTAGGTTATCTTTTGCCAAACAAGCCAAGCAGCGACTCTTGGAAAGGTGGAAAATGACCAAAAGTCTTCAAGAAGTTGGAGTGGCTAGTAGGGGCACCACCCTCAGTGAAATGCTTTCTATGCCTGACAAAGAAACCAAGCCCATAGATTTAAACTACAAGCTTGATGCATGTGGATTGAACAATCAGTTGGTTCTGAATGATGGAGATTCAGACTTGGGAAGTCCTTTCGGTATTAGCAGCAGGGATGGTTGGAAGGAGGAGTGTGCCAAAAGCTTAACTAGATCGGGATCTCTTCCTGCTGCTTGTATCACCATTGAAATTCCTAAATCTAGGATCAGAAATTATTCTGTCCACGATGACAGTTCAGAAGTCGGAGTCTCAAGATTTAGCAATGAGAGTGTTCTTTGTTCAGATTTAGAATATGATCAAGTACAAGGAACCATGGCAATTCAGGATGAGCTGAAAAACAGTTGTGGCGAGAATGATCTTTCTGGAAAATCTGAAGAGAAATATGTATTTGCTCACTCACCAATTGCTACTGTTGCTTACTCGAGTCTGGATTCAGAAGTAGTGGCAGTTGCAGAAACTGAGAACGTGGGAATGTCATCTGGAACTGCCGAGGAGCAGCAATCTGAACCAGCGGCCTGTATTTTGTTCTTGAAACATTCCTCTCATGCCTTGGATTCTTCTGTTGGACAGGTTTGGCTTTTCTTTCAAGGATTTTAGTGTTTTAGACTAACCTTTTGCTAGCATACGTAAATGATTCTATGAGAAATGCAATGGAATTGTTTTTGTTTGTATTTCAGTGATAACATTTTTACATATAATGGTTTTCTATTATATATTTTAACTACCTGAAAGAACCTATATCATATCCTACATGTGCATGCCCATGAGTGTGTTATTTGTTAGTTATCCTGTGCTCATTTGGTTGTATCTTTCTTTTTTTCTTTTTTCTTTTTTAATAATTTTTAAAATTTTTATGTGTACATGTTGCATCATATAGTTTTTTGTCGTGCTACAACGTAGGCACTTAGACTTATTTATCACTTGGTTGCTCTTTTTAGGTTTTGGGCATGAAATTTAAATTACTTGTCCTTTTAACTACTATGACAAGATTAATTGAATGTTATTTGTAAAATGCAGACTCTGTTTATTATCAAAAACTTGGTAGATATGAATCCATCATGCTGTGCCGAACACCTGACATAGTTATATCTTATATGTGTTCCTTAGTGTGCTAGAGTCTTTGATTTTCTTTTTTCTTATTTAGCTTGCAAACAACCTATCCCTCTTGGTTTCAATTTAATATTTGTGATTCTTCCCTTGTGTATTTTTTTTTTGGGTATGCATCACAAACGTCCATGTTGGAAAAGAAATGTACTGATCGTAAAATTGGAATTGCTAGTCTTAATGCGTACTGCAATATTGTCAATCTTGTTCTAGTTAAAGCCATAGAGAATGTTTCTTGCTTGGCTTATCTGAACAAGTTAGCATGGTCCTTTGTTTTTCAAGCTGTTATCAGCATTTTGGTCCATTTTCCTGCTTGCCTGTTATAATCTGTTTTCTACTTCCAGTGTGTTTAGCTGTAAAATTGTGCATATAAGAAAATCAGCTGAAAGTTTTTTTGTCTTTTATTCTCTAGTTGGTGTAAGAATTTAGTGTTGAAGATCCTAATGGGAACCAAACAAACTGCCTTCTTTTTTTTCTTTTTTCTTTTTTTTTTTTCTGAATGAAGTTCAAAGTGAATCCATATTTGACATGTTTCTCAGTGAAAGATCTCCAATCAATAATTAGTGTCTTCTAGATTGCAATCCTTGCATTCAGCTTATTTCGAGCTTAAATTTTGTATTGAAATTATTTTCTTTCACTTTTGATATTGTGCCGTTGCTCTTTTGTGTGTTGTGATATACATATTATAAATTTTGTCACTACATTTTATTTCTTGTGGCACATTGTGTGATTGGTTAGATTTTAACTCTGTTTTTGAACTACAGGATTCATCAGTTAGATCCCTTGAAGAATCATTGGTTCCCTCAAGCTGCCCCAGAGTTGACTCGGAATTTCCCGTGAGCTTTGGGGAAGGTTACTCTGATAGTCCAAATTCAGTTCTGGAACCACCTTTCGGTGAAGAAAATTTATCTGCCTCCAATTGCTTTCAAGACATTGGTGCTGACCTCCGTGGTTTGTGAATTAAAAACATTTTTCTCCACCATTTTTGTTTTATTTCTGATTGATTTTAAGTTTTCTAATATTCATGACTTGTACAGGTTTACGGATGCAACTTCAACTTTTGAAGTCAGAGGTGGAAGAAACTAATTCAGAAGGACACGGAATGGTGGTGTCTAGTGATGAAGACAGTGGCGATGGATCTGTTGATCTTTCGGAAGAAAACAGAAAATTACAGGGGTTGTTCGGAGCTCAAGAGAGTAGGGATTTCTCTTACGTAGTTGATGTTTTGGACGAGGCAGGCTTTTACAGTGGTAACCACAATTGGGCTTCGAAACATGGCACTCTCAAGATTGCCCAGTAAACTTGTCGGTGTTTGAGACGCTAGAAAAGAAATATGGTGAACAAACATATTGGGAGAAGGCGGAAAGGAGACTTCTGTTTGACCGTACAAACCTAGGGTTGAAAGAGATTTTGCAGCCGTGCAGAGATGTCCTGACATGGACAAAACCGCTGAGAAAAATGTTTAACCTCTCACAGAGCCGTGAGGTGATCGAGGAAGAGCTGTGGATGTTTCTGGTTAGCCAAGAAAAGGAAGTGAGCAAGGACTTGTCAGAAAAGGCGCTGGGAACGGAAATTAGGTGGTTTAATGTGCGGGATGATATTGATTTAATTGTTTGTGAAATAGAGAGATTTTTGTTTGATGAGTTAGTAGCAGAGTTAGTGAGCATTGAGAGTTTTTAGTCAAGGTGTTTTTGGTTCTTGGAGATTATGTGATGTTAAATAGGGTAATGGTTTTGGCAATATGTATTCAATGTATGCATAGCTACAGTTTTGGTAGGGTTGAAAAGGAAATGTAAAGATCAAGATTGATTTTTTGTGAAATAAAAATGGATTGGGATATTGGTTTATAGACTGATTGGTTTATAGACTGAAATTGTTTTTTCAAAGTGCAGGTTATGCTGAAAGATCAATGAATGCTGTAATTCGATTCATTCAATCACACAGATACACACGAAAGATACATCAGATAAACATTGAACTTCAATCCAAAATACAAAGAGATAGCAAATCAAGTTCCACAAAGAGTAAAACCCTAGAGGGTGAGGTAAACATTGAACTGGGTGATTGTTTCTACGCCATCGGTTGTGTGCTGATCTTGCTGGTGAAGAGTCTCAATAGTGGCATACCCTTTAGCATTCTCATACTCTCCCGTGCCACCAATGACTGCGATCTCAGACAATGGTGAACCAGTACGGTGGATCCCAAAGAAACTAATTGTGTTGTCCATGTCATGATCAACACCGTGGAACAATGCTGTCAACACAAGCGTGTGGCTAGTACCATCCAATGAGCATGCCAAGTAAAAACCTTGTGCCTTGCCTAGCACAGCAGATCCAAGCTCGTGCCCTTCGGTTAACTCGTTGTCAACAACGGTTATGGAGCCGAACATGAGCTGTTGAAGGGTTACGCCAGCCGGAAGCTGGCCAGCTGAGACAAAGGGCAAGTTGTTGCCGCCATTGACAATGTTGTTGTTGCCACTGTTTTGTATGACGGTGGAGCTTGGTGAGCCATTGAGGCCTACAAGTAATGGGGCATTGTTGTTGTTGATGACACCGGTGACACTGTTAAGTGGAACGCCGCCATTGATCGGGAAGACCTGACTATTGGGTTTGGAGAAAGGAAGGTTGTTGACGTCGGAGTTGGCCACAATCCCGGTCACCACCCTGCCCGAAGGGTGGGTCCCTCCCAAGATGTCATGCATGAAGAAGGACAATGGAGGGTTTTGTGGGGCCACCGCAGCACCGGCGGAAGCTGCTGAGGCAGGCCCACTTGGTGATGTGACGGCAGGAGTAGCTACTGGTGGTGCCACGTCAGCAACCGGTGGTGTCACGGTATTGGGCACATTGGCATCAGGGGCTGAAGTGGCAATAGGGGCAACCACTGGGATGGGTCCATTTGGTAGGGTTGTGGTGGGTCCAGCTAAAGGTGCCACGCCAACAACAGGTGTGGCACCGGTCGGAGTGGCGGGGATTTGGCCACTTGGTAATATGGTGGCAGGGCCTTCTACGGGTGCCACGTCAGGAACTTCATCGGATGCTACAGGTGCGTCGGCTGAGATTGGGAATTGTGGGTCCACTTCATCAAGGATCCGAGCTGAGCTGGCACATCCGATGGTGGTGACTAGTAACAAGAAGAGATAGAAGGTGACCTTCATTGTTTTGGAGGAGAGAGAAATAGGGTTGGCCATTTTGGAATGTGAAGAGAGGAGAGAAGGTCAGATTTAAGAGGGATGCTTTGCTTCTTGTGTTGGGGAACAGAGCTATCTAAACTAGTATATATAGTTTTGTATAGTTTTGAGGAGTCTCTAATAAGAAGTGGAGCTGATAGCAAAGAATGCCCAGAAAAAAAAAAATAAATAAAATAAAAAGAAATGGAGCTGATGAGATGGAGTAGGTATGTAGTACCCTTATTTTATTGGGCATGTTTAGTTGGAAAACCAAACACACTTTGCAAAAGGTTTCAATATGGTTCTGTTGAGTTCTGCCTGAAAATTCCTTATAATATGGAGGTTTAAATTCATCTTAGTAAATTAGTTTAACAAAAAGTTAACTAGATCATCACTTGAAGCAAATATGTTTAATATAATTTGACTACAAAATGGTGCATATATGACTGATAGATTTAATTTTTTTTATTATAAAAACGAGGAAGCAGGTTTTTTTTTTTTTGCCCTTTCCTCTTTTAAATAAAAAAGAACAAAGAATTGTTGTGGTGAATTGTAATAACGAAAAATAAGGGTGTATAATATCAAAGTGCTTTAGTTTGTTTTTCAGAAAAAAGAGTTTCAATTTTTAAAAATAAAAAATAAAAAATAATTTGATAAAAATAAAATCAATTTGTTTTGTCAAATTTTAAAAATTATTTATGGACTCCCAAAAAATAAAATTGTATAAAAATGATAAGTATTTTTTTATTTCTTTCACCTAATTAATATTTTAGTAAAAAAAATTAAAACAAGTTTTTGAAAACCAAATCAAATAGTCTATCGATTTTGTGATTTTAAGAACCAAACTGAGGATTGTCTCTAAGAAAGTGAGTTCTTTTAAGCATGCTAACTAGATTATCACTTGGAGTATGAAATGCTAAATGTGAAAATTTTTTTGACATGTGACATATACCTAGGGGTGCAACTCGGGCGGGCTTAACCCGAGCAATCCGTGCCCAGCTTGAGTTTTTTTTAGGGCTTGGACAATAATATCTTGTAATTTGGACGGGCCTGGGCAGATTTTTAATACCCAATTTGTAATTCGGGCTGGGCTTGGGCAGAGTCAGTGGCTAACCCGAGCAACCCGAACCCGAATTGCATTTAATATATTATATAAATTATATAATATATGTATAAAATAAATTAAATAGTATCTTTCATTTGGACCGTTAGATTAAAACTAAAAACAAAAGCCTACCTTATCTATTCTTTCTTCCCTTTCTCTGATCCTCTTGTGGTTGTGATGATGTTTAAGTTTGTTGTATAGACTAATGGACTTATGTATATAATGAAGCACTGTTTGTTGCATGGAAAATTTCAGAAATTGTTTGTTGCCTTGTGAAATTCGGGCAATTCGGGCTAACCCGAGTTCGAATTATGAAGCTTAGTCCGGGCTTGGGCAGCCATGCTTGGGTTGCTGGTCGGGCTTGGGCGGGCTTGGCACTGCCAAACACAATTTGGACTGGGCTTGGGCAAATCTCTAACCCGACTGAACCCGCCCGAGTTGCACCCCTACATACACCAAAGCATGCCCTGTGTCATTGGATTATTCCACTTGAATTGAAACTTACCATAGAAAGGAGAAATATTACCACACATTTATGCCTGCCCGCCCGCCTACCACGGCCAAGCCTGTTGGGCAGGTGTTGGGCTAAAGGCTACTGGGCTAACTCCACTGCCAGGCTTGGGCATGCTTTTCACAGGTCGAGCCAGGTTGAACTGTTGCCGATCCTTAACACTTTGTAAGGATAAGGACTATAGAGAGGGCATGGGACGGACAAAGCCTGTATTCTTAAGTTATTGAAGTGGTGAGTTTGTTGCCACCCTTTATTTCCTCGGAGCAGAGACAAATATCATTCCAAAAATGGGGATAATTTCAGTTTCACTTAGGTTGCATGTAAATGGGTGCTTAAAATTGGAATTATGATTCCCTGATCCAGACGCTTTCTATGCCAGAGTCATAGACAAATCGAATAATGCAATTCTGAGTTTTTTTTTTGGCACAAAAGACTACATGTATTGGTCAATGATCCGGATTACCTCCATTGCTGTTTGTTTAAACTAAAATTTGAGGAGGAACAACTCGGGCAAATCAAATCATCACAAATGGTTTTGAAACCACTGCGAATTTGCATTCTTATGTTGTTTTCTTCATCCCATAATCTTAGATCTCATTCAATTTGTTCTAAATTTTGTTACCAGCACTTTAATTATTCATCGCATCATGTCAAATATTACATGATCTTCTTGCTCCCTGAGGACGATGAAATCATTCTGTTCTTTGTCCATTTTTGTAAAGTATATCTTATTATTCTGGTGGGTCGCAATTAGAACCCAACATTTTATTAAGCATCTCCTTGAAACACAATTGATACAGATTCACTCAAACATCCAGAATATTGGTTATTCTCAGGTTTGGGACTGATTTATGACTCGCAAATGCAAAGTTTGGTCCAATACATCAGGTATTTAAGATCATTAGTGAATCATATGTTAGATTGAGTTTTAATCAATCCAGATTGGTAAGAAATCACAGATAATTTTTCACTCTCCTCGGATTTTTTCTTGATTCAAATCAAATGTGTCAGCACAACAGCAAATGCTGGCTCAGGCAGTACTGAATTACTGATATTGAAACTGTCTGATAAATTTTTTTTTGTACACTAGTCATTTTCCAATTATAAAGCATGAAGATGGTGATGATCTTACTTTTGTCTGTGAGCTTGCTAGGTAATGTCACTCGGATTTCATCTGTATATGCGCATTAGTCACTCTTGCGGGCTCTTAGAAAGGTCAGATATACACATTCATACCCTATTGAGAGGGGAATTTGTGCCGAGATAGTTGGGTCGGGCTAGGCCCTTGATGTTGGCCGGGCTGTCAATTGCAAGGTTGCATGGTTTGGCTCTGCAGAAGAGGCCAAGCCGGTCAAATGTGTTGCATGGTTTGACCGGCCAGACTTTATTCTGGGTTGATCTAATGGGCCGGGCTAAGCATCATTGAGCCTTAGGCCGAGATCAGGCTGGTTTAGTTGTCTTCAATTAGTGTGGCGATCAAGATTGAGCGGAGTTATCTTCATTTGACGATTATTTCATAACCTATGTTGTAAAATGAACTAAATTATTCGAGCTCAATTTGTATTCTGCTCCTTAAAAGCTCATTTCAGATCAGCTTATTAAGTTAACAAATCAAGTTTGAACCTATGGCGCGTAGGTCCGAGTGGGTTGAAACCGCCTGGAATAGAGTAGTTTAATGTAAGTGTAGAAGTGTTCTGATTGATTATCATATATATATTTTTCTACAATAAATGATTATATCTATCCCAAAAAACTATAGTTGAGGGCGATTCTTTCAACTGAAAATAAAAATTTACATCCAAGTCCAATGTAATCAATGATGCACAATATGAACTTCATATGTCATTGGGGTGAGTTAAGTCCAATTAACCAAGATAAATATTGAATGCAAGGACCTTGTAACCTCCTTCACTCTCTCTCTCCACACTGTTCGAGCTTAAATTCATGGTCTTAATGGTTGCATATCCATTTGCACTGTCAAATTTCCCAGTCCCACCAATAACAGCAACATGAGACTCGGACACATCAGTCCGGTGCACCCCAAAAAACCTCAATCCATCCTTGTATTCGCCATCGGCAAAACTAGCTGTCATTGCCATCATATGGCTACTTCCATCTTCCGAGCTCGCAACATACAACCCTTGAGCTTTTCCTATCAACACTGAACCAAACGCACCTTGAAATAAGGCCTCATCTATGGTTGTGACGGTCCCAAACTCGAGTTCCTCAAGTGCAGCCCTAGCTGGGAAAGAAATCCCAATTCCCGGTAGATCAAGCGTTTGAGTTGTGACTGGAGTTAGATTGGGATCGGGCAGGGGGATTCCACCAACGGGAGGGAAAAAGCCTAGTGGTTTGGGAAAGGGCAGCTGACCGGTGAATTTTGTTGTGACCGGTCTTTGTGAGTGGTGATGAGACTCACTAAGCACATCGAGCATGTAGAAGGTGAGCGAATGACGATGAATGTGATGGTGGTGGGTTGGAGATGGATTGCCGATGGTTCGAGTTGAAAATGATGGATTGATAAGGGAGAAAAAGAAAAGTAGCCATGCTATGGGTAGAATGGAAGGGAGATTGAGCACATCCATGGTGGGATATGAGGAAGTGAAATTTGTTAGCCATTTTAGTTCATTAATATGTAGGGCAAATTACACAAATAGTCCCTATAGTTTGGGACTTGTGTCACTTTGGTCCCTGACTTTTCAATTGTGACACATTTGACCCTGAATTTTGAATCTTGTTCCAAATAAGGACAATTGAATATATAATTAGATTTTTCAAGGGTAAAATTGTCAATTTGATAAAATATAAACTAATTTGACAAAAATAAATGTCAAACAAATATTTTTGAATTTTTAAAAATTATTTCTACCTACTAAAAATAAAATTATGTAAAATTGATAAATGTTTTAGACATTTATTTTTTTTTTTACCAAATTAATTTTTATTATGTGTTTGGATGATGATCATGTAAAATTAATTTTAAAAAATTAATCATGTAATTTTTATTAATTTTACATAATTTTATCATTGGTGGATAAAAATAATTTTAAAAAAATTAAAAAAAAAATTTTGATATTTATTTTTGTCAAATTAGTTTATATTTTATCAAATTGACAATTTTACCCTTGAAAAATCTAATGATATTTTCAATTGTCCTCATTTGGAACCAAATTCAAAATTCAGGGTCAAATGTGTCACAATTGAAAAGTCAGGGACCAAAGTGACACAAGTTCCAAACTATAGGGACTATTAGTGTAATTAACCCTAATATGTAAGAGTTGGCATGAGAAAATTGGCCTAGCTAAAGGTTTGGTTGAGGTGGGGTGGTTATTATGTAGTTGGTGATTGAGAGTCATGGAAGTCATTTTTGTTGATCACTCTACCTGATATAAAATGCCTTCTTTTTGGATGCTTTTGTTTGAATTGTGCATATACTTGACACCTTTGGGATTCCACATCTGACTGGTTTACTAATATGCATAAATTATAATATAGGTTTGGAAAATAATACGGTCATGTGTCTAATTAATTAAGGCCAAGTTTGGGAAGACTAAATAAGTGTACTTTTTGACTTTTCTTGTATTATGTGTAGAAAAAGTAGAGAGGAGATGTTGATTGATGTGACCCAAAAAAAATAAAAAGATGAAATAAGTGCACTTTTTTAGTTTTGTGATTTATTTATTATTGATACATGTATAATAAGTTAAGACTCAAGTTTGGTAGATCAACCCATATGGCCCATGATCCAACCAGATTGAGGCCCATTATCACTTGTTGTGATCCCAGACAAAGACCCTCTATAAAAACAGGCATGAATTATAAATCCTAAACTCTTCATCTCTATTTTCTCTCTCTATTTTTACATCTCTAATAAAGGAATTGGAGGGTCTTTGGCCGACACCCCACTGATGCCCCAAAGACTCATCTCATCTTCTCTTGCAGGTTATTGGATCAGATTGGGACCATACAAATTTGTTTATCAACCATACTTTTATTTCTTAGACCATACAAGCATATAATCCATTGATATTGAATGGATACATAATTAACAGACAGGTATGAATTGAAGTAGGTTAGTAGTAAAGCACACAAAGCCCAGCAATTTGAAGTAGTGTTCAGCCGAAAACTTTCATAACTTGGATTATTAGTGCAGTTTTTTAACTTTTTATCAATTTTGTCATTTAGTTTTATCTAAATTTGAGTAAAAGCACTTGATTTGATATAATTTATTTTACTCATTTCATTAAATTTTCATTAAAATCTTTTTTAAAATTTTCCTCTTATCCCAATTTTTTGTTTTCATTAAAAATTTGATGAAACAAATTCATCTCTAGGGTTTATCTTTTTGAACTTTTATCAAATTCAAATTTAATGAGTTCTCAATTTGATTAAAAAAAAAAGTGTTTCTCCCGTAATGTGATGAACAATTGATAAAAGAATTGAAGATGATTTCTAAATATTTTTTTTTAATCAAATTTAAATTTAATAAAAGAAAAGGTGAAGTATTAAAGATGGCATCAAAACAAAAAGGAAAATTTACCTATAAATCTCATTTTGAGAAATGATAATCCTTTTAGTCCTAATGGTTTTTTTTATAGATTAATTAGTCCTATTAATTTTAGGAAAAATTGGTCTATCATCCCTCTCCAACTTTTAGTAATGGAAGAGGTCCACAATAAATTTTTTTATAATCTAAAGTCCCTCACCTACACCCATATATAACACCCACTTTTAGTAAAGGAAGAAGTCCACAATAAATTTTTTTGTAGTCTAAAGTCCCTCACCTACACCCATATATAACACCCACTCTCTCATTCTCTCTCATCTCTCTTCTTGCACCAAACAACTCATCTCTCTCTCTCTCTCCTCTTCGTCTGCAGCATTGTTCAAAGCTTCATTGGCATTGACTACGACGGAGGAATTCGCACTAGCAAGATTTATAAAGCTTTGCCGATGGAGATTGTCGATTTATATGAAGCAAAGCACTAGTCCTCATTGTTGTTCCTCCGATCACTAGTCCTCCGATGAAGATTCCTCCGTTGACAAATATCACTACCCTCAGAGGACAAATATCAAGAAGCAGAGCACTAGTAAGATTTAAAAAGCATTATAGCATATATGAAAGCATAAACAAAATGCATCAGTTACATATCCACAAGCACAACTGGAAAATATTCATCATTGCTTCTCTTACTTTTTTCTTGTTTCTTCTTCATTATCTTTATTGTTGATCTCAATAAACTAAATCTTAAAATCTATATACAACATTTAATGAAGAAATTCACATAAAAAGATGTATTCGGGAGCTGGGGACATGGATTCAGCAGAAAAGGTGCTTGATGAAATGCCAAGGAGAGAATTTTCCCTGTGATGTGTAAAATTTTTCTTTGTGATGTGTCCAGAGAAATTTGGTGTTGGTGATGTGTAAAATTTTCTCTATGATGTGTCTAGAGAAATTTGGTACAGAGAAATTTGGTGTGGGTGATGTGTAAAATTTTCTCAATGATGTGTCCAGAGAAATTTGGTGTCTGTGATGTGTAAAATTTTCTCTGTGATGTGTTCAGAGAAATTTGAAATTTTCTCTATAATATCTCCAGAGAAATTTGAAATTTTCTTTGTAAAATTTGGTGTGAGTGATGTATAAAATTTTCTCTTTGATATGCCCACAGAAATTTGGAATTTTCTCTGTGATTTGTCAAGAGAATTCTTTGGATCAAATTTTCTTTGGATCGATGTTGAAGGATCTTAGACATTATGAAAATATTGAGTGTCCTTTATGCTATAAAATCTTAATACTATGGACCTTAAAGAAAAATCCCCTTAATTTTATAAAGATAGATTTAATATATTATTTAAAAATTAGATTTACAGTTATACCCTTATTTCTTTTTAATTTTTTTTTTTTTTGGTGCTAGAAATGTAAGATACACAAATTATGAGAATCAAATTTGGGATGTATTTTTATAGAGTTGATTACCTAAAAGTCCTGTTTACATATTTGTTGGTAGCTTAGGTCCTGTCAAAAAGTTTTTGAACCAATAAGTCCCATTTATTAGTAAAAAGACATTTTGCCCACAGACTCTCTCTCTCTCTCTCTCAATCGTCACTCACTCATCCACTCCGCACTTCTTCCATTATTTGGGACCCACCATCTTCTACACATACTGCAAACTATTACATTCCCTTTCAATTTCTCACTTTCATTTCAACAATAAGCACAAACATCTCTCTCTCTCTCTCTCTCACACACACACACACACACACACACAACACACATTTCTCTCTCTAAAAGGATGGACAGTTTGTCAAGGCAGGGAACCATGAAGAGAACGCCACCGCCACTCTCCTCAACCTCTCCATCTCCAGCCGCAAGACCCTCATGTCCACCCGCGGCCTCCTCGATGCCCTCTCCCACATTCTCCGTAACCTAACCTTCTCCTCCGCCGCCGAGTCCGCTGCCGCCACCCTCTTCATCGTCGACGGAAAACACCCATCTTGTGCCAAGTGACGTCTGGTGGTGTTTTTTGAGTTGCAGTTTGTGGTTTGGATTTATTAATTTTGGTTGATCTAAGCTGGAGATATATATATATATATATATGTGTGGCCTCAAAACTTGATAAAGGCCTATTTTGAAGAGAAAAAAAAGTCAGTTTATTTGTTTGTTGATTTATTTGAATCATCAGTGTGTTTAGTTTTATAATTTTAAAATTGAGAATATTATCAGTTTAAAATTTAAAAAAAATGATAATATTTTCAGTTTTAACATTGAAAAAAATTAAAAAATTTCTCAATTTTACTAGATATTTTTGAGAAATTTCTCAATTTTTTTCATGATTAAAATTGAGAATATTATAAATTGAGAATGTTTTCAATTTCAAAACAGAGAATAATTTCAGTTTATAATTATGAAAACTAATAAATTTCTCAATTTTTTTTTCCTGAAAATATTGTCAGTTTTAAGAAAATTTTTAATTTTTTTATTATGAAAAATAATAATATTATAAACTGAGAATGTTCAAATTAAAAACAAGAGAAAATAAGAGAGAAAGTTAGAGAGAGCAAATTTTGATCAATTCAATGAGAGAGTATCTTTCTCTCAAATTTTATTATTTTCTTCAATAATTCAACAAGTTTTCCTCACCGACCAAACAACCAAGTGTCCAAAAACGAGGTGAAGAGAAAGTGGATGACTCAGGAAGAGACACATCCCAACCACTCTCTCTCTCTCTCCAAGCCACTTTATATATATCTTTGTACTCTTTTGGGGGAATACTTTGTTCGTTTGTGAAGCTATAGATCTTCAACGAAGTATAGATCTTGAACTACTGCTGCGGCAATATGACTACAATAATCAATTATCAGCTAATTTGAACGACAATAAAGTAGAGAACAATGGAGGAGAGATAACAGGAATGGCCGATGGATTTGGTGGAGAGGAAAGGGGGTTTGGATGGGCAAATTGGTCTATTAAAAATTAATGGGACTTGAAGGAGCAAATAATTTTATCTAGGACCTAATGGAGTATAAGTTCACAAAATGGCATTTGTATGTAAATGCCTCATTTTTATATGTAAATCTTTTTTATTTGGAATAACTTGAAATATGAGATTCTTCAAACATTCCAAATAGATATGGGATTATTCAAACATTTCAAAATAAATACAAAAACTCCTTAGTAAACTTTGAAAAAATGTATAATTTCAAATTGTAATATTCTAATATAAATGTACCACTCTAATGTAACACACCAAAAAAACCCTTTAGTATACTTTCTCTAAACGTAACACTCTAAAAAAAACTCCTTTGTATAACACTCCAATACAATATACAAAAAAACTCCTTAGTATCTTTTTTCAAACGTAACACTTAAAAAAAATTTCTTAGTGTAACATTCCAAAAAAACTCTTTAGTGTATATGATTCTTTAAACTATTTCAAAATGATGCGAGATTCTTCAAACCATTCCAAAAGGAGTACAAAATTTTTTTGATAAGTTTTGGATAGATGTATAATTTCAAACTGTGAGTGTTATGATTGGGAAAAGTACACTAAGAAGTATTTTTAGTGTTTTTGTGTGTTATATTAGAGTGTTATGTTTGTGATTATATTAATTGAAGTGTCATGTTTGAGAAAAGTGCACGAAGAAATTTTTTTTTGTGGGTGTTATATTGAAATATTACGTTTGAAAAAATACACTAAGCATTTTTTTTTAAATGTTACGGTGTTACATTTAGAAAAAGTACATTAAAAAGTTTTTTAGTATGTTATATTAGAGTGTTACATTATTTGAGTGTCACGTTCTTGTTTGTACTGTGGGATTTGTTTTAGAAGGAGGGGAAATCCAAAATCTCTATAATACGAATTGCCCAAATGTGTAATTTCATATTTGGATAAATCCACTTTTATCTCTCAAATATTAAACACAAATGTATAAATGACTATATTTTTGCAAAATTTTCACTCTAATGGGACCTTTGGCTTGATAAGAAAAAAAAAAGAATTAAACAGTTCACATTATCACATTTTGAGATTTATTGGTGCTTCAATCAAACAAAAACTGCTATTTTCAAAAAATATATCAATTTAATTAGTTATATATCAAAGTGTTGTGTCTTTAGTAAATTTAAAAATAAAAAACAAAATTAATTTTTTTTTTAAAAGTTTTTAGATTCAGCTCAACGATATCAATAGAAATTAGCAAAAATAAAAATAAACAAAAAATAGTAATTTTTAGGTTTATTTTGGCTTTTTAAAATTTTTTTATCCAAATATTTTTTTTTTAACTTTTTAGATTTCTCTATACAAAATGAACCGAAAAATAAAATTTTTTAACATAATTTTTTTAAAAAGTCATTAAAAATAAAATAAAATCGAAAAACAGTAATGATACTGTGGGGAAATATTTTTTGAGTATCGACACGTGGCAAGGTGACGCCGAGGTGCCACGTGTCCTGGTCATTTGCCGAGGTTATCTCGGTGTTGCCGGGGTTACCTCCGAAGATATCGGAATCCGAGATGAGTAGATAAAGGACAAAAGTCCTAGAATGAAGAAAGACTTCAAGATGGATAATGATAGTATTTCTAGGAAGTCTATCCTTATCTCTTGTAGAGTCCAAAGTAAGCACTGAATGGGAGTCCATAGAAGTCAGGCTTCTAGTGGGACTAGGATTGAGTAAACTATAAAAGAGAGGCACCCCCATGGGTCTAAGGTACGCAATTTATGCTTTGAGCAGTGAATTTAGCACTTGATTATCTTTGAGATATACTGACTTGATCGTCGGAGTACCCCCGGGTGGAAGAACCACCGCTGGAATCTTCTCTTTCTGTTGCAGGTTAGCCAAGTGTCATCTATTCTGCCAGTTCTCTCCAGTTGATCACTAAGTTGGCAGTGTGATCGGAAAATTACTCACACAATTTGGCGCCGTCTGTGGGAAAGATAGGAGAATAGATGGCCAGCAACGGACAGAAGGAAAAGATTGAGGACGACACTCCTGTTGGGAGTGGGAGACCTATTGACCTGGATGTCGCAGGAGACGAGTACAACGCAGAAACTCGTGACTAGAACCACGGAGTGAAGGACGTCGGCCAGACTAGCGACGCACCAAAGAAACCAGATCGAAGTGGCTATTACAACGAAGACGACCTCCATGTATGGAAGGATAGATGCCTGCGGAGGGACGAAGGGTTGAAGGAGATGGCAAACAAATTGGCAGACCTACAGTCGGTTGTCAATTTCATGATGCAAAATAACATCATGCAGCCGCCGTTCCCGCTGCAGGACACGCCGATTCCAGCAGCCAAAGCCCAGAAGGAGGGCAAAGAACAATCCCCGTAGCCTCTCAGCACAACGGGAGTGAAAGACACTCTCACCGACCTTCCAGGGAGGTCTGATGAAGGGAGCCAAGAAGAGAAGAATCACAGAGGACACATCACACAAAGGAAGTAGACCCCAAGGGACATCGGCATGTTCAGGGGCAGGTGCTGTGCTTCGACACAACTCATGGAGAGGGGTCAAAGAGGACTCACCACGAGGCTGAAAGTAGTGCACCAAAAAGACTGAAAACAGGAGATAGCCGAGCTCCTGGGAAGACAAAAGAGGACTTAAGAGATTACCTCAAAAGAAAGCAACAGAATGCCGAAGCCGAGGTAAATTCCCCAGATAAGCCAAGGACACCATTCTCGGTGGAATTGGACAGGTTTGAGGCGCCGAAGAGATTCAGTATGCCGAGGTTTCAAATATACGACGGGAAGTCAGACCCCAACTTCCACGTCGGATTATATCTGAACTCAATGGCACTGTATAGTGGGAACGAGCCGTTGCTCTGCAAAGTGTTCTCCTCATCCTTCGGGGAAATTGCATCAAACTGGTTCCACAAACTACCGAAGGGAAGCGTGAAGACATGGGAAGGCCTGGCCGAGATGTTCGTGGCCAGGTTCGTGACAAACAAGCTGCAGCCATTGAGGGTGGATGCACTGATGGCTTTGAAGATCAATAAGGATGAAGGCCTTAGGGCCTATGCAAAAAGGTACTACGAGGTATTCAACCGAATACCAGAATGTAATCAAGAAATGGCGGTCGTGTCATTTAAGAACGGCCTGAAAGACAACTGTCCACTACGGAAGTCTTTGGCAAAAACTTTGCCAAAAAGCATGGAAGAGCTCATGGCGAGAATCGAGAAGTATGCCAGAGCCGAGGAAGATACATCGGGGACTAAGGAGGTAAAGCAAGAGAAAGGAAACGGCTCGCCGAAGCGAAGCCGAGGTAACAACGGATTGAACAAACATGAAACAGAATTGAGGGCTGCACAGGCGGTGACGACTGTGTTCCGGGCCCCAATTAACAAAGTCCTGGAACAAATTCGAAACCAACCCTATTTTAGGGCACCAGCAAGGGCACCAAGGGAATTCATGGGAAGGAACGTCGACAGGCGCTGTGCCTACCACAATGAAGAGGGGCACACAACACAGGGTTGCAGAGCCCTGAAAGCACACTTAGAAGACTTGGTAAGGCAAGGCCATCTGAGAGATCTGGTCGACGAGGCCAGAACAAGAGAAGAACAGGCAAGATTGCCTCAAGCACCAGCAGCTCCGCCTCCCCCAGTACAACAACCTCAGGCAGGAGTACCTCAGGTAGTCAATGTGATTCACTCAAAGGTCAACGAGAATGAAATCAGAGGGGAGACCCAGAAGGTAAAACACCTGCAACATGTCTATCAAGTCGGGGAGAAAAGACATCGGGTAGAAGGATGCCAGGAACCAATGATAACCTTTACTGAAGCCGACCTAGAGATGGTCCAGCATCCGCATAATGATGCCTTGGTAGTATCCCTCCAGGTTGGGGAGTGCCAAGTGAAACGCATCTTGATTGACCAAGGCAGCTCTTGTGACATCATATACGTCCGATGTTACAAGGAGCTCGGCCTTCACCCAGACGACGTGGAACAATCCAATAGCCCAATGGTTGGGTTCAATGGAATGCCGACATGGCCACTGGGAGCAGTAAACTTGGAGGTGCAGGCTGGCACCAAGAAGATCAAGACAGAATTCACCATCATTGACACACCCTCCCCTTACAACATCATCTTGGGAAGGCCATGGTTGCATGTAATGGGGGCAGTTCCCTCAACATTGCATCAACTATTACGATTCCTAACAGAACATGGGATAGAGGAAGTCAGAGGCGATCAGCTGCAGGCGAAGAATTGCTCTATAGCAGCAATGAAATCAACCTGCAGCATACGAGAGCCAAAAAAGACAGAAATTGAAGATGAGGACATGGAAGTTCTAGAAGACATCGGCAAGGAGCCAGCCGAGAAGAGCGAAGAGGCACTGAAGAAAATCTTCGTCCAGGATGAGGACGAAGAACGCTTTTTCTTCTCAGCTCGGGCTTAGCCGAAAAAGAGGAAAAAAAGTTGGAGGCTTTTCTGCGAGCAAATATTGAGGTGTTTGCTTGGACACCTTATGAAATGCCTAGCATCGACCCCGAGGTCACTTGCCACAAACTGAATGTTGACAGGTTGGCCAAACCTGTAATTCAACGTGCTAGAAGACCGACATTGACGCACGTCGAAGTGGTAGTAGAAGAAGAAGTAGACAGACTTCTGGAGGCTAGGGCCATCAGAGAAGTTCACTACCCGACATGGCTGTCCAATACAGTGGTGGTAAAGAAGAAGAACGGTAAATGGAGGTCTGTGTGTAGACTTTACTAGTTTAAACAAGGCCTGTCCCAAAGACAGCTTCCCTCTACCCAAGATTGACCAGCTAGTGGATGCTACTTCAGGGCATGGAAGAATGAGCTTCCTAGATGCCTACAGGGGTATCATCAGATAGCTATGGACCCAGCAGATGAAGAGAAGACTGCATTTATCACTCCCAAAGGGCTATACTGCTACAGAGTGATACCCTTTGGATTGAAAAACGCAGGAGCCACCTACCAAAGATTGGTAACCAAGATGTTCAAGCACCTGATCGGCCGAACAGTAGAAGTCTACATTGACGACATGGTCGTTAAATCCAAGGAGCCTGAGGGTCATCTCGCCGATCTAAAAGCAGTCTTTGAAATCCTTAAAACATATCGGCTCCGACTCAATGCATCGAAGTGTGCATTTGGAGTTGGATCTGGTAAGTTGGGTACCATAGGTGCCAGGAAGGCATTGAGGCCAGCCCAGATCAGATCAAGGCCATCCAAGAGCTGAAGAGCCCGACGTCGGCAAAACAGGTGCAGATGCTAACTGGAAGGGCCGCAGCCCTGAACAGGTTTATAAGCAGAAGCTCAGACAAGTGCAAACCTTTCTTCAAATTAGTGAAGAAAGCCACAGACTTTTCTTGACAGAGGAGTGCGAAGAAGCATTAGCCAATCTGAAGAAGTACCTGACCACACTGCCAAGTACTTTCAAATCCAGAACCTGGGGAGGAGCTGTTCCTGTACTTAGCAGTTTCAGAACATGCGATTAGTGCAGTACTAATCCGAGAAAAAAAAGGGGAGCAAAAAGCTGTTTACTACGTAAGCAAAACCCTAGCCGACGCAGAAACAAGGTATCTACCCTTAGAAAAATTGGCACTGGCTCTAGTAATGGCTTCAAAGAAGCTGAACCATTACTTCCAGGCCCATAAAATTGTGGTACTGACAGAGCATCCATTGAAGTCCCTATTGCAGCAGGGAGACTTAACAGGACGAATAGCCAGATGGGCAGTCGCCCTAGGCCAGTATGATCTGGAGTACAGGCCCAGAACTGCAATCAAAGGCCAGGTTTTGGCCGACTTCGTGGCCGAGTTCACGCCAGAGTCCATCCAACATCGGGCTCCGTTGAGCCAAGATAGACAATGTCCAAACAAACAAGCAGAAGCCCAGCCAAAGGCTAAAGAACAAAGGAAAGAAGAGAAACTCAGACCCTGCAGCATTTACATCGGCGATTCCTTTCAACTGTTCGTTGATGGGAGTTCAAACCGTCAAGGAGCGGGGGCAGGAGTAGTACTGATATCTCCAGATGGAGAAATATTAGAACAGTCCATTCGATTGGGGTTCAAGGCCTCAAACAATGAGGCAGAATATGAAGCATTAATTGCAGGACTGAAGCTAGCAGCAGCAGTACAAGCAGATGAGGTAATAGTCTTTTGTGATTCACAATTAATAGTTAATCAGACAACGGGTGAGTTTGCAGCCCGAGATGAAAGAATGTCGGCTTACGCAAAAGAGGTCATCAGGCTGGCAGCCTTATTCCAGAACTGCAGACTGCTTCAAGTCAGCCGAGATGATAACAACCATGCCGATGCATTGGCCAACCTAGCTAGTGCAATACAACCAGGAAAAGCAAGGACAATAATGATTGAATACTTATCGGGCCCGAGCATTGAACCAGTTATCACAGAACGTGAAGCAATGTGCGTAGACATGGGACCAAGCTGGATGGACGCAATTGTTGCATTCCTGAAAGAAGGGAAGCTACCAGAAGACCAGAAGGAGGCACACAAGATCAGATTGAAGTCGGCAAGATTCAGTCTGACAGCAGAAGGACATCTCTACAGAAGGTCCTTCACTGGACCCCTCTTAAGGTGCGTACACCCTCTGCAGGTTGAAGATTTTTTATATGAAATTCATGAAGGAATTTGTGGAAGCCACATTGGGGGCAGATCACTAGCTCACAGGGCCATTACCCAGGGGTATTGGTGGCCCTACATGCAAAAAGATGCAGAAGCCTACGTGAAGAAGTGTGAACAATGCCAAAGGTTTGCACCTTTGATACACCAGCCAGCTGCTGACCTAAATCCTGTATCCAGTCCTTGGCCATTTGCCCAATGGGGAATGGATCTCGTTGGGCAATTGCCCCAAGCAACTGGGCAAAGGAAGTACCTGCTGGTAGCAACAGATTACTTCACAAAGTGGATAGAAGCAGAACCTCTTGCCAAGATCCGAGATGTGGATGTCAAGAACTTTATATGGAGAAATATCATCACCAGATTTGGGATTCCAAGAGCAATTGTTGCAGACAATGGGACTCAATTTGACAGTAAGCTGATCAAAAACTTCTGTGCAAAGTTCAAGATCAAAAACTACTTTTCAACCCCAAGTTTTCCACAAAGCAATGGACAAGCAGAAGCATCCAACAAAGTAATTCTGGATGGGATAAAGAAGAGGCTGCAGGCAGCAAAAGGGAAGTGGGTAGACGAATTGCCCAATGTACTCTGGGCATATCGGACTACGCCGAGAAGATCAACAGGGGAATCCCCCTTTGCCATGGCTTATGGCACAGAAGCAGTCATTCCATTGGAGGTCGGCATCCCAGGGATCAGAACCCAGGGAGTTGAGAACGGGACTAATGATGTACTCTTAGCCCGAGATCTAGATCTTCTAGAAGAAAGAAGAGAGAAAGCTGCAATACAGCTTGCAGCATACCAGCAACAGCTTGCTAGAGCTTATAACAAGAAGGTTAATCCAAGAGAATTTCAAGTTGGCGACCTAGTCCTGAGAAAAGTCGTCGGCAACAAGAAGGATCCCAGGGAAGGCAAGCTTGGCCCAACTGGAAGGACCCTACAGAATCACTTCGGTATTGGCAATGGGGCATATCGGCTTGAAGATAATGAGGGCAAAGCATTGCCAAGACCCTGGAACACTTGTAATTTGAAATTCTTTTATCATTAGATGTTGCTTTATTTTTTGCCGATGTCATCAATAAAATCTTAGCAGAATTCTAACTTGTGAAACTATGTATAATAATGTTTTTGAATAATGAGAACCCAAGTGAAACTCAGGTTCACATTGGGGGCAGAGAGAAGACAAAAACGCTTAAAAGCTTATCACTTGTTGAAATTTGTAGCAATTTACAAGTTGAAGTTAAGCCGAGATTATTGTTTATCTTCACTTGTTGAAATTTGTAGCAATTTACAAGTTGAAGTTAAACCGAAGTAATGCTTAACGCTTGTTGAAAATTTGTATTAATTTACAAGTTGAAGTTAAGCCGAGATTATTGTTTACCTTCACTTGTGAAAATTTGTAGCAATTTACAAGTTGAAGTTAAACCGAAGTAATGCTTAACGCTTGTTGAAAATTTGTAGCAATTTACAAGTTGAAGTTCAACTGAAGAGATGCTTAAACACTTGTTGAAATTTGTATCAATTTACAAGTTGAAAGCCGAGATAATTGTTTATCTTCACTTGTTGAAATTTGTAGCAATTTACAAGTTGAAGTTAAACCGAGATAATTGTTTATCTTCACTTGTTGAAATTTGTAGCAATTTACAAGTTGAAGTTAAGCCGAAATAATTGTTTATCTTCACTTGTTAAAATTTATAGCAATTTACAAGTTGAAGTTAAACCGAGATAATTGTTTATCTTCACTTGTTGAAATTTGTAGCAATTTACAAGTTGAAGTTAAGCCGAGATAATTGTTTATCTTCACTTGTTGAAATTTGTAGCAATTTACAAGTTGAAGTTAAACCGAGATGATGTTTAACACTTGTTGAAATTTGTAGCAATTTACAAGTTAAAGTTAAACCGAGATAATATTTTATCTTCACTTGTTGAAATTTGTAGCAATTTACAAGTTGAAACTAAACTAAAGTGATGCTTAAGACTTGTTGAAATTTGTAGCAATTTACAAGTTGAAGATTAGCCGATATCATTGTTAACCGAGGTAATTCACCCCGAGAAGGTCGCACAAAGAAGGAAGAGTATACTAAAAGACTTGCAAAATATTCTGAGTATAGAATCATGCAGAAACAGTCAAAAGAAGACAAAGGTACAAGCATTCAAGAGAAGGAAAGTTGAATTAGACATCCAAAAGAACAAAGAGGCACGTCGGCCATTTGCAGAGCTTACATTGTCTAACAAAAAGTACAAGAGTACAAAAGACAAAAGAAGAAAAAACATGAAAATTAAGGATCCTCAACATCAGCAGTAACTTGGGGTAAGACATCGGAAGGCTGTTGAGAAGCCACCTCGGCTGCCTTTTCCGCCGCAAGCTCAGCGTCGATTTTTGCCAGAGTTTCATTTACACTCTTGTCGGCAATAAGAGCAACGGCCGATGTCTTCTCAGCCATAGCATTGTCAGGAACCTCATCGGCATCCTCATCTTGAGTCAAGTCTAGGACTTGCTCATTTTGTGGAGATGATTTGGTCACTATGGCCTCTTTTTGTTTTCTTACTAAACCTTCCTCCTCGGCCTCATCCTCAGTATCAGATTCGCTAGGAGGTGGGGTTGGAGGAAATGGAAGGGGAATGGCATCAACGTTCCTCAGAGAGGAGTCTTCAGGGACATCAAGTTTTTTTAGCAAAGTCATCCAAGCAAGGGAGAAACCCTTGTTGCATGCTTGTCTGACTTGCTTTTCATAAGCCTCTGTCACATCGGCCATGCCCTGAGAATACGCCTTTTCATCGGCATCTTTTATTTCGGCCGCTTTAGTGGCCAAGGCATCTTCAAGCTCCTTCTGGGCCTGGGCCACCTTATCCTCGGCCTCTTTTAGCTGGGCCTGAAGAACTTTATTTATTGCCTCGGCAGCACCGGCTTTTTCCTCGGCATTATCCCTCTCCTTCATGGCGACCTCGGCCTGGTCCTCCAGCATTTTCATCTTTGATTGCAGGCTCTTAATTGTTTTCTGAAGTATGGTGACTTCCCTCTTTTTCTCGACTAACTTTTCACGGTTCTGAAAAGATTGCATGGAGAAAGAGTGGGCATGCTGGATGGCCTGGAAGAAAACAGAAGTATTAGAAAAATATTCTAAGTGTGAAGTAAAGAGAAAGAAAGAAGAAGTACCAGACAAAAACACTTACTTGAACAGAGTGTTGCAGCATCAAAGCGTAGTTTTCATATTCACTAAACCCGGCGTTTCGCTCCAAGTCGCCTGGGAGAAGCAGTGCAGTGCTAAGTGCAACGCCGACATTTATATCGTCGGCGCTATCACTAGCCATTACAGGCTTATCTTCCAAAGTTATTTCAGGGGCCCAGGGGGCATCAGGCTTCTTTGACCCCGAGGTCGTTGCAGATGACCTCGGCCTTTTCGACTTGGTGGATTCGGAGGGAAGGGCTTCAGCGGACCTCTTCGTAGGGACAGAGGCAGTCTTTTTGCTTGGAGCCAGCTGGGAAATTGGCAAAGTGTCTTCAGTCTCAGCCTGAGTCACTTTGGCCTTTGGTTGAGCCTTCTTAACCCTTTTTGGCTTGGGTGGAAGCTGGGTTTGTGTTGGTAGAGCATCAACATCAGTTGGGATGTTGGCTAAAAGATCTTTGGCCACTGGTTTTGCGCGACCCATCTCGGCTGCAAGAACAAGACGTCGGCGACGTTTGCGTTGAGATGGTGGGATCAGGTATTGAGCCGAAGTAGACGGCTGTTCTGCTGGATCAGATGTTGATCCTTGGTCTGTCCGAGATGTTGATGCGGCTTGTGGAGTTGTGGCAGAGGGAGGAGATAAGCTCTTCTTTTTTCTCTTGGGAACGTCGGGAAGAGTAGATTTGTATGTCGGAATGAAGTTGAGAAGTAGAGGCGCCTTCCGTTTTTGGACTGGCAAGTCCAAGAGTTTCTTCAAATCCTTGCTGAGAACGAAGGATTGGCGAAAGTTCCTTGGTGGCTGACGAAGAGCTGCAAGAGAAAACAGACATTAGAAACAGGTAAAGTATTAAAAACTTGAAAAGAAACAACCAAGTAGTAACACAGGGCTCTTACCCTTGCCCTCTAAAATTGATCGAGGTAGAGGGAAGAGGTGGAGATCCTCATCTGGAGCAAACTCCCAATTTCCTGAGGTAATGAGGTAATCATCTCCAGCCCCCTTGTTGGAGTCTGGGAGGTCGGCTACGATTTTGAACTCCGTGGATCTCGGCTTAAGATAATAAATGTAGCCTTTTTCTTTTAAGTTAAGGCTGCACATGGTATAGCAGTATTGAACGTCGGCTAAGGTGATCCTAACATTTTCCTGTTTAGCTAAGGCTATGATACCGTTGATAACTCGGTAAGAATTTATAGCAAGTTGCATGGGGTTCAACTTATAATAATGGAGAATCTCGCGAAACAGGATGTTGAGTGGGAGCCGAAGTCCACACTCGATAAAGGCAACTACGGGGAAGGGCATGGAGTCGTTAGTAGGCATGATGGAGTCATCATCCCCAGCCAACCTCAGATGGACGTCGGCTGGGATTTCAAACTCCTGTCTAAAGAATTCTAGTTTGGTTGGGGTGTTTACCCTATGCCTCCATATACCCATAACGTCGGCCTAAATTAAAAGGACTGGGTTTCAGAAGAGAGATGATCTAAAAAAGGTTTTTGTGAACCTCGGCTAAGACCTAGGTGTATATTGATGCAAGAATTTGTGAAGATTGTTTTAGTTTTGATAGGTTCTACAGTCAAATCCCAAACCTAAATCTATGAAGACGAAGATTGAAGGCACAAATCTGGAAAAAAGAAAAGCAAGAACAAAGTTTCAGAATGAAGAACAGAGGTGGGGCTATCAAAAGCATAGAGAATACAAGGAGTATAAGGTCAAGAACAGTGACAAAAACGCAAGAAAGTGGTGAAAACAGTGCGTGTGTTCAATATTTGGGCAAAAGCATGGAATAAATACATTCAGGTATATGGTTCGAAAAATAAATGTTTGAACAAAACAGTAACAACAGCAAGTAATGAGGAATATCAAAGGAATTGAAAAGACGAAAGGAACAGTTGCTTACCAGAAAAAATGGAGCCGGTATGAAGATTGCCGAAGTCAGACGACAGTTACAGAGGTAGCAAAACGACGAAAGTTTCACAGGAAGGGAGAAAGGAAGGCAGTTACAGAGCTTGATGACTGGAACAATGGCGTGTTCAAGAGTTAGAGAGAGAAAAGACGAAGGGAAATCAAATGCAAAAGTGAGAAAATGAGAAAGGGGGAAAGGTTTTGTCAAAAAAATTTTGAAACGGCGGCAAAACGGAGCATTTAGTATGCCTAGAACAACGCATACGTCAGACGGCGCGCACAGACGCAAGACGGCTTGCAAGCGCGTCAGAAACACGATCCAATGAGGATCAAATGCGTAAGTGAAACGGTTGAAAAGCGATGCTTGACAGCTCACACGCGTGAAGAAGTTCATAAGGGAGCTCTTGGAGTTCTTGATCTTTTAGAAGACATGTCGGCCTATGATGATGACGTCGGCTAAGATACTTTAAGCCGACGTACTGGAAGGAAGTACCGATGTAGGTTCCATCACCTCAGAATGCCGAGGTAATAGAACCTAGGGGGCAGTTGTGGGGAAATATTTTTTGAGTACCGACACGTGGCAAGGTGACGCCGACGTGTCAACTGAGTGCCACATGTCCTGTCATTTGCCGAGGTTATCTCGGTGTTGCCGGGGTTACTTCCGAAGATATCGGAATCCGAGATGAGCAGATAAAGGACAAGAGTCCTAGAATGAAGAAAGACTTCAAGATGGATAATGATAGTATTTCTAGGGAGTCTATCCTTATCTCTTGTAGAGTCCAAAGTAAGCACTGAATGGGAGTCCATAGAAGTCAGGCTTCTAGTGGGACTAGGATTGAGTAAACTATAAAAGGGAGGCACCCACATGGGTCTAAGGTACGTAATTTATACTTTGAGCAGTGAATTTAGCACTTGATTATCTTTGAGATATACTGACTTGATCGTCGGAGTACCCCCGGGTGGAAGAACCACCGCCGGAATCTTCTCTTTCTGTTGCAGGTTAGCCATGTGTCATCTATTCTGCCAGTTCTCTCCAGCTAATCACTAAGTTGGCAGTGTGATTGGAAAATTACTCACACAGATACATTTATTGAATTTGATCTTGTTCAAATTGTTCAAATTTGTGTATGTCAATTGTTTAGCTAATTATTTAAGAAAATATCAATTATCTAAATAAATGCTGATTGATACACTGATTAATAATACACTGATTAATAAGAGTGATAGTTGCCATTCATAAAATTAATAACCGTAATTGATAAAATTAACACCAATTGTCCACACAATCATCGAATTACGTCATTTGAGCGGAGTTCGACTTCCTCTATTTTGATGAAGCAAAATAAATGACTTTTTAAGGCTTTGCCAAGCGTAGCCAAAATACAAAACCGGTTTAGGATACCCATGGCCTCTATAAATAGGTCCGGTTCTTCCCACTGTGCCCGTAAAATCCCCACTCCCACTTTCTATATCTCACGGCCTCTCATTGCTCTCCATGAATTATATATATCTATCACCATTTCGATTCTAGGGTTTTAAAGGGTTTAGCTCTACCTCTGTAGTGTAGAGTCTCTCAGTCTATTTTTCAGATTAGGGTTTTCACCTTCTGTTCTCCCTCTCCCCCAAGCCCTAGGGTTTTCGAACTTGATTTTCAGTTTTTAGGGTTTAGTCATGTATCTCTACAATCTCACTCTGCAACAAGCCACTGGCATAGTTTGCGCTATCAATGGAAACTTCTCAGGGGGAAAATCTCAAGAAATCGCAGTCGCGAGAGGCAAAGTTCTCGATCTTCTTCGACCCGACGAGAACGGTAAGATCCAAACTATTCTCTCTGTTGAAATTTTCGGTGCTATTAGGTCTCTAGCTCAGTTTAGGCTAACTGGTTCCCAAAAAGACTACATTGTAGTCGGTTCCGATTCGGGTCGAATCGTGATTCTTGAATACAACAAAGAAAAGAATGTGTTTGATAAAGTTCATCAAGAAACATTTGGGAAATCGGGTTGTCGCCGGATTGTTCCAGGGCAGTACTTGGCGATTGACCCGAAAGGCCGTGCCGTGATGATTGGGGCTTGTGAGAAACAAAAACTTGTTTATGTTTTGAATAGGGATACTGCGGCTAGGCTGACGATTTCGTCGCCGTTGGAGGCGCACAAATCGCATACTATTTTTTATTCAATTTGTGGGGTTGATTGCGGGTTTGATAACCCGATATTTGCGTCGATTGAATTGGATTATTCGGAGGCTGATCAGGATTCGACTGGGCAGGCGGCTGCTGAGGCACAAAAACACTTGACTTTTTATGAGCTTGATTTAGGGCTTAATCATGTGTCTAGGAAGTGGTCTGAACAGGTTGATAATGGTGCTAACATGCTTGTGACTGTTCCGGGTGGTGGGGATGGGCCGAGTGGAGTGCTTGTGTGTGCTGAAAATTTTGTGATATATAAGAATCAGGGTCATCCTGATGTCCGTGCTGTCATTCCTAGGCGATATGATTTACCTGCTGAACGTGGGGTTCTTATAGTTTCGGCTGCTATGCACAAGCAAAAGTCTATGTTCTTCTTTCTTTTGCAAACGGAGTATGGAGACATCTTCAAGGTTACGTTGGATCATGATAATGACCGTGTGACGGAGTTGAGGATTAAGTACTTTGATACAATTCCTGTAACGGCTTCATTGTGTGTCTTGAAATCAGGGTTTTTGTTTGCTGCTTCAGAGTTTGGGAATCATGCTTTGTATCAGTTTCAGGCAATAGGGGATGAGCCTGATGTGGAGTCTTCGTCAGCTACGTTAATGGAAACTGAAGAAGGTTTCCAGCCTGTATTTTTCCAGCCTAGAAGACTTAAGAATCTTGTAAGGATTGACCAAGTTGAGAGTTTGATGCCAATTATGGACATGAAAATCATAAATCTATTTGAGGAAGAAACTCCTCAGATTTTTACACTTTGTGGGAGGGGCCCTCGATCATCTCTAAGGATACTGAGACCAGGTTTGGCTATTAGTGAAATGGCTGTGTCGCAGCTTCCTGGTGTCCCAAGTGCTGTCTGGACTGTGAAGAAGAACGTCAATGATGAGTTTGATGCTTATATTGTTGTTTCTTTTGCAAATGCAACTCTCGTCCTTTCCATTGGTGAGACAGTTGAAGAAGTCAGTGATAGTGGATTCCTTGATACTACCCCCTCACTTGCTGTTTCTTTGATAGGTGATGATTCTTGATGCAGGTTCATCCTAGTGGTATTAGGCATATTAGGGAAGATGGGCGTATTAATGAGTGGAGAACTCCTGGAAAAAGGACAATTGTTAAGGTTGGGTCTAACAGACTTCAAGTGGTTATTGCGCTGAGTGGAGGGGAGATTATATATTTTGAGGTGGATATGACTGGCCAGCTGATGGAGGTTGAGAAGCAAGAAATGTCTGGGGATGTGGCTTGTTTGGACATTGCCCCTGTTCCTGAAGGACGA
>JAPPVO010000002.1:186216206-186359204 GCA_030407325.1 Camellia japonica
TATATATATTTTTGGATCCATATTTCACCACTTGAAGGCGCCGCATATTCTTCTAACTGTATTACCACTACTACTCCCGTATTAATTGCTCAACTATTCTATGTTTTTTTATCATAACTTTGCCTAGGCACTTCTTTATTTGTTTTGGTCATGTTAAAAATTGTCTACACATTTATGAGGGCCACTGAGGATCAAAGTCAGAGCTCCTTGTAAAAGATGTCCTTGCCTTGTAGGACAAGTGCTTAACACTGCTGCTAGTACCTCTTTTGCTATATATGCTAGTTTCTTGTTAAAAATGCTTGTGCTCGTGTATACTGCATATTATCTTGTGCTGAATATGATAAAAAATTAACAATTCCTGCTTCCTGGTATGTATGATATATATATATTGTTTGAGGGATTAGTTTTTCTAGTGAATAACCATGGGATAATTTTGTAGGATGTGATTGATGGAGATTTGTGTGAGCAATTCCCAACATTGCCTATGGATATGCAGCGGAAAATTGCAGATGAATTGGATAGAACTCCGGGGGAGATTCTGAAGAAACTTGAAGAAGTTCGAAATAAGATTGTTTGAGAAGGATTTGGTCAAAGGTACACCAATTCTTACATGCCGGTATATATGTGTGCGCATGTGCATGTCTTTATGTTATTACTTGTATGTGCATTTATTTATATGAATGTCTTGCTATATACCACTTTTCAAAAGGAAAAAAAAAGGTCTTGTGCTGTGTGTGTACCCACTGAGCTAATTGTAACTTTCTAGTGTATTCAACCTGCAATATATGAATAGCATGCATTGATCATCAGTATTGTGTTTGTGTACAGGTCGTGTACCCAAAATGAGTTCCACACGTAGCTGGAGTTACGAGGTCACATTTGCCTGCTCATGGATCAGGAAAGGAACGGTAAAATTTCTCATTTGATTTAACAAGACATGAATGGGAAATTATGTATGGAGAATTCTGAGCCTCCATTTGAAGAAACTGAAAAAAAGCAAAATTTGCATTGCCCACTTCAATGTTTTCATTTCTCGGATCTTTTGTTGTAACTAGGTATAACAGACTTTTACGCGTCTGTGCATGTGATTTTGCTCTCTCTCTCTCTCTCTCTCTCTCTCTCTCATACTAGATAAACAGCACCTTGTAGTAATGGTATATTTGCTTTCTTCTTGTTCTCCCTTTCTCGACTCATCATCGTAGTTCATATGAATAGTTACAACTCACAAGCAGTTCTTAGACATACACAAATACAGTAACAGAAACAGAAACAGAATCAGTGGGTGAGACAGTGGTGCATCATTACTGAAAATTTCACTAGACTGAGGAAGTGTTCATGCCTGTGTGTTCTGGTTAATTCAAATTCAATGCTTCAGAATTTGTATTTAGAGGGTTGAGTAGTTCGGTAAGATTGCACTGCATCCAACAGCCGACAACTTTGATCTGTTCTTATTGAAAGGCTCATGTGAGATATACCAAATGGTTAATTTTTTTATATTTTTTGTGCTATATACGAAATGATTGAACAATACTAATCATTTGTTGCATGAAGCAATGATTTCATATGTTTGCATTTGAATTGTTGGTGATTTTTTTTATGTACGTTGTGTCGTTTGGATTATGTATTTGGAAAATGATTTGAAAAGAGAAAAAAGATGAGAACAATGTGAATGAAATATGAGTTACTTTCCCTTTTTCTTTTTTAAATTTTTTATCTAAATTCATGATTTAAATATAAACAAAAATTGTTGGCTCATATTTAAGTAGGGGTATCAATGGTTGTCTTTTTTTTTTTTTTTTTTTTTTTTTTGTGTCGTCTTTTTTCAAGGAAATCAATGATTGTCTTTAAAATTTTCATTTGAAAGTTGTTTGTGGAGAAATTGCAAATTAGATCGAAGGAGATGAAGTAATTGTAGAAACCATGGAAGTGTAAGCAAGTTTGTACTATGATGCAAGTAAAAATTATGATCTTGTTCGTGTCAAGAGCACTAATGTTATGTTTTTGTAATAATTTTTTTTAGGGTAAACTACCAATAGGTTCTACTTGGGAGATTTATTACCCAATAGGTCTACTTTGAGACTTATTACCCATTAAGTCCTATTTGATATAATTTATTAAGTGATAAAGACAAATTTATCAGTCTTTTTTTTTTTATGAATAATTTTTTAGTGATAAATTTATCAGTCTCTTTTTTTATGAATAATTTTTTAGTGATAAATTTATCACTCTCTTATTTTTATAGTGTTAAATTTATTAGTTAGGACCTGTAGGTAAATAAGTATAGTGAATAGGACTAATTGTTAAGTACTCCTTTTTTTTATTGAAAATTGATTTGCAATTTTTTTTTTTTTTTTTCGGTTGTATTAGGTGTTAATGTTATGCTTTATGACAGGTTAGATGATAAGTAAATTTGATACAAAAATATCAAAATCTGTAACTTTAAAAAAAAACATCAAAATCAGATGAAATTAAATTAAATTGAATTTGATAGTACAAACTTTTCATTTGAGGCTATTTACAAAACTTCATAGGTCTAGTCTATCAACATTATCCTAGCCAAAAGGAGCCAAGACAGATCATATTATATCAGGCCCTAACATGCCATTTATTCACCACCCCCTTCTTATAATCAATAATTCTTCTACTTAAACTGAAATCAATTACAGAATTGGAATACAAGTCTCTCACATGGTATAGGATGCACAAAAGATCTAACCTATCTTATTTGAGAGTGTTATACCCACTTCTATGATCAATTTTGTTTCATTTTCCTTGACAACTCAATTCAAGCCAAAGTAGTCTCTAAAAGAGTGTCTTTGGCTTTGAGCAAGTCATCATTGTCAAGCTTTTGTTCATGCTCCAGCCTTGAGTTTGTCAAGGAAATTTTGTCATCCAACCATGAAATGATGTCGGAAAACACGATGTCGACGTTCTTTGGTAACTCACCATAGGTGAGGGCATGCCACATCTCTGGATACAACTTGAAGCTCTTGTCTGTGCTGCAAGCTGATTCATACAGAAGCTTGCTTACTGATGGATCGGTCACCTTGTCTTCGCTCCCATGGAGGACTAGAAATGGTAATGAAACCTGTTTGATCAAGCGAGACAAATCATCGCATCAATACTTTGAACAAAGCAGATGTGCTAGTTGCGCAAAATGAATCATATAATAGATATAGAGATTATTAATTATGTGCAATTCGCAATATTGAAATGTACGTTGTTTTGGTAATGAAACTTGTTAGATCAAGCAGACAATAATTAATGATTTGAAGAGAAACCACTGTATTCGTTGCATAGAAGAATTAAATCACTAAACAAAGATCGCCTCCTTGTCTCTATTTTGTGATTTAATTTTGTACGACTAAACTTTGTTGAAGAAAAATATAAACATGTACATGTGCTAGTTTGTTTGTTTGATTGTTTAGAAAGCAAAAGAAAATACTTTAAATGTCGTATTGCAAACTGATGAAGCAACAGAAAGGATGTGATTCAACACCAACAACTGTAGAGAACATATATATTTTAATATCAAGAATTTTAAAATAGGGTAAGCTTTATTTTAAGTGTAAATATACATGTATATAAATTTAAATAGTGTAAACGGACCTCTTGAAGTCTTTGCTCGAGATCTAAGCTGACATTCAAAAGTTGATTGCCCGTTTGTAGGCGAAATCGGCCTTTGTAGCAATAAGGGTTTGATCGAATCTGCAATCACAGTTAAAAAAAAAAAAAAAAAAAAAAAATCATTTAATAATACAGTATTATATTTAAAAAAAATTACAATATCACAATTTTGTTTTCTCAATTTTTGAACAATATTATGTCTCAATAATGCTCTTGTGAAACAAGATCAAACAAGACTTTCACTATGATCTCTATTTTAAAATTTTGTTAGAAAATAATCACATTACATATTAATATTATTAAAAAAAATTATTTTTAAATTTTTATAATAATAAGCACGATTTTATGTATTGATGTGACTATTGTTTGAAAAAAATTTGAGAGAAATTTTCAAATATGGTACAGAATTACCTAATAAACCTAATTAAACAACCAGTCATTATTATAACACAAATGTTACTCCACTGCCATAGTCACTGTGACAATAGAGGCACACCTAAGAAAAGAAAAGAAAAGAAAAGAAAAAAAAAAGGAGGAAAGAATTTTTTTTACCTCCTCTCGTACTTGAGGGTCTCTGAAGGCAACATCAACAATATCTGGAGCAGGGATGATTTTCCATGTTGGAATGAAACGGCAGAGTTTTGTCAATACACTAATCACCAATGGATGTGGCCTCATGTCATCTGCTATCTGTAATAATCAATCCAAAATCACAACAATCATGTTATAATACAACATTTTCAAATAATTTTTGGGGGTTTATGTTTGTGTCTCTCATAAATTTAAGATGGGTTCTTCTGGTTTAGTTTGTGAGATCCACTACAAGTAATATTGATCTGGTAATTGTTTACATATAGTTTCATCATATATGTCTTTTAAAAAATAAACTAGTATAATTTTAAGAATAACTAGCGAATTCTTTTAATGACAAATTTGATGAAATCATGTGAATATAATTATCAATTTTATTTATTTTTCATACATATCTACACCGGGATTAAAACTATTTTTTACCCCAAAAAAACACATTTTCCATTAAAACATTTTTTTGTTAACTATTATTTTCTTTCGAATCACATGTCAAATGTAGGAAAAGGTCAAGAGAGAGAGAGAGACAGTGAGGTGCACACCTTACACATGGGTGCAACCAAGATGGCACCATCCCAGAAAGTTGGCTTCTTCCTGTGCAAGAGAAGAGCCACTGCTCCTCCCATGGATTCTCCCAATACTATTCTCAACTTGTTCATGTTCTCCTTCCTTTCTGCTCAACATTATCCAAAAAAAAAAAAAAAAAAGAAATAAAATCATCAATTAAACCCCACATACAAATTTACTTGTAATTGATTGTGATCATAGTAATTAATAAAACCAAATAAAATTCAATACTTGTCAGTCTGTTTTGTTTGCCAACAAACTTTAAAGAATGAGAAAATCAGAATTTTCTTTCTTTCCCACAAGTTCTTGGCAACCAAACAGATACATATGGAAAGAGGAAAATCAGAAACTAACCACAGATGCTAGAGTAATAATCAGAGCAGTCAGTGACAAGATGGTCAAAACAAGGGACAAAACCATGAAGCCCAGATGATTTGCCATGTCCTTCATAATCCATCCCATGTACTGCAAATCCTGCCTTTGCTAGCCTTGTTCCTGTCCCTGTTTCAATCACCCAATTTCAACCCACTCATTCATCTATATCATCATATATATATATATATATATATGGGTGAGCAATTGTACCATATTTGAAACCCTTATCCTGTGTTTAGTTGGAGGATTTGGGGAGGGATTTGAAAAGGAAAAGGGAAAAGGTGTGTGAAACTAAGTGAAATATAAACATATTTTATTCACATTTCACCTACCTTTTCTATTTCCCTTTCCAAATCCCTCCTCAAATCCCCCAACCAAGCACAGCATTAGTCGAGAGCAAATAGAGAGTGATATGATGCAAAGATTAAATCTAAAACCTTCACGACATGGGTTAAGTATTGATTTTTGCAATTATGCTTTGAAGACACTATTTAGATGGTAAAACATAATTTTTTTGGAATTCACTCTATTCATACTAACTATTATATATATATATATACACACTAGTGGTAATTTAGATTTAATTGTTTGACCATTTAATGAATTAAAAAGATGGGTTGAATTTGAAAACGATTAACAATTATTTAACAGTTAATGATATGGGTATTTCTGGAAAAGAAAAGAAAAAAAAGGCATGACAAAGATTCAAAACTGTTATGAGTTCTGTAAGTATAGAGGTATATATTTATAAGTATAGAGGTACATATATATATGCATGTTATTGACCTTTCATAGAGATGCTGCACTCCATGGCATAGCCATGGCAGAGAAAGATCAAAGCTTTTGGTTCAGAATTTACAGGCAGCCATCTGCAAGTGAATAGCTTCACTCCTCTAGAATTCAGTATGAATTCCTGCATATTTTACACCCAAAAAAAATAAATAATAATAATTAATTAGGTAATGCATAATTCATTAAGAAAACTAACATAAAATAAAATTCAAATTAAAAAAATATATATATATATTAAAAAGAAGAGGAGGAAGAAGAAGAAGAAGAAGAAGAAGTTAGAATTGAACTGGGCTAACCTCTTCATATCTGACACCTCCAATTTCACAAGCCTGTTAAAAAACAACAAAGAAAACAGAAAAGGTGAGACAGGGGAGAAGAACATGAGAGAGAGAGAGAGAGAGAGAGAGAGAGAGAGAGAGACAAACCATGAAGAGGGAATTGAAGAAGAAGTTTGGGGGATTGTTGTTGAGGATAGAGAGAGTGGATAAGGTATTTGTAACTGAAAGATTAATGGGAGTTTTGGTTTGAGAGAATCTAAGGAAGAGAAGATTGAGTAGGAGATAGCTTGAGGACTTGATCTCCTTCCAAACATATATATAGATGGAAGAGCTAACTTGGCTTGTCCGTTGGAAGGAGTCCGCCAATTTCCTTCGCCCATAAAATTTTTTTTTTTTTTTTTTTTTTTGTTTTTTGGGTCAAAAACCTCAAAAAGTAGTTAATTGTTTTTTTCTTTTACAAATCATAGGCTAATGGTGACGTTTTTGTTTTTTTTTTTGCCATACAATAGGATATAAATGGTTAATAAGTTAAATTTCTCATTGTCTTAAAGATCAGCTACACAAATCACTGAACCAATTATCTCTTAACGTAAACTTATTATTGTATTAATTTATCTTGAATTTAGTATTCCCTTTTTTTAATTTTAACTTGTTAATATGTATTTAATATTGTATTAGATTATCTTGTATTTAATAAGTTTCTATTTTTAACCCATTAATTAAATTAAATGTATTTAATAACTTTTTATTTTTAACTTATTTTTTAAAATTCAACAAAATTTCCAAATTAATTAAATGAAATTAAATATTATTAATTGCTTCTTATCAAGTGGCCAAGGGCACTTATTAATATGACTTTCACTAATTTAATAAAAATAGCAAAAATACTAGAGATCTCAAAAAATTTACCAAAATTTTTACCAAACGTCTCACATAAGTATGGGCTCACATGGAACTCACATGGTGTGGGTCTGTATGGGTCTCACACTCATGTAAAAGTTTTGATAAAACTTTTGGAACCTTTAACATTACTCTAAAAACTAGCTAATCACTCGTGCTATGCACGGGATAATTATAGATATTTATATTTGTTTTAGATTTTTTTTTATATATAAATTATGTTTTTTAAGATTTTTTATAAAAATAATTTAACAATCTTATCACTAACCATAGTGTATGGGAGAAGTTGAAAAGGATACTGCAGTAACTATGCACGGATTGTATATATAATTATTTGTATGAGGGGATTTTAAATACTGATCAGGGGATTTTGGCCACATCAATAAATGTAGGCATGTGGATTGAAAAAAGTTAATAAATGCTGATCAGGGGATTTTGACCAAATCAATAAATGCTAAGTTTTTTTTCTTTAAAAAAATAAAAAATTTAGAAAATTCAGATTGGGATATTGAAGCTCCTACATGTCTTGGGGGTTAAAAACTCCTTTTTGCTTAATATATAGTATAAATAGTATAGATAGGGAGATTTGGTCAAAATCTCCTCATAATAAAATTTTAATGCATTAAGGATAAGCCTAAAAAGTTTTTCTTAAAAAATCCAACACATATTACTATTATCAAAATATTAAATTTTAAAATAATATAACTTTTGATATAAATGCCGATTTCTAATAAAATTAGTATTTTTATAATCTTCTCATCAAGATTTATGAAATAAGATCTATACTAATTATGAAATTCTTAAAAAAAAATTAATTATTACTGTCGAAATTTATGTAAACATTAACAGTAACATGTTACACTAGTTCAGTAATAGTAACATGTTATTCTAGTTCATAGTAACATGTTACTCTGACAATATTGTCTAAGAAAAAATAAAAAAAGATATTTTAGTTTGTCCTTACTCAGTTATGTGTTTTCTCCTTAGAGGGTTTATGAAATAAAAGAAATTGGGCTGTCTTTTTCACCAAATAAGGATCAGTCAAATAGAGGTATTTTGGCTAAATTTTCCTAAAAATAAATATCAAAAAGATATTTTTAAATTAAAAAAATTATTTTTATCTTTTAAAAGATAAAATTACATAAAAATACTATTTTTAATTTTTTTTTATTTCACCAATTAAATTTTTTATCTTTTTTTATATAAAAAAATTGACACAAATTTTTGAAAACCAAACAAAACATATCCAAGAGTTCTTATATAATCGTCAAGCAATAATTATTTATTTTTTACTATTAAAAGAAATTAAATATCTTCTCAAGATGAAAATCGTCAAATCGCTTTCTTTTTTTATTTATTTTTTATTTTTTATTTTATTTTAAAAGGAGATAATCAAGGATAATCTTTCTAGAAGCAAATATGGTAAATACAAAAAGGGCAGTGCTTGGTCCCCCGAAATGGGGGACCCCGAATCCCCCTAAACTCCATTTTTAGTAAAAAAAAAAAAAAAAAACAAAGAAAAAAGAAAACAGTTTTCATAAATGAAAATTAGGGGATTAGGGGGAGGCTTTTTAGTGCTACCAAAGATTTCCCATACAAAAATAAGGAAACTCCTACTCTTCGGCTGATAAGGATTGACCTTCTTTTTAAAGATTGAAGAGGAAAAAGTCCAAATAGACGGTCAATCACAATATCATATAATATGGATTTATTTATTAACTTATTGAATTACATGCTTTTATTATGTTACCATAGAAAATAGAGGAACATTTTAAAATGAAAAATTTATCTATAAATCTTATTTTGAGGGATGACTATTCGTTTAATTCTAAGAATTTTTTTTTATAGGCCAATTGATTCCATTGATTTTGGAAAAGTATATTTAATATATTATTAAAAATTAGGTTTACGGTTATACCTTTATTTATATTATGTTTCCTTCTTATTTATATATTTATTTTGATGCTAGAAAGGTAAGATACATAACCTATGTGAATCAAATATTGGATAATTTTTATATGAGAATCTTTTTCATTTTGAATGATTTCAGATATGACATTCTTCAAACATTCCAAAAGAAATTCAAAAATAACTTGAAATATGAAAATTTAACCCAGGGGTTGGTGGCATTGTGGTTAAGGCCTGGGGGTTAAGCCCCAGGTCACAGGTTCAATTCCCTTCATTGGGCCAATCTCTTGGCCGAAGTACAGTTGGTTAGGATGTTGGACCTCAAGTTGTCTAATCAGCACTTGATGTGAGTTCAATACTCCTCCGCTGTATGAGTCCTAACTTAAGCGGAGCTTGTCTTGGGAGATCGGGGGCAAGTTCCTAAGTTATAGTCTCCTCGCTTGGAACGACTAACAGGACACCCTAGTGATCTCTGCAAGGGGCTCTGCATTGGACCTACGGGAGAATAAGGAGGATTTTCCTGTAACAAAAAAAAGAAAAAGAAAAAAAGAAAAGAAATATGAAAATTTTCAAACATTCTAAAAGGATGTGAGATTCTTCAAACATTTCAAAATGAGTATAAAATTTCCTTATTAAGTTTTGAGCAAATGTATAATTTCAAACTATAACACTTCAATGTAATACTCAAACTTAACACTCCAATTAACATTCTAAAAAACTCCTTAGTGTACTTTTCTCAAACGTAATACTCTAAAAAAACTCTTTAGTATAACACTCTAATGTAAAACACAAAAAACTCTTTAGTATACTTTTCTCAAACATAGTACTCAAATGTAACACTCTAAAAAAAAGATGTGAGATTTTTCAAATAATTCCAAAAAGAATATAGAAATTCCTTAATATGCTTTGGGTAAATGTATAATTTCACTCACAGTTTCAAAAAGAGTACGAAAATCCTTAGTATGTTTTGAGCAAATGTATAATTTCAAACTGCGAGTGTTACGTTCACAATTTGAAAAAAGTACACTATAAAGTTTTTTAGTATTTTTGAGTGTATTACATTGGAGCTTTACATATAAGAAAAATACACTGAGGAGTTTTTTTAGAGTGTTATGTTGTTACGTTTGGAAAAAATATATATTAAGTCATTTTTTAGTATGTTATATTAGAATGTTATATTGTTAGAGTATTACATTGGAGAGTTACTTGTTTCCACTTTTTAAAAAACACTTTTCAGAAAATTCTACTTTCTTATTTTCCGTGTTTTTTTTTTTACTGATTTTTTTAAATATTTTAAGCAAATTTTTTTTTACTTTTTAGACACACCTAACATAAATACACCTAAAAAGTAAAAAAATTGTAAAAAAAATCTTTTAAAAATTCACTAAGTACCAAAATATAAAAAAAAATATAAGAATTCAGTAAATTTTTTGTATTTTTATGTATTTATTAATTTTTAAAAATATTTTTTCACAAATTTTTTACTTTTTAGATACATCTAAGTAAGGTGCATCTAAAAAAGTAAAAAAAATATTTAAAATTTAAAAAATATTCACTAAAAACAAAAAAACACGAAAACCAAAAAAGTCAGTTTTCAAAAAACTTAATCCAAAATATTCATATTGTGGGAAATGAAAGAAAATCTAAAACCTCTATAATAGAGATTGTCCAAATATGTAATTTCACATTTAGAGAAATCCAATTTTATCCTTAAAAAATTAAGCCAAAATGTGTAAGTAACTACCATTTTGTGTAATTTTCACCTTAATAGGACCTTTGAGTTCATAAAAAAAAAAAGAAAAAGAAAAAAGAAAAGACTAAACAGTTTATAAAATCACATTTTAAGATTTATTGATATTTCACCTTTTTAAAATTGGTAAAATTATATGACCATAATTTTTTTTAAAAAAAATTACACAAGATGACTTAACTTTTGGGGTCCTTTCATTCAAACTAAAGCATTTACTTATTTCATCATATTTGTTTTTACAAAAATAAGGGAAGTTTATTTAAAAAAATTCGTATTTGTATCTCAATTAGTCCATAAGATATGTTGTATTCTAATAAATTATATTATTTTGGACATTTGATCTGCCAAATCATAATTATCATATTTAATGTATTTCATGAATAATTTTCTCCTTACAAATATTTTTTGAACTCTTAGCAACTTGGTGATGTGAACATTCACATTAAATAAATTTGACAGTATAAATGTTCACGTTGACAGTGTAAATGTTCACATCAGGAAATATATCCGCTGTCAATGTGAACATTAATGCGCATTTCACCTTATTATTATTATGAGTATTTTGATAATTATGTCACCTATAAAATTTATTGGAACATAAAAAAATAATTCGGACTAAGTGAAACATAAGTAAGTAAAAAAAGATTTATGAATAAATGTCACAAAAAACAAATAGTTAATTTTTAAAATTAAACTTCTTGTTATCATTGGAAGATAATTAAAAAAAAATCACATAACAATAATTATTGTATCAATTTAAATTTTGTATGAGCTATACACTAGAATTTATGATACGAATGACTTAAATTACTAAAATATGACGCGTGATGGGCTAGTCGGGGTTCAAACAACATTTGTTAGTCCACACTGAGAGACAATCCTACCATTGCATTACTTTCTTTACTTAACCCAAAGAAGTTTGTTATTTTAATTTTATTTTCTATCTTTCTTTCTTTCTTTCTTTTTTTGAAAAACATAGTAACCAAATTAACCATATTAGAGTTTATGTAATTTTCAATGACAGAAAATTATTTTATAAAAAACAAAATGACTATTAGATGACATGGATTTCGAATCACTTTTGGGATAAAAATCATGTGAATATGAGCCAAAAAAGGGTTTTAAAAAATCATTTTAGTCAATTGTTATGGAGATTCATCCCTTCTAGAGATTTGCAATGCTTTTCAATATTTATTATTGGATTCATTATCAACTGTGTGAGTGGTACGTGTGACCTTATACGTTAGCCTAAAGCAACCATGGTAAGGAAGTTCATTAATTTGGTAATTAAATTAAATTAAATTATTTATTTTTTGCATTTGTCATATGATTTTAGCTGGTTAATAAGTTAAATTAGCACAATTGAACGTTCGATGTATTTTTAAAACCTCAAACTCCACATCTCTTATGAATAATCTAAAGATACAATTATGTGAGTTACACTCAAGTCAAATTACAATTGTCATACATTAATTTTGATAGTAAAAGATCATTTTGCAAGGATTTTTCAATGTTTGAAAAGTATTTAACTCCTTCATTTCACATTCCCCTTTTGTCTTCACAAAATTGTTTTTTTTTTAAATAATTTTTTTTGGTTATATTGCCTCACAAAATATAAAAAAAAAAAAATTGTGAGTAGAAGGAAAGTAAGATCATCATTTTCAATAATAAAAGAGGGTTTTTTCATTTTATTGTATGTTTTGTTAATCGATAAAAGACAATTTATAAATAGGGCAATGCTGGGACCCCCAGTGGGGGGCGACCCCAGCACCCCCAGTGCCACGTGGGGCACTGCCAATGGCCAAAAAAAAAAATTTTGGCCAATCAGAGAGGACCCCCAGTACCCCCACTGGGAGTCTCAACCATTTTCCTTATAAATATTGTACGTCTAGCTATGGAAGAAAATTTAACAACCCACAACTATAGCATACAATAAATCCAATAAAAACCTAAGTCATTTATTTGTAGGGAACAACTGATATGGTAATAATATTTTGTTAATGCATTAAGGGCACATGTTAATAACGTTCATAATAATATTTCTAATTGAGGGTTAGTTTGGGAATATGTTAATTTAATAAATTTTTTTACTAAAATATTATGTGAAAATTAGTATGTTTGGAATAATTTTTTTACTTTTTATAAAAAAAATAAAAAAATAAAAAAAGGTGCAAAAAGTATAGAAGAAATAAATTTTTTGACATTTTTTATATAATTCTTTTACATTTTAATTTTTTTTAGTGATTTTTTTAACTTTTTAACTATTATTGTTAGTTGCCAAAACAACCCTGAAAGATCATTGAACCATGTGAGCATCAACAGAGTCTTTTCATTTCTATCTTCCAAAAAAAAACTGTGCAATCAAACTTGTTAAGGACATTAAAATGGCTCAAAATACCTACTCCCTCAGTAACAAAATAATGTGTGTGTTTGGTTTGAATTTTTTAAATTAAATTTTTTAAAAATTAAGTTTTTTATTTTTTTTGTTTTTAGTAAATATTTTTAAAATTTTAAGTATTTTTTTAAAATTTTTTTAGATGCACCTTACTTAGATGTATCTAAAAAGTAAAAAATTTATGAAAAAATATTTTAAAAAATTAATAAATACATAAAATACAAAAAATATACTAAATTCTCGTATTTTTTTTATTATATATTTTTGGTATTTAGCGAATTCTTAAAAGATTTTTTTTCACAAAAATTATACTTTTTATGTGTATTTATGTTAGGTGTGTTTAAAAATTAAAAAAATTGCTTGAAATATTAAAAAAATACAGTAAAAACAAAAAACAAGAAAAGCAAGAAAGTAAAATTTTCTGAAAAGTGTTCTTGGAAAACAAAAAACAAGCAAAGTGAATAATTTTTTTTTAGGAAATTTAACTTTTTATGATAGTATAATTATTGTATTTTAAAAAATTGATTTTCCAAAATTACCTTTTGGTACATTTTTTAGAGAATATCAATTATCATAATTATACTTTTTATGTTGTTAATGAATTTAAAAGAAGGGCAAAATAAAAAATTCATATTATTTTAGTTATTGATTTTTAAAAAGGGATTAATATTTTGGAATAATATAAAATAGAATAATGGATTAATGAGACTGTTTGTTATAGCATTTGAGGGGTGATTATAACTTATTTTGATTTAGGAATCTGTACCAGACTATTTAATACAGTTTTTGCTTATAGCTTATTAGGTAAAAATAGCTTAAATAGGTTGAAAAAAAACTAATTATTTAAAAGTTGGGATAGGGTTACTTTTAACTTTTATTTTTTGATTATAAACTTTTAACTTTAGAAAAAAAACTCTACAAAATAGGACTAATATTTTGGGACGGAGGGAATAGGACTCTAAAGAGATTTCTTAACAAATTTTTTTTTTTCCCCTTCAAAAAACAATTATAGCAACACTAAAAATGGAGATCCCATCTAAGATTTTTGATAAGTTTTTTTTTTTTTTCTTAATAGTAACAAATTACTGTTTGAACCAACAAAGATTGTATGTGCCGACTCTAATCTAATAATGTGGGTTAGATTTCACAAAGGGTTTGATTTAAGCGTGTGGGTCACACTCACGGGCCTAAGAAGCGTTGGACTTTGGCTACGGCACGGCTACTTTGACTAGTGAGTAGACGTACTTTGACTAGGAGCACGGGCTTCATGAGCTTTTAATTTGTTTTGCACCCATCTTCCCTTTATGTTAGCACACCTCAATTGATTTTAATCCCACTATTCACTTGTAGAGGTTCCATTTACCTATCTTTTAAGTTATATTTGGTTTATAGATTTGGATAGGAATTAAAAAAAAAAATAAAAAAGTTTCGTAAAATATAATTATATTTTATTCACTTTTCACATTTTTTTTTTTTCTTTTTCAAATCTCTACCTAAATTTATGAATCAAACACAATCTTAATATTGGAGAAAATATGGTGAGCTTTATATAGACTTCTACTGGAATTAATACAGATAATGTGAGGGTTGGTTTGAGAAATATTATTTTAATAATTTTTTGACATTTTAATTAAAATATGAAGTGAAAAAATTAATATGTTTGGAATATTTTTTTGACTTGTTATGATTTTTTTTTTTGGAAAAAATAGAAAGAAAATGAAATATTTGACTTTTTTTTATATAGTTTTTAAATTTTTTTAGCCTTTTTAATGATTTTTTTAAAACTTTTTAACTATTTTATTAACTTTCTAAACAAGTTTTGAATATACAAAAATAAATAAAATAAAGAGAAATTTATTTTAAATCCCATTTAGAGGACTTATAATCAAATAAGTCCACAAAGTATTCTTGTTTTACACCTGATCTCATACATTTGAACTTATATTCCAATAGATCATTTTTTTCTCATATTAGAAGTATTATGTGAACTGTTTTACCCTTATAGACTTTTATTATAATATATATATATATATATATATTATACCATATATCTAGATGAGAGAAAATCATTTATGAGATATATTTTATTTATGATATATATAAAATACTGTATATAAATATAGAAGATTATTATTTTTAGTATTTCTTTGCCACAATGTGAGGGATTTACTTGATCAAAGATCTTCATTCACCATTATTTTATAATAAGGTCATGCTATGGAAGAACATTTGGAAGAGAATGTTAGTCGTACATGTAGACTGATGATAGAGATGATGATGGATTCGCAATAGAGATTGTGGTAAACCGGCGATAAATAATCATTTTCTATATTTATATACAGTATTTTATATATCATAAATGAAATATATCTAATAATAGTATATTATATCTATGTTATAATAAAAGTTTATAAGGGTAAAATAATCCACATAATACTTCTAATATGGGAAAATGACCTATTGGAATATAAGTTCAAATTTATGGGACTAGGTGGAACACAATAATACTTTATGGACTTATTGGGCTAAAAATAGGGATGGATATCGGCCCGTTGGCTCGCTCGGCCCCCCGAACTGGCCCTATTTTTGTAGAGTTTGGAAAGGTTATTTTAGCCCATAGTGCTAGGTTGAGCTAACATTTTCAGCCATAAATACTAATGAGTTGAGTTTGGGATTTATACTTTCAACCTGACTTGGCCTGGTCTGGCCTGTTATTTAATTAATTATTTATTTATAATACATTAAAAAAATTTTTTTTTGGGATATAGACTTTATCTTTATTGATTTTATTAAATATCACATTTGTGGTGATGTGTGATTGGACTTATTTAAAAAATCCTTTAATTTATACACAAAATCTTTCAATTTATAGTGATGTCAATATATTTATTTAAGAAATATAATGTGTAATTACATTTAATTATGGAATGTTTTATTATTAATTTTTTTTTAACATATAACCCGATGAGTGGGTTTGGAATTTATAATTATTTTTTGGATTAGACTTGGGCAGATATAGAGGCCCGATATTAGGGCCGGACTTGGACAGACACAAAATCCCTTATTATGTAGTGTTAGCCCAACCCGACCCTTGTCCACCCCTAGCTATAAGTCATCTAAATGAGATTTATAAATAAATCTCCTATAGTTTTTGTTAAGAATAGTTGTATGTTAATTGTAAACCGTGAACATTCATATTGTATTTTGGTATGAGTTTTATTTTTTTGAAGGTTAGTTGTACGTTTGTTGTTTATTGTGAAATTCACATTATACTTTAGTATGTGTTTTTTTTTTCGAAGGTTAGTTGTATATTCGTTATTTATTGTGAACATTCATATTGTATTTTGGTTTTTATTTAGATTTTTTATTGCGTTAATTTTGTAAGCAAAAATACCATTTCATCTTGTAAAAGTGTTGCAGCCATTGTGTTTTTGAAATCTTGAGAGTGATTGTGAATCACTTAAGATTTGCAAGGGTTTAGACTTGTGAAGTCTGTGTAAAATCCGTGGAGGATTGCTCCATTTGTAAAGAGGTTGCTAGCACCCCTGTGAAGCTAGAAGATAGTGAAAAATCTCAAGTGAAGCTTGAGGAGTGGACGTAGGCCGAGTTGAAGCCAAACCACTATAAATTTGTTTGCCTCTCTCTACCTTATCTCTTTATTTTATTTTAAATTGCCATAACTATATTTCACATTTTTACTGTGCTAAAATCATTAACTGACATAGTTGTTAAGATACTTATTTTAATTATTTTTATTTCATTAATTATATTTATCTATTGTGCTAGTCATAATTTTTATTAGGGTATTATTAATTTTAATTGTAAAAACCTAATTCACCCCTCCTCTTAGGTTGTCTTTTGGGTAACAATTGGTATCAAAGCCTAGACTCTTATTTTAGATTTAACCATCTAGGAGTTTCGATCCATGGCAACCTTAGCTGAAGGACAAGCCACAAATAGGCCACCATTGTTTGACGGAAACAATTATAGTGATTGGAAGGATAAGATGACCCTATACCTACAAGCCACTAATTATGCCCTGTGGATTATTATCACCAAATGTCCAAAAATTTCTACCAAATTAGTAGACAATATTAGTGTACCTAAAACTGAAGATGAATGTGATGAGAGAGATCATAAATTATTGCAAGCCAATGCTAAAGCCAAACTCACCCTTGTTTGTAGATTAGACTATAAGGAGTATAATAGAATTTCAAGTTGTGATTCGGCAAAAGAAATTTGGGACAAACTTGAGGTAACGTATGAAGGTACAAATCAAGTGAAGGAATCTCGTATTGATATGCTTGTTCATAGTTATGAATTGTTTAAAATGAACTCTGATGAATCTATTCCAAGTATGTTTACTAGATTTACTGAAATTGTAAACTCTTTGAAATCTCTTGGCAAAATTTATACTAACAGTGAGTTGGCAAGAAAATTTTTTAGGTGTCTACCAAAGAATTGAGAAGCAAAGGTCACCGCCATTATAGAAGCCAAAGATCTCTCCACACTTGGATTGAATGAGCTTATGGGTTCCCCTATGACTTATGAGATCACCATGAAAAGACATGAGGATGTTGAAAACAAAAAGAAAAGTGGAATTGCATTCAAAGCATCATCAAATGAAGAAGAACATGAAAACTCCAGTAAGGATGACAGCTATGCCATGTTTAGTAGAAATATCAAAAAACACTTCAAGAAAAACAATTATGGAGAAAGAAGACCTTTAAAAAAGGAGTACAACAAAGACTACAAAAGAAACAAGAAAGCCATAGTAGCAGCTTGGGGAGAAAGTGAAGATGAAAGCTTAAGTGATGAAATTGAAAATGAAGTAGCCAACTTGTGTCTCATGGCTCTTGAAGATGAAGGCTCTACTCAAGATGAGGTAACTACTCTTTATGAAGAACTTGAAAGTGCATTTCATAAACTAAAAGATGAATTTAGAAAAGTTTGTGTCAAAAATAATGTGTTAAAAAAATCTATTGCATCTTTATCTAGTAATGTAGAAGAATTAAAGAAAGAAAAAATTGTTTTAAAAAATGATTTTGACACCATCTCTAATGAGAAAACTGCTTTAAAAAACAATGTTGATGATTTAACAAAAACACTTAAAATTTTGTAAAAGGTAGAAATAATCTCAACATGTTTCTTGGAAATCAAAAATGTGATTTCGATAAAGCGGGCATTGGATATGACCCTATTAAGAAACAAAAAAATCTCAATACAATTTTTGAAAAGGCACCTCTCATGATACACCCTCATATTACTTGTCATTATTGTAGAAAGAAAGGCCATTATATATCTTATTGTCCATTCAAAAAGAATATGAACATGGGAATTAAAAAGATTTGGATTATTAAGGGATCTAACAAAACTAACCAAGAAGGACCCAAGAAACTATGGGTACCAAAAACCAACACTTGATTGTCATCTTGTAGGTTTGCCTTAAGTCCAAAGTTAAAGAAGGGAAGTGGTACCTTGATAATGGATGTTCCAGACACATGACCGGAGATAAATCCTTATTTACTACACTGTCATCCAAAGATGGAGGCCTTGTTATTTTTGGAGACAACAAGAAAGGAAAAATCATCCGTATTGGTAGCATCGGTATTTTTCCTAACCCTTCTATTGAAAATGTTTTACTTGTTGATGGATTTAAGCATAACCTACTTAGTATTAGTCAATTATGTGATAAAGGTAATCGAGTTATTTTTGATAAAGCACATTGCACAATTGAAAGCACAAATGACCATAAAGCTTTATTCGTTGGTAATCGCCATGATAATGTTTATGTTTTTCATCTTAATAATCTCTATGCTAGTGATGTTAAATGTTTATATGTTAATAATAAAAATAGTTGATTATGGCATAGAAGACTTGGTTATGTTCATAAGGATTTAATTGCTAAACTTTTGAGAAATGATTTGTTCATTGGACTTCTAAAAATTAAATTTGAAAAAGATCATCTTTGTAGTGCTTGTCAACAAGGAAAACAAACTAAAACATCATTTAAATCAAAATCTCATATTTCCACAACTAGACCTTTACAATTATTACATATAGATTTATTTGGTCCCTCAAGGACATCTAGTCTAGGAGGTAAACGTTATTGTCTTGTTATTGTTGATGATTATTCAAGATTTACATGGGTTATGTTTTTAGTACACAAAGATGAATTATTTTCTTCTTTCACAAAACTCTGTTGTAGAATTCAAAATGAAAAAGGCTTTCTTATTACTAATATGTTAATTCCTTTTTGAGTGATATCTTTGTAGAATCAATTTTGATGTCATAGCATGTTTTTGAGATGTATACTATCTATATTTTGAATTGTACATTTATGATCTCAAGAATGATCTCAAGAATATGCTCAATATGAAAATTTCATGCTTATATGCTTTACATTGGAATATTTGAATGAGTTATGAAATTCGTTGATTATGATCCATCAACAATGTCTAAATGAAAAGAAGTATCATACGTTTGTAGAGACATTGTACCTATCCTATTGAATATCTTTTGAACATGGATTATATTGGCATACATCTCATGAAATACTTTTGATTGATAAATTGTTGAATTAATTGTTTATAACATTTATGTTGTGTTCCACATTAAATAAAATATTTTATCACACTTGAGTATGTTGATTGAATTGATGAAAATGCCTCTTGATAATGTTATGTGATTAAATGAGATTATTGCATCATTTTTTAATAAAACAAAGAGCATAACACTATTTTCTTATGCATATTATGCTATGTGCTACAACTTGAAAATTTGAAAAATAGCATTCCAAACTCTTGTTTGATCATTGAATTATTTTTCACTTTTTGAGTTTGTGATAAGAAGTGATTTGTGCTGTATTTTTATTGAGTAATAGTGATTGTTCTATGAATGCTATATTTACATAAATCACATTAGAAAATGGTAGCACCAACTTAGGAGGAGAAATCATTTTGGTAACATACTTGTTAAACCCTTTTGAGATGAACTCCTCATGAAAGAAAATTGAAGATTGAAAAGCTTCCATCTCTTGAACCTAATGTATGCCTCATATACTCTCTTAAGCTTTTGAGGTAAAAATTCTATCTTATATCCTTTGAGCTAATGCTGTTATTACTTTGATATAAAAAAGATTGATTATGCTTTATATGATTTGCAATGTATACTCTTTGATGATGCTCTTGCCTAAAAATCATGCATATGCTTAAAATGTGTGCTATATATTGAAATTCATGATTTGTTTTGGCATATGGATTGCTATACCTTGAACATGCTTCATTTTTTGGGTTTACATTAGCTCCATGAGATTATATTGAGTTTAATCTATTATGAGTAATATTTGGTATTCTACATAATGTTTGAGTTATGATTGTTAAATCTTCTAGATTGCATATTAGTATCCTTGGTAGATTGCATGTTAGTATCATTTTGGCATCCTTATTGGTAACATTTGGCATCCTATTTGATATTATTGAGGAGAACATTTCAATTATGAGCTTTCATTGTTCATATCTCCTATTGATTTTGCCAAATGAAACAAGGGGAATAATTTAAACTTGATTAGTTTTTTTTTTTTTTTAAAAAAATCCCCTTAGATTCTATTTTGTTTTTTTGATATCACACTTATGAGCTTGCACCTCACATATTATTTTTTTATTTTGCTATTAGGTTTAATTTCTTTTATTTTTATTTTTTTTCTCATTATTATTTTTTGTTTGGGCTTAATTTTCTTTTTTTTTTTTTTTTTTCTGCTTTTTCATTTTATTTTTCAGTACTTAAAAATAAAAACAAAAACAACTCAAAATACAAATATTTACGTTAACAAAAAAAAAAAAAAAAAAAAACACCCTTCATTTTTTTTACGGCCATACGCCGATCAAACTAAACATATTTCAAAAAAACAAAACAACCTTTCATTTTTTTTCGGTCATACGCTGACCTCACTTACTCGCCTCTTCCACCGCTCTTTTCTTCTTTTTATCACATTGGGCGACCCTTGACGCCCCTACCCCCGTGCTTTCGTCGAGAGCGACGACTCCCCGCTGACTATCAAAGGCCAAGAACGACGTTGCTCCAAATCGGGCCATGGAGGTGGTCTTCCGTTTAAGCTCTTTATTTTTGGCCTTCAGTGCGCCTATTTCTGCTCGCGCATCCTTGTACATGCGCTGGAGCAGAGAGAGTTGGGCATTGACTTGGTGGAATTCACTCGTTCTGTTCTGCAATCGATGCGCCAATTTTGTAACTGCAGTCACCGTCTCCATACAGGACGTCAGTGTGAAATGATTAGCTTCAATGTTTGATTGAGCTGCCATTATTTGCTCAATCAACATCATAGAAAGGTTGGGAAGAGTGGGAGCCGGGGCACTCGGCCCAGCAGTGCTTACGAGATCATTTAGGTTCGGAAAGAGAGTAAGGAGACGGGACGAGGCCATGTAGTAGGAGAGAGAGATGTAATTGAAAGGAGAGTAGTTTTTGGCAACCTTTCTACTCTGCTCAGTCTCTCTGTTCTATCTCTCTCACGAAGCGAATGAGGAAGAAGAAGACGAAGAGAGTGATTAAGAAGAAGACGGAGGAGAAAACGACAAGAGGGAGAGAGAGCCGAGGCAACTGATTGACTGATTGATCCGTCTCGCTTTTGTAAGTCGACTGACGCAAAAGCGAGGACGCGTGTCCGACACGATTTTCGACGAACAAAAAAGAGACGCGGGCGAATCATATATATATATATATATATCTGTATATATCTGTTTTGATTATCTATTTTTTGATGCCATTTATCATTATCATTCTCCTCCTCCAGATTCGAACCCATGATTTCCTTTTGATAATGTCACAAGGGGAGAAATTATATGATGTTATGTATTATGGTATTATTTTCAAACTAATCTAATATTATGTATTTATAGTTTGATATCTTAATCTTATATCATGTTATTGATTAAAGCTTATTTATTATACATGTGCTAACCTATGTATTTAGAAATGAATTCAGGGAGCATGACTTGAGGGGGAACCCTTGTTACTCTCAAATCAAATCAAAATATCATTGTGTACCATCATCAAAAATGAGAAGATTGTTAGACTTATTTATTTTGATGATTTATTTAATTATGTTTTAATTTATTTGAAAGAGAAAAATATAATCCAAAATTTATTTTGATGATTTATTTAATTATATTTTAATCAAAATTTATTTTGATGATTTATTTGAAAGAGAAAAATAGAATCAAAATTTATTTTGATGATTTATTTGAAAGAGAAAAATAGAATCAAAATTTATTTTGTCCCATTATTTCTCATCTAAACCTTTATCCTAAATGTTGTTAGAATGTATTTAATATTTGATTAAACCAGGAGTTCAAACAACCCAAAACAAAGGTTCAAACAGCCTAACACAGCAGCAGGCCAAAAGGTTCAAAAGGTTCAAGTGGAAGATATTCAAATTAGTAATGATGGAAGTACAACGGCTATAAACGGCTATAAAGGTTCAAAAGGCTAAAAGGTTCAAGTGGAAGATATTCAAATTTGTAATGATGGAGTGAAAGATATTCAAATTGGTAATGATGGAAGTACAACGACTATAAACGGCTGTAAATTCAAATGAATACAATGGCTATAAACGGCTATAATTTTCATTATATATACCAAAGCCTCTAATGTAAACAAGTAACAAAAAAACCTAAAAATATTCTTTGATCTATAATCACTCACATCTATTCTCAGAAATTATATACTGAGCCTTATAGCATTAAGCTCATCTTTCCTGTGTGAGATTTACAGAAAAATCAAAGCTTCATTTTATATATCTATCTTTGAGAGATATTTATTGTAAGCTTTCTTTGAAAGCAAAAATACCATTTCATCTTGTAAAAGTGTTGCAAACACTGTGTTCTTGAAATCTTGAGAGTGATTGTGAATCACCTAAGATTTGCAAGGATTTAGACTTGTGAAGTCTGTGTAAAATCCGTGGAGGATTGCTCCATTTGTAAAGATGTTGCTAGCACCCCTGTGAAACTAGAAGATAGTGAAAAATCTCAAGTGAAGCTTGAGGAGTGGACGTAGGCCGAGTTGAAGCCGAACCACTATTAATTTGTTTGCCTCTCTCTACCTTATCTCTTTATTTTATTTTAAATTGCCATAGCTATATTTCACATTTTTATTGTGCTAAAATCATTAACTGACATAGTTGTTAAGACACTTATTTTAATTATTTTTATTTCATTAATTATATTTATCTATTGTGCTAGTCATAATTTTTATTAGGGTATTATTAATTTTAATTGTAAAAATCTAATTCACCCCTCCTCTTAGGTTGTCTTTTGGATAACAGGAGTGTTACGTTTGGGTAAGAAGTTTTTGTGTGTTATATTGATTGGAGTGTTACGTTTGAAAAAAGTAAACTAATTTTTTTTTTTTAGTGTTACATTAGAATGTTATGTCTTTGGAGTGTTATATTAGAGTGTTACGTTTAGAAAAAGTACATTAGAAAGTTTTTTCGAAATTTCAACATTATGAGAAAACTCACATTTTGGCCATTTATATAATTTACACTAGAATGGGACCTTTGGGTCCATAAGAAAAAAGTGAGGACTAAACGATTCATAATATCGCTATTTGAGATTTATTAGTACTTCACCATATTATAATCATATATTTTGTAAAATTTGTGGATTTGTTGGCTATTTTTGACACTTCAAAGGCCAAGAATGTAATTTAAGCGTGCCAGTAAGAATCGGAAATTTTTTTACAAATAAAATATCAATTTTTATCAAGCGATTGTATTAAGGTTATTTTAACCTCAATAAAGAAGATTTTACTATGTTGTATTGAAAAGATGAACTATAACTTTTAACTCAAATTCAAAATAGAATGGAAGGGAGAGATTGGACAAAAATTACAATTGATTAACTGAATAAATAATTACAAATTGTTACCTTTAGTAAGGGCAACTTTGAAACTTCTAAACTGATCGGGTTCTAAAATTACAAGCCTAATTTACTCCTACGAAATGCAAGTGCAGTGCGTAAAGTAAAGTGTAGAAATTTAAAAATAAATGAAATTGACAAAAACGTAGAGTTTGAATTTGATCGGAGATCTACAAATTAGCCACAAATGGCTATTTATAGGAAAAAGGTGTAGAAAATAACTATCCTATTTTTTCATCTTCATTCTTGTATTGACATGTGTCCTTCCATGATTTCTCAACTCCTCCACTTCATGCTCCATAATGATCCTCCATCTCCTCCATTTGCTTAATGATTTTTCACTTTTCTATCGTCTTTTCCATATGTGTTCCATACTTTTCCATAATTTCTATCAACCTCCAAGTGTGCAGGAGTACGCCATGTGCCCTGCTTACATTCATGATAATAAAAATAAGAACAATGTTACGTACCTCGAATTTAAGCTTGTCTCGAATGACTCGAATTTCACTTTGCTGGTCGTTGACTGGTCATCCGACCAGTCGTCTGGCAAAAAGACTGAACAGCAATTCGAGCCATTCGAGACAACTCAATTCGAGGTACCAAAGATTTCTCTAAAAATAATATGGTGCCAACAGGATCAGATCATTCATACAAAAACTAAGTTTATCAAATCCTAATAGTCATATAATTAAATCACATTTGTATTTATAAAAAAAAATATAACCTCTATTTTTAAAAGCATATGTATCGTTCAATTTTTAAAAACTAATAATGTAAACATATAGTTATTGATATTCTATAAATTAAATTTTACATAAATAATTTATTTAATGTATCTTACAAAATGAACAATTCAGGTTAAGACTTGAATTGAACTCTGCCAAATCACACAAGAAGGCATGTTGTACTTCGCAACAGATTCAAATTAAGAAAGAAACATAAGAAGAGACTAGACCAAGTAATTGAACACTTCTTTCTTGCCTTCATATTACCTTGCTTAGGGCTATGCCATTGTCAATTACCCTATTGTTCATTATACACCCGTTCAACAGTATAGTGAATACTTCAAATTTCATATAAGAACTGTGGGGATATATTTTCGGAGTACCAACACGTGGCTAAGGTGACGCCGACGTGTCAGCCGAGTTGCCACGTGTCCCGTTCGTGACGCCAAGGTGATCTCGGCTAGGCCGATGTTACCTCCGAAGATATCGGAATCCGAGATAAGCGGATAAGGCACAAGAGTCCTAGAATGAGGAAGAACTTCAGCATGGATAAGGATAACACTCTTAGGGAGTTTATCTTTATCTCTTAGAGAGTCTAGGATAAGCATTGAGCAGAAGCCCATTGAAGCTAGGCTTCTATGGGGACTAGGATTGAATTAACTATAAAAGAAAGGCACCCCCGATGAGTCTAAGGTACGCAATTTATATTCTGAACAGTGAGTTTAGCACTATTGATTATCTTTGAGAGATATACTGACTTGATCGTCGGAGTGGCCCCGGGTGGACGAACCACCGCCGGAATCTTCTCTTTCTGTTACAGGTCAGACAGGTGCCATCTATTCTGCCAGTGCTCTCCAGCTAAACACTGAGTTGGCAGTGTGGTCGGAAATTGACACACACAATTTGGCGCCGTCTGTGGGAAAGAAAGGAGAATAGATGGCCAGCAACGGACAGAAAAAGAAGGTTGGGAATGACATCCCTACTGGAAGTGAGAAACATGTAGACTTTGACGTCAAAGAAGACAACTGCAACAAAGAGACTTGTGACAAGAATCACGGAGAGAAGGACGTCGGCCAGGAGGGCGACGTAACAAAGAAATCAGACCAAAGCGGGTAGTATAACGAAGATAACCTCCAGGTATGGAAGGACAGATGCCTACGGAGGGACGAAGAGGTTAAATAGATGGCGAACAAGTTGGCGGACCTGCAATCGGTTGTCAACTTCATGATGCAGAATAACGTAATGCAGCCACCATTCCAGCTACAGGACGCGCCGATTCCAGCGGCTAATGCCCAGAAGGGATGACAGAAAATTATCCCTATAGCCCCCCAGCACCCCAGAAGCGAAAGACATTCTCACCGGCCTTCAAGGGAGGTCGAGCGTGGAGAGCCAGGAAGGGAAGAATCTCGAAGGACACAACGCACCAAGGAGAGAGACCCCAGAGAACATCAGCATGTTCAAAGGCAAGAATTGTGCTTCGATGCGACCATTGGAGAAAGGTCAAAAAGGGCTCACAACGAGGCTGAAAGTAGTGCACCTAAAAGACTGAAATCAGGAGATAGCCGAGCTCCTGGGCGGACCAAAGAGGACTTAAGAGATTACCTCAAAAGGAAGCAAGATCATGCTGAGGTAACCTCAACTATTAAACCGAGAACACCATTCTCGATAGAGCTAGACAAAGTTGAGGTCCCGAAGAGATTCAGTATGCCGAGGTTCCAGATATACGATGGGAAGTCGGACCCCAATTTTCACGTTGGATTATACCTGAACGCGATGGCGTTGTACACTGGGAACGAGCCGTTGCTCTGCAAAGTGTTCCTCTCATCATTCGGGGAGATTGCATCGGATTGGTTTCACAAACTGCCGAAAGGAAGTGTGAAGACCTGGAAAGGCTTGGCCGAGATGTTCGTGGCCAGGTTCGTGACAAACAAACTACAGCCCTTGAGGGTAGACGCCCTAATGGCTCTGAAGATTGGCGAGGACGAAAGCCTGAGGGCCTACGCTAAGAGGTATTATGAGGTGTTCAACCGAATACCAGAATGCAACCAAGAAGTGGCCGTCGTGTCATTTAAAAACGGCCTGAAAGATGGCTGCCTAGTCCGAAAATCACTGGCAAAGACATTGCCAAAAAGCATGGAAAAGCTCATGGCCAGAATCGAGAAATATGCCAGAGTCGAGGAAGACACGCTAGGAACAACGGCGATAAAGCAAGAAAAAAGCGAGGCTGAGGTAACAACGGAACCAACAAGCAGGAGGTAGGACTAAGGGTTGCACAGGCAGTCACAACTGTGTTCCGGATCCCCATTTACAAAGTCCTGGATAAAATCCAAACCCAACCCTATTTCAGAACACCAGCAAGGGTACCAGGAGAGTTTATGGGACGAAGCCTTGGTAAGCATTGTGCTTACCATAACAAAGATGGGTATATAACCCAAGGTTGCAGAGCCCTAAAGGCACACTTGGAAGACCTGGTAAGGCAAGGCCATTTGAGGGACCTTGTAGATGAGGCCAGGACAAGGGAAGAGCAGGCAAAACTGCCTCAGGCACCGGCAACTCCACCTCCCCCAGCACAGCAGCCGCAGACAGGAGGACCTCGGGTAATTAATATAATTCACTCGAAGGTCAACGAAAACGAAATACGGGGGGAGACCCAGAAGGTGAGGCACTTGCAGCATGTGTACCAAGTCGGGGAGAAGAGCATCGGCAGAGGAGTACCAGGGACCAGTAGTGTCCTTACTGAAGCCGACCTTGAGATGGTGCAGCATCCACATAACGATGCCTTGGTAGTATCCCTCCAGGTTGGGGAGTGCCAAGTAAAGCGCATCTTAATTGACCAAGGCAGCTCTTGTGACATCATGTACGTCAGATGTTACAAGGAGCTGGACCTTTACCCTGATGATATGGAGCAATCCAATGGCCCAATGGTCGGATTCAATGGAACGCCAACATGGCCGCTGGGCGTAACAAACCTGGAAGTGCAGGCAGGCATTAAGAAAATAAAGACGGAGTTCACCATAATCGACACACCCTCCCCTTACAATATCATTTTGGGAAAGCTATGGTTGCATGCAATGGGGGCTATTCCCTCAACATTGCATCAACTATTGCGGTTCCCAACAGAGCATGGGATTGAGGAGGTCAGAGGAGATCAGCTACAGGCAAAGAATTGCTCCATGGCAGCCATGAAATCCACTTGCAGCATTCGAGATCCAGAGAAGGCAGAGATCGAAGACGAGGATGTGGAGGTCGTAGAGGATGTCGGCAAGGAGCCAGCCGAGAAGAGTGAAGAAGCACTGAAGAAAATTCTCATCCAGGAAGGGGATGAGGAATGCTTCTTTCTTCTCGGCTCGGGCTTAGCCGAAGAAGAGGAAAAAGAATTGGAAGCTTTCTTAAAAGCAAATATTGAGGTGTTTGCTTGGACGCCTTACGAAATGCCTAGCATTGACCCCGAGGTCACTTGCCATAAACTGAACGTTGATAGGTCGGCCAAACTTGTAATCCAACGAGCAAGAAGACCGACGTTGATGCACGTCAAAGCAGTGGAAGAGAAAGTGGACAGACTTCTGGAGGCCAGGGCCATTCGAGAGGTAAATTACCCGACATGGCTATGGTGAAGAAAAAGAATGGTAAATGGAGGGTCTGCGTAGACTTTACCAGCCTGAACAAGGCCTGTCCCAAAGACAGTTTTTCTCTACCCAAGATTGACCAACTGGTAGACGCCACTTCGGGGCATGGAAGGATGAGCTTCCTGGATGCCTACAGGGGATACCATCAGATAGCCATGCATCCCCCAGATGAGGAGAAGACTGCGTTTATCACCCCAAAAGGGCTGTACTGCTACAGAGTGATGCCTTTTGGGTTGAAAAACGTAGGAGCAACTTACCAAAGATTGGTAACCAAGATGTTTAGACACCTGATTGGCCGAACGGTGGAAGTTTACATCGACGACATGGTCGTGAAGACCAAGGAACCTGAAGGTCATTTGACCGACCTCAAAGCAGTATTTGAAATCCTTAAAACATATCGGCTCCGATTCAATGCATCGAAGTGTGCATTTGGAGTTGGATCTGGTAAGTTCTTGGGATACCTGGTGACTAGAAGGGGCATTAAGGCCAGCCCGGATCAGATCAAGGCCATTTTAGAGTTGAAAAGCCCGACATCGGAAAAACAGGTGCAGATGCTAACTGGAAGGGCTGCAGCCCTGAATAGGTTGATAAGCAGAAGCTCAGACAAATGCAAACCTTTCTTTAATTTAGTAAAGAAAGCCATAGACTTCTTATAGACCGAGGAGTGCGAAGCCGCCTTGGCCGACTTGAAAAAGTATTTAACCACGGCTCCAGTTCTCTCAAATCCAGAACCTGGAGAGGAGTTGTTTTTGTACTTAGCAGTTTCAGAACACGCAGTAAGCGCAGTGGTAATCCGAGAAGAAAAAGGAGAGCAAAGGGCTGTTTACTATGTAAGCAAAATCCTGGCCGACGCAGAAAGGAGGTATCTACCCTTAGAGAAATTGGCACTGGCTTTAGTAATGGCTTCAAAGAAGCTGAACCATTACTTCTAGGCCCACAAAATTGTGGTGCTATTTGAACACCCCTTGAATTCCTTGCTGCAACAAGGAGACTTGACAGGAAGAATAGCTAGATGGGCAGTCGCCTTGGGCCAGTATGACCTAGAGTACAGACCCAGAATAGCAATCAAATGCCAAGTTTTGGCCGACTTCGTGGCGGAGTTCACGCCAGAATCCATCAAACATCGGGCTCCGTTGAGCCAAGGTGAACGATGTCCAAATAAGCAAGGAGGAGCCCAGCCAAAGGCGAAAGAACAAAGGAAAGAGGAAAAACTCAGACCCTGCAGCATTTACATCGGCGACTCCTTTCGACTGTTTGTTGATGGGTGTTCAAACCGATAGGGAGCGGGGGTGTAGCTCGGCTTTTCGCGCCCCCTTTCGGAAGAATGAAATAGCCCTTACAGTTCGGACTCCACTTGTGTTGGTTCTAAATCTGATTTCATAAGTGCAATGTGAAACAGTGGAAACACAAAAAGAGTCCAAATTTGGCAATTGTTTTTCGAAAATCGATGTTTGAATCAAATGCCAAAAATGGACTGCTTTGCCAGATTTCAGAGTCGCCACCTAAATATTTATGGGAAATTTAGGAAACCCGTGACTCGTGCCAAAGGCCATTAGTCCGTTGTTACCAAAGTGTCTTGGTTCGGGAACTTAGGTATGAGAGAGGAAGGTCAATAATGAGCACCCCACTCACCCGATCAAAGATCGGCCTCTACTAATTATGATGTGATTCTTATGTACAATATATGTTCTTATTCTGATTATTTAATAAATCCTAAAATTTATTATGTGAAGCATACAAGGTATAGACTAGTTTGCTCAAATTGGAACAATTCGATTTCATGTTTGTTTCTCGAAAAGGGTTTGAATTTGCCACCCTTAGGTGGGCTTAACTTGCCACCCTTAGGTGGGCTTAGGTTTGTGAATCTTAAAACGTACATTCGTTGAATCATTCCAATTTAAGCAACAAGCCTTCATCCACAAGCATTCAAACAGTTTATCATTTAAGCAATTAGCCTCATGGTAGGATGCTAAACATGATAAGAAAATTATGTACAAGCGGGATGCTAAAGCATAACAACTCACATATTTACCGACGTCCCGCGAACAAGCTACAAAACAAAGTTAGAAAATATGCATGATTCCTAACTATACAACACATGTGATATGCAATTACTAGACTCGGCTACTAATATGGCATATGAAATGAATTGATCGCATGCAGTCTAAGCATGTATTCAAAGAAGTATTGAAACGACAATGCGAATTGGATGATGAACCGAGCCTTGGTGCATGCAATACAAGTGGATGCAAACATGAGTATGCTAAATAAAACATGATATCTCTAATCTAACCATCATAAGCTGGTAAATAAAAGGGAGAAAGACGTGGGGTTGGAAGACATGCACACACACACGCACACTTATTACAAGTTTGTTTGCCCTCGCGCAGGAGGGTCCGAATGAACTAATGCGCCCTCACGCAGGAGGGTCCGAATAAATAAATATTACAAATCTGAATGAATCATAATGAAAAAGGGGTTGTCTAATTTATTACAACAAATAATATGTAATGATTGCGCGATGCTCCTCAGGAATTACTCTGTCTACTTTGTTGAGATTTGTTCTGTTTCACCTTATCATTGCTTTCGACCAAAAGTGTATTGTTTGCAATTTATTGAAGCCTTGCCGACTCAAAACAAGACTTAATCGAGCCCCAAATAAATCCAAGCATACATTGTTTTCTTTGCAGAAATCTATTTTTTTATGCCTGAGGTGAAACAGTGCGAACATGCAGACAAAGTATTCCTAGCCATGTTTGTCTCTTCTAACTTTTCTCTATCATGGGAAATACTCAAGAGAGAAGCGAATTCAGTTCCCAAACCACCTATGATTGCAAGTTGATTTGCAAGATGGTTTTGGATACGATAGGACAAAGATTCATAAATGCAATGCATGACAACCACCCCTCCCTTCTATCATGAAGCAAATTCAAGAAGGGAAGTAGAGACGCTTCAAGATTTATCAAAACATTATGGACTAACATAAGACAAACCTTGACACGATAAACTCGGTATAACGTCCGACCGAATTCAATCAATTATGTTGGTTCTTTATGTTGGTTGATTCATTTTAAGCTCAATTTTATTAGCCTTTTTGATATTACCTTCCCTTTTCTTTAATCCATTAAGTCCACAGTGATATTTACATCCACTAAGTCTGAAATGCAATAAAGGAAAATAAGTGTCGACTTAACCCGAATAAATCTTATTTTTTCTTCAGAGGAAATCACAAAGGAAGAGTCAAACTTATGTACAAGTTAGAGATTTCAAGTCAAACTCAAGATGCGCAACAAGAACTAGTCAAACTCAGAAGAGTGATAATGACTTAGAAAAACCCAAAGTGAGCGATAAGGACTTGAAATCCAAACTTAATAATGAGTGATAATGACACTTTCCTTGGTGATTTCCAATGGTCAATTAATCCCTTAACAGTAAACACATTGGTGATAAATTCTTCGGGGGAAATTACAAAGGAAGAGTCAAACTTATTTACAAGTTAAGGATTTCAAGTCAAACTCAAGATGTGCAACAAGGACTAGTCAAACTCCAAAGAGTGATAATGACTTAGATAAACCCATAGTGAGCGAAATGACTTGAAATCCAAACTTGATAATGAGTGATAATGACACTTTCCTTGGTGATTTCCAAGGGTTAATTACTCCCTTAGCAGTAAACACATTGGTGATAAATTCTTCGGGGGAAATTACAAAGGAAGAGTCAAACTTATTTACAAGTTAAGGATTTCAAGTCAAACTCAAGATGTGCAACAAGGACTAGTCAAACTCCAAAGAGTGATAATGACTTAGATAAACCCATAGTGAGCGAAATGACTTGAAATCCAAACTTGATAATGAGTGATAATGACACTTTCCTTGGTGATTTCCAAGGGTCAATTAATCCCTTGAAAGTAGACACACTGGTGATAAAAAGAACTGAAAAATACATGATTGTACTTTAGTATAAGAAAGTTTTTATGCCGTTAATGCTGAACCTCCGGAGAGATTAAACCATATGAGAAAAATCTTCTTTCTTATACTTGAACCACAATCTTAATTTTTCACAACTTTTTAATCAAAATCATCAAAGAATGGAGAGAGGTTGCAGAGGTGGTTATGCAAGGTTGATTAGTTGATTAATTGGTATATAACACAAACAAAATATGAAAAACAAACTTATTGAAATAAATTAAACAGCCCCCCAAATGACATACAAATGTACTGAAATAGAGAGATTAAAGCTAATATAATTATGAGGAAGGGTAACGAACCCTTCCCCACTTTTACAACTTCAAATCACATAGTTTATATGTTGAAAAACAATTCCAAAACAGTCCCAAATCAAAATGAAAATATAAAAAAAGATGCACAAAGATTGAAATAAAAGTAAGGAAATTTTATCTCAATAGGAAGGTACAAGCTTGGCGCGAAGTGGATCACGAAGTGGATCAAAGCTCTCGGCTAGCGGAATGGCGGCGCAGCAGCGGTTGGAGCAAGTCAGCAGCGGAGTTGGAGCCGAGAGGGAGAGGGAGAGAAGATGATAGAGCTACTATGCCTGCGAGTTGTGTACTTGCAGCCTCAATGTGTGTATATGTGTTCTACCCCGAGAGACCCAAAAAGAGATCAGGTCTAGTGAAAGGAAGCAGCTCGTCTATGTTGTCTGTGTAATTTTCTAAGAAAACACAGATATCTCAAACTTCTTTTTTAGGCCTCACTTTTCACTTTGTCTTACACCGTAGACAGAGAAACCGAGAACCTATGTGTCTTGCGTGGATCTGCCGAGAGGGAGAGAGATTGGGAGAGCTTGGTGGTGTTGCCGAGAGAGAACTAGTATAGGTGTATCATCCGAGAGAGATGGAGATATGTGTGTATGGAATGCTCAGGCCACAAATGGCTGGAGAGGAGTGAGAGTCAACTGTGTCTTTTCTTTGTTTTACTCCAATTTTCCTCCAATTTTCCGAGGAAGAGAAGCGGTGCTATATGTGTGCATGGTCTGTGTGTTTGTGTATGGGAGAGAAAAAGACCACCATGTTAGAGAGAGAGAGGTATATGTATAAGCTTTTACAGGTTGTTCCACCATCCACAGGTTTAGGAATAGAATATATGTATCAGAGGGAGAGAGAGATCACGGTTTGGGGTGTTGAAGGTTCGGCCTGAGAGTGGAGTAGTTGGTGGTGTTGCTGCTGGTGGTTCGGCAGTGTGTATGTGTGTGTGAGCTGCTGGGTGTGTGTTGAGTGATGGGTTTGTGTGTTGTCAAAACCGTGTGTGTGTGTGTGTGTGTATGGAGTGAGTGAAAGAGAGGTGCTGGGTCTGTGTAGTTGTGTTTGTGCTGTGTATGGTGTATCAATGGTGGCTGCCGTGTGTGGTGTGGTGTGGTGTGTGATGGGAGGTGTATGGGAGGTGTATGGTGATGTTTGTGTGTAGTATCAGTGTGCGTGTGTGCGTGGTGTATGGAAAGAGAGAACCAGCCCGAGAGAGGAGAGAAGAGGTTGGTCTGTCTGTGTGGTTATGCTCTCCCTCCCCCTGCATGGTGTGTGTCGTGTTTATATGGTGTATGGAAGGAGAGAACCAGCCCGAGAGAGGAGAGAAGAGGTTGGTCTGTCTGTGTCATGCATGTGCTGGGTGTCTGTTGGGTGTGTGTTATGAGTGTATGCATGTGCTGGGTGTATGTGTTGGGTGTGTGTGTTGGGTGTATGTCATGAGTGCATGTGGGTCTTGAGCTCCAGAACATGTTCTCCTTTTTCTTTTTTTTTTTGTTGTTTTTTTTTTTTTTATTGTCCACCGAAAAAACTGATTGAGGGTGAGATAGTGCTATCTATATGTTTCAAAATCTTTGAACCTTTCTTCCACCCTCTCTGGCTTTTTTTTCTCTAAAATAATCATCCATTCCCCTCTACCCGCCAAAACATACTCATCATCATTCCACCACTCCACCACAAATATTCTCAACATCTTTTCTTTAGTATCTTTTCTTCTTTTTTTTTTTTTGCTTCACCTAAAAACATTCAAAGGACGTCTTTTTTTTTTTTTTAATTATTTTTTATTTTTATCAAATATCACATGCCAATTTATATAAACACACCTAAAAAGTTTGTACAAACACACAAAATTATACCAAATTATAAAAGATTACAAATTCATTAAAAATATTTTAATTAGACCAAAAATGGGTGAGGTTTGAGATTAAAATTTCAATTTGATTTTTTTGGTGAGGGTAGTCAAAATAAAGTGCCCAAGTCTTAAGGGTGGTAAAAAATGGGGTGTCTACAGTTGCCCCTCTTTGACAGAGCTCGAAGTCATTTTATGACGTGAGTGAATGTCAAGGCCCGAAGACGACCCTTTTGACGAGGCCGTAAGACTTGGGCAATCAAACAAAATGCAATGTATGTGGTTGAATCCGAAAATTGCCTACGTATCCCTTTGCAAGGAATCAAACCAGCGTAGTTCAGGGGCAAGATGCTAATAATATGTAGAATGGTTTTGAGAGTTGGACTTATACGCTTCGTGAAGCCGGGTATTTTTGAAAACCTTATGATCATGCAAGAGAGGGAAGACCTCAACCAAGAGAAATCAACATCCTAACACGTGTCACGCGAAAGGAGGAAAGATGGTGTAAACAGACAGGCGCACCTGCTGTTGTTAACCGATTGGGTGGTGTGAACAGACAGGCGCACCTGCTGTTGTTAACCGATTTGGGTGGCCATGGATGCCGCTTTTCTGATCATATTTACAACTTTCCCTATTCTCCAACGGGGTGACAGACTAGGTTGGTTCAGTATCCAGAATTGGGACGCATATAAGCTATCTCAACCTATGGGGCTACCATACAGATTTCAAGCCGAGAATGCACCCCTGGATGCACCTCTGGGTATTTAAACCAGACTTTAGTCTCGGAAATCCCGAACCTTTTGCGTTCTAGGCATCGCCATTCGAACTCTAGTTTCCACCGTCGCAGTTGGTCTCCTAGGAACTCATTGTAATCACAGGCAGGTGGCTATACCAGACCACCCAAGTCGTTCAGGCACGACAAACACCAAAGGAATTGCACCTTCAGAGGATTTAAGGTCTCCTAGACCAAGAAAGTCGTTTGGGCACGACAAACACCAAAGGAATTGCACCTTCAGAGGATTTAAGGTCTCCTAGACCAAACTTGAGATCCAAACGCGTCTTACGCGAGAGGGGGATGTGAACTTGAGATCCAAACGCGTCCTACGCGAGAGGAGGATGTGAACTTGAGATCCAAACGCGTCTTACGCGAGAGGAGTTGTGAACTTGAGATCCAAACGCGTCTTACGCGAGAGGAGGATGTGAACTTGAGATCCAAACGCGTCTTACGCGAGAGGAGTTTGTGAACTTGAGGTCCAAACGCGTCTTACGCGAGAGGAGGATGTGAACTTGACATCCAAACGCGTCTTACGCGAGAGGAGGATGTGAACTTGAGATCCAAACGTGTCTTACGCGAGAGGAGTTTGTGAACTTGAGATCCAAACGCGTCTTACGCGAGAGGAGGATGTGAACTTGAGATCCAAACGCGTCTTACGCGAGAGGAGTTTGTGAACTTAAGATCCAAACGCGTCTTACGCGAGAGGAGGATGTGAACTTGAGATCCAAACGCGTCTTACGCGAGAGGAGTTTGTGAACTTGAGATCCAAACGCGTCTTACGCGAGAGGAGTTTGATGCTTTCCAAACGCGTCTTACGCGAGAGGAGGAATATGCTTTCCAAACGTGTCTTACGCGAGAGGAGGAATATGCTTTCCAAACGCGTCTTACGCGAGGGGAGGAAGATGTTTTCCAAACGCGTCTTACGCGAGAGGAGGAAGATGTTTTCCAAACGCGGCTTACGCGAGAGGAGGAAGATGCTTTCCAAACGCGTCTTACGCGAGAGGAGGAATATGCTTTCCAAACGCGTCTTACGCGAGAGGAGGAAGATGTTTTCCAAACGCGTCTTACGCGAGAGGAGGAATATGCTTTCCAAACGCGTCTTACACGAGAGGAGGAATATGCTTTCCAAACGCGTCTTACGCGAGAGGAGGAAGATGCTTACCAAACGCGTCTTACGTGAGAGGAGGAAGATGCTTTCCAAACGCGTCTTACGCGAGAGGAGGAATATGCTTTCCAAACGCGTCTTACGGGAGAGGAGGAATATGTTTTCCAAACGCGTCTTACGCGAGAGGAGGAAGATAGAATGATTTTTTTTTTGCTGACAATGGGTAATCTCTACATGTAGAAGTCACAAATGGCCCTTTTCTTCCTTATTTTTCTGGGCCTGTTTTTTTTGTATTTCTTTTTTTTTTTTTTTTTTTTTTTGTGTATATATGTTGGTTTTTTTTTTTTTTTTGACAAGGGGTAAGCTCTACATGTAGAAGTCAGAGATGGCCCTTTTCTTCCTGATTATATTCACAACTTTCCCTATTCTCTAACGGGGTGACAAACTAGGTTGGTTCAGTTTCCAGAGTTGAGGCGCATACAAGCTACCTCAACCTATGGGGCTGCCATATAGATTTCAAGCCGGGGATACACCCCTGGGTATTTAAACCAGGCTTTAGTCTCGGAAATCCCGAACCTTTTGCGTTCTAGGCATCGCCATTCGAACTCTAGTTTCCACCGTCGCAGTTGGTCTCCTAAGAACTCATTGCAAACACAGGCAGGATAATACACAGATATTTACATATAAATGCACACATATATTTACAGACAGAATACAGACATATACACAGATATATACAGTATATATACAAGTATATACGACACAGACATACACGGACCTATACACAAACATATACAGTATATCTACAGGTATATACGACACAGACATATACGAACCTATACACAAACATATACAATATATATACAAGTATATACGACACAGACATATAACATATATAGTATATATACAGGTATATACGACACAGACATATAACATATACAGTATATATACAGGTATATACGACACAGACATATACAGACCTATACACAAACATATACGGATATATACACAGATGGAGAATATTCCGTTTGCAACTGTCAGCGGGTAGATGCCGTTACTGAGAAGGCATATTCCGTTTGCTGACGTCAGCACACGTACGCAAAACACGCAAAAAAAAAGAAAGGAAAATTACAAAATGAATGGACATAGGATACGGGGTTTCGAACCCCTGACCTCAGGCCTGGTCTTCAAGTCTTCGACCACTGAACCACGCCACTCTGTGACAAGATAGGCAAAGAAATATATATACATATATGAGACACGTATGCAAAACACACAAAAAAAGAAAGGAAAATCACAAAATAGATGGACATGGGATACGGGGTTCCGAACCCCTGACCTCAGGCCTGGTCTTCAAGTCCTCAACCACTGAACCACGCCACTCAGTGACAAGATATTCAAACAAATATATATATATATATATAAGACATATATATACATAAAACTAAAACAAACCAAAAGAAACACTCAATGTGGGGTTCGAACCCCTGACCTCAGGCTCAGCCTCTCAATCCTTAACTCACTAGGCCAAACCACTGAACCCAAGCCACACCTGTGACTCAAATGTTCAAACAAATATATAAGACATATTTTATACATAAAACGAAAACAAAAGAAAAGAAACACTCGATGTGGGGTTTGAACCCCTGACTTCGGGCTTGGGCTCTCCGAACCCTCAACCCACTAGGCTAAACCACTGAATCTAAGCCACACCTATGACTCGAATGTTCAAACAAATATATATTACATAGCTATATATATATACATATATGAGTACACAATTCTCCCGCGTCTCTTGCCGCGTTTGACACGCGGGCTTTGCTTTTGTGTCGGCTGACCGACAAAAGCAGGTCGCCTCGAACGTCGCTCGCCTCGACTCTCTCCCTCTCTTTGTCTTTCTCTCTCGTCTTCTTCTTCTCTTCAGTATCTTTTTTCTCTTCTTCTTCACCATTCTCTTCTTCTGCTTCTTCTCCATCACTCTTCCATCTTTTTTTCCTCTTCTATTTTCTACCATTCTTCTGTGACTCCCTTCTTTTCTGCCATTTCTGCCTTCTCTTCTCTTATACATGGCTTCGTCTCGCCCCTTCTCTCTCTTTCCGGATCTTAATGGTCCATCGAGCTCCTCTGGGCCAAGTGCCCCTGCTCTTACTCAACCTAGTCTTCCCACACTATCAGTTGAGCAAGTGATGGCTACTCAAAATGATATCGAGGCCAACCACTACACGTTGAGGTCCTGCATGGAGACAGTGGCGGCGGTCACTAACCTGTCTCACCGTCTGCAAAACAAGGCGTGTGAGGTATACCAGGTCAACGCCCAACTGTCTCTACTCCAGTGCATGTACAGAGATGCACGGGTAGAGATTTGTGCCTTGAAGGCTGAAAACAAATAGCTGAAGGCTGAAAACAAGGAGCTAAAAAGGCACTCCACCTCTATGGCCCGATTTGGGGCATCTTCGTACCTCGCCTTTGATGGTCGGCGGAAACATTGTGGTCGTTCTTGGTGGAAGTACTGGAGCAGGGTCTTCGAAGATTGACGACAAAAAGAGCGACAAAAAGCGGAAGAGCTCGGCGACGGAAGAGCCGAGTAAGTGAAGTTGGTGCGTGGCCGTCACCGGAGAAGAAAGAAAAAAGATCCCTCTTTTTTTTTTCTTTTTTTTGTATTTCTGGTTTTCTTTTTTTTTTTTTTCTGTATTTTCTGTTTTTTTTTTAATTTGTTTTTTTTTTTTTTTTTTTGGAGTCTCTGTAATCGGGGATGTCCTCCCTTGACTGTAATAAAAATTTCAGTTTTGTATCTCAATGGTGTGACTGGCATATCACTTTGAGTTTGAAAATACTTTTGTTTGAATGAATTTGAGAGTGATTAAAATTTGAACTCTGAATTGGACACTGATCCATACTGACCTGAAAAAAAAACAAAACTGACTCAACGTAAGAAAAACGAAGCCAAAATAATCCAAACACACTTCTATACGCTGACTGGTATGAATACCCTAACTGGTATAAATACACTGATTGGTATGAATACACACCGATATACACTGACCGGTATGAATACCTTGACTGGTATGAAGACACACTAATATACACTGATTGGTATGAATACCCTGATTGGTATAAATACACTGACTGGCATGAAAGGAACACACTTATATACACTGACAAGTTGACTCGAGTGGTGGAGGAGACAGAATCTCTAACTCAACTATGCCCCTAATTAATTACCTTGAATTTTTTTTTTTCTTGATTTTTTTTTTTTTTTTTTTGTAAAAATGTTTTGATCAACATGAGGGTTGGATTAGCATACTTATTCCATTTTCTGTTTTGAAATCACGTAAGTTAAGCTGTGAGCACTGAAAATTTTCCCTTTTCAAATCCAAAGAATGGTCCAAGTTTTGCAAAAAAATGGAACAATTTTTGAGAAAAATTAGTCAGCTTCATTCAAATTAATCAAAACCTATTTTTGCAAATGGCCACTACTCAACTAACATAGAATCAACCATTGGGGTGCATAGTCCCAAACCAGATAATCAAAGGTGATATCCGAACCAAGCCAACCGAACCGAGCCAATCCGAACCGAATGAAGTCGAGCAAAACTGGACCGGACCGAACCGAAACGCCAAACCGAATCGAATCGAACCGAACTGAACCAAGTTGACTTGAACCAATTGAGTTGAGCAGAATGAAGATACACCAATCAAACACGGATAGGACAACCAAGTCGACTATAGATACACCAATCAAACATGGACAAGATGAATAAATTGAAAAATTATTGGGGCCGAACTTCAAGATGAAGCTACCTACGTATCCTCATGATAGGAATCAGGCCATCGTAGTTCCGGCTAAGGTTCATTCGGGTATTGACACTCTCTTTTTATTTCATCATCATTTCATTTTTTATTTTTTCTATATATTTTTCATTCTTTTTTTTTTTGTTTTTTTGTTTTTCTGCTCTAACTTTTGCCTGGGTCGCCCTTTTGGGTTTTCAGCCCAGCGAGCCTCTCAAGGGTTACTTTCATTTTAACTTGTCCATGTTGATTGGGTGTGAAATCTGTAGGCCATCTATAAGAACGACTGCTACACTTGACCAGTACTGAATTTGCCCCTAGTGTAGTGGATAGGAACTTGATGTCCTTCAATAATAAATTTCATTCTCTCAACTTCTGGGTTTGCCTTTCTGGGCGGTCTTCATTGGGAAACGATTCAGTTTTAACTCTTTGATCACATCCAACCTTTTGCCCCTAGTTCAAGGGCTGCTTCAAATCTAACTCACATCTAACCTTCTTGCCCCAGTTCAAGGGTTGTTTTCAATCTGAATCACAGGCCCTATATAGTTTTGGCTAAGGTTCACTCGGGTATTGACACTCTCCTTTTACGCTCTAACTTTTGCCAAAGCCGCCCTTTCGGGTTTTCAACCTTGCAAGCTTTTCATTTTCATTTTTCTTTTTATTTTTTTATTTTTTGTGCTCTAACTTTTGCCTGGGTCGCCCTTCCGGGTTTTCGGCCCAGCGAGCCTCTCAAGGGTGGTACCTTATTGCCCCTAGTTCAAGGGTTGCCTCTATTTCAACTATGCAAGCCTCACACTTTTGCCCCTAGTTCAAGGGCTGTTTCAAATCTGAATCACATTCGACCTTATTGCCCCTAGCTGAAGGGTTGCCTCCATTTGAATCACATCATTGCCCCTAGTTCAAGGGTTGTTTCCATTTGAATCATATTCGACCTTATTGCCTCTAGTTGAAGGGCTGTATCCATTTGAATCACATCATTGCCCATAATTCAAGGGCTGTTTCCAATTTGGCTATGCAAGTCTTACACTTTGGTTGATCATTGAATACTTCGAATCATGGTTTGAAAGCTAAGGAGCTAAGGAGGTCGGACCTTGAGTCAAGAGGGACCCTATGCTGTATAATCAATTCCAGGCATGTTTTCGTAGGACCACGCAAAAACAGTTTTTTGAAATCTTTTCACAAAGTGACTAATCACTCGTACTCTTACAAAAACAAGGTAGAACCAATTTGGACCAAGCTAGGATCCTTCTCAGCACCCACATTAACAAAAATGATTTTATTCATCAAAGGCTTAGTACACCTCTCTTCTTCTTAGTTGATCAAAATTTGTAAATCCCGAGGAAATTCTTCCTCTTTGTTTTTATCAGAGTTTTGGAAAAAGTTTTTTTTAAAAAAAAACTTTGGTCAATGCAATGATGTAAAGGCACATAGAATAGGTGAAAACTACTACCGTTTCATTCCGATCTTCTGGCCCAATGACTGAAACAGACTTAAAAGAAAGAAAGAAAAGACAAAACAAACACAGACAGAACAGTGATGCCCGGGTTAACACCCCCGAGATCACCATACTCTGACACAACAAGACTGACTCAACACCCAATTCAGAAAGTAAAACAAAACCATTTCCAATTTTCTAAAATTAGTGCGTGCCATCCACCATGTTTGGAGTAAAATGCGCGCCATCAGCAGATGGTTTACCTTTAATCACAGGACCAACTATCCCCCAAGTTCATTGACCCAGTGCTAATAGACTTTGTAGAACCTGGTGAGTGATGATCTTGTTGTCAATCAGGTCTTGAATTTCATGGCTAAGACGAAAACAACGATCAGTGTCATGGCCGAGTTGCTGATGGAAGGTGCAATACTTGGCCGTATCGTGCCTGGCTGGAAGGCGCTTAGGGAGAGGTTGAAAATCAAGGGGTTTGAGGTGGCCTTGTCCCATGAGGATTTGGAGAGCTTTAGACAAGGTCATGTAAAGGGGATTGAAGGCGCGGTTACCAGTTCTGGAAGTATTGACAGAAGGGTCAGCAGGTGTTGACTGGGTTTGATAATCTCTTACGAGTGTAAGATTGGAGCTAGAAGGGGTGTTTCTGGTACAACATCCATTTTCATGGCTTACCCCTTGGTTCAACATGCTCCTGGAAGTATTGACAAAAGTGTTATCCACAATATTTGTAACAACTACAAGCACTTGCTGTTTGTTCAACCCTTTGACTTTTAAAGCCTCAATAGCCCATCGGAGATGTGCATACGGATCAATACTTGCCCCGGTTTCATTGTTACCCCTTGCTTCAGCTTTGCCAAGGGATTGGGTGGCTGTATCAGAGCGAGGTCCACTTGTTGGTGACATGTCATCACCTAGCCTTAAGATACCTTCGGGTTGGCCCTTTCCAATTGTAGCTCGCCCCAAGATTGGGGAGCTTTTTGACCTGAAATTTCTGGCACATGATGTGGTCGATGATGGAGCCAAGATCCCAAAGGCTAAATCTGCCACAGTACTCTGAAGGTCTTCAATCATGCTCAACAGCTTAGAAGTAGTGGGTTCGACTATTGGTGCCTGCGAGGTATTTGAACCTACTTGCTCTTGGTGAACTGGTTGGGCCGGGTTCTTTGGAGTGGGTTGAATTGGAATTTGACTATTAGGGAGTTCAAGTTTTAGGGGTTGAGACGATTGGGGTTCAGGTGTATCCATCATACACAAGTCCATGTCTTCTGGAATGAACACCTCAGGCTTGGGTAAATGGGTTGGGGTAATGTATATGTTGGGATTATAGGCAGATGGCAATATATGGATCAGGTTGATGTCTCTAGGTGGTGGGACTTGGTTATGGGTGGGAAGCGGGTTGGTTGTCACATTTGGCTTAGGAGGGGCGATGACTTTGTTGTCAATGAGATTCTGGATTTCATGACGTAGACGATAGCATAAGTCCGTAGGATGGCCATGCTGTTGGTGGAAGGAACAATATTGAGTTGGGTCGTGTCTAGCTGGTAGTGGGTTTGGGAGAGGTCGTGGATCGAGAGGCTTAAGATGTCCCCTTTCCAGCAACATCTTGAAGGCGCGGGACAGATTCATATGGAGAGGGGTAAAAGTTCTTTGGAACCAAGGTTGTCCATTTTGTGCAGCTTGTGGGTTTGTAGCAGCAGCAAAGTTTGTAGTAGCAGCAAAGGGATTGGCCATCTTGGCTGGCGATGTAGCCAAAGTACTTACATCTGCAGACCGTGGCATAGCGTTGGTACCAACATTTGCATTCCGAGTGAATGGCCTCTTCGCAGGTTCACTAGTTCTATGGATAAGCCCCTTCTTGAATGTACTTTCAATTTGGACCCTTAACTGGTGTAGTGAAGCAAATGTTGATAACGGAGTCACTATCATTCTTTGTAGCATATCAGGTTCGAGATTGTGGACCACTAGCCTGACTTGTTCCATTTCAGAGGGCCTATTTGTCATTCGGGCTGCCTTGGCTCTCCACCTGGCAACAAAATCAATGAAAGATTCTTTGGGGTTTTGGGTAGTGGCCTCCAACTCACTGATGGTTACCTCTATCTGAGTGTTGTAAGAGTATTGGTTTACGAACCCTTCAGATAGCTCTTCCCAATTTCGCTTAGTAGAGTCTTCCAGTTTAGCATACCAAATGGCTGCTACATCAGACAAAGTTCTCCCGAACAATGACAATTTCTGAACACGAGAAAGACCCATAGGCCTTAGAACATCTGAAAACAGGCAGACATGTACAATTGGATCCCCACTTCCATCAAATCTGTCAATGTGGGGCATCTTAAATTTTTCCGGTAATCTGACGAAGCCTCACGTACCTGTCTTCAATATCCGGAATGGAATTGAAGCCTTGGGATTTTTTCAGCGCTTTCTCCAGCCTGGTAATTTTCATCATAGCTGGATCATCATTACTGTCAAAGGAAAGAAATTCCCCATGGGGCTGTGCCGAAGGTCTATAAGTTGGAGCCTGCGGAAATATCTCCTGGGGATCTGAGACTTGGGGATTTTCCACTGGTGGAAGAGGATCGGGATTAGGCTGAGTAACCAGGATTGGAGGCACTGTAGATGCTGATGCCCCAGATGGGCGTCGCAGATTGGCGATGATTTCATCTTGCGCAGCCAACCTTTGCTCCATGGTTCTCACAATTGCCATCATGGCAGCAAGGTCTTCTGTGTTCTGTGCCATTCTTATAGGCGAGTGAGATATTGGTGAATTGCGGGTAGGACTAGGTGTTTGTAGAGCGCTGTGTACTGGTGCTGATGCCTGTTTGTTCTTTCTTCATCGAGTGGCCGGTGGGAGAGAGACTAACATTGGCTGACCACTAACAAGGTCCTGAATTTTGCAAAGCCTACCAGAACGAGTCCACACAACTTGGGGGATATTGAGTCTTTCTGAAGTGATGATGGTAAACTACCTAGAAAAAGCAAAAACAAATCAAAATCGGACAGCACTTCGGCCCCAATTTTTTTTTTTTTTTTTAACACAACACGCCGATGAACTGTGAGCCCTACTGAACTTATGTTGACGCTCATTTGTAACACTGATATGAACCACCCTGTACAGTTTCACTGTAAAAACATATACCATGCAAAAGAACCAAAACACCCGTACAAAGGAGGTAGGGTTATCCTGTCCTAGATTTTGACATAATCTAGGTTTCACTATTTCAAGCAAATGGTTTCATAACATCCTGTAAGGGTGGCATCCTGTCCTAATTTGGAATAGTCACTAGAGCATACTATATGCATTAGGTCAAATAGTTACAGAGGGTACCTCAGCAAAACTACCTAATATACCTTTCACACTAACACCGAGAAGTGAAAGAAGGATCAAACGGTACGGCGGTAATCCAGATCTAAGGGTTGTGTTCCCAACATGGCAGAGCCCATGACTGGTCAGCCTTTTGGCAAGCTTTGTGGGCAAGCCTCCAGCAAACCGTCCAGGAATAGCAGATGGCAAACACAGGGACTTAACCGCACCGATGCAAATGCAAATGCAAAGAACATATAAATGTAGATAAAAATTCACATCATAAATTTCAAGTCAAGTTCTCTAAATCCCCAGCAGAGTCGCCAGAAACTGTAGCTCGGCTTTTCGCGCCCCCTTTCGGAAGAATGAAATAGCCCTTACAGTTCGGACTCCACTTGTGTTGGTTCTGAATCTGATTTCACAAGTGCAATGTGAAACAGTGAAAACACAAAAAGAGTCCAAATCGGCAATTGTTTTTGGAAAATCGATATTTGAATCAAATGCCAAAAATGGACTGCTTTGCCAATTTCAGAGTCGCCACCTAAATATTTATGGGAAATTTAGGAAACCCGTGACTCGTGCCAAAGGCCATTAGTCCGTCGTTACCAAAGTGTCTTGGTTCGGGAACTTAGGTATGAGAGGGGAAGGTCAATAATGAGCACCCCACTCACCCGATCAAAGATCGGCCTCTACTAATTATGATGTGATTCTTATGTACAATATATGTTCTTATTCTGATTATTTAATCAATTCTAAAATTTATTATGTCAAGCATACAAGGTATAGACTAGTTTGCTCAAATTGGAACAATTCAATTTCATGTTTGTTTCTCGAAAAGGGTTTGAATTTGCCACCCTTAGGTGGGCTTAGGTTTGTGAATCTTAAAACGTACATTCGTTGAATCATTCCAATTTAAGCAACAAGCCTTCATCCACAAGCATTCAAACAGTTTATCATTTAAGCAATTAGCCTCATGGTAGGATGCTAAACATGATAAGAAAATTATGTACAAGCGGAGATGCTAAAGCATAACAACTCACATATTTACCGACGTCCCGCGAACAAGCTACAAAACAAAGTTAGAAAATATGCATGATTCCTAACTATACAACACATGTGATATGCAATTACTAGACTCGGCTACTAATATGGCATATGAAATGAATTGATCGCATGCGGTCTAAGCATGTATTCAAAGAAGTATTGAAACGACAATGTGAATTGGATGATGAACCGAGCCTTGGTGCATGCAATACAAGTGGATGCAAACATGAGTATGCTAAATAAAACATGATATCTCTAATCTAACCATCATAAGCTGGTAAATAAAAGGGAGAAAGACGTGGGGTTGGAAGACATGCACACACACACACGCACTTATTACAAGTTTGTTTGCCCTCGCGCAGGAGGGTCCGAATGAACTAATGCGCCCTCACGCAGGAGGGTCCGAATAAATAAATATTACAAATCTGAATGAATCATAATGAAAAAGGGGTTGTCTAATTTATTACAACAAATAATATGTAATGATTGCGCGATGCTCCTCAGGAATTACTCTGTCTGCTTTGTTGAGATTTGTTCTGTTTCACCTTATCATTGCTTTCGACCAAAAGTGTATTGTTTGCAATTTATTGGAGCCTTGCCGACTCAAAACAAGACTTAATCGAGCCCCAAATAAATCCAAGCATACATTGTTTTCTTTGCAGAAATCTATTTTTTTATGCCTGAGGTGAAACAGTGCGAACATGCAGACAAAGTATTCCTAGCCATGTTTGTCTCTTCTAACTTTTCTCTATCATGGGAAATACTCAAGAGAGAAGCGAATTCAGTTCCCAAACCACCTATGATTGCAAGTTGATTTGCAAGATGGTTTTGGATACGATAGGACAAAGATTCATAAATGCAATGCATGACAACCACCCCTCCCTTCTATCATGAAGCAAATTCAAGAAGGGAAGTAGAGACGCTTCAAGATTTATCAAAACATTATGGACTAACATAAGACAAACCTTGACACGATAAACTCGGTATAACGTCCGACCGAATTCAATCAATTATGTTGGTTCTTTATGTTGGTTGATTCATTTTAAGCTCAATTTTATTAGCCTTTTTGATATTACCTTCCCTTTTCTTTAATCCATTAAGTCCACAGTGATATTTACATCCACTAAGTCTGAAATGCAATAAAGGAAAATAAGTGTCGACTTAACCCGAATAAATCTTATTTTTTCTCAGAGGAAATCACAAAGGAAGAGTCAAACTTATGTACAAGTTAGAGATTTCAAGTCAAACTCAAGATGCGCAACAAGAACTAGTCAAACTCAGAAGAGTGATAATGACTTAGAAAAACCCAAAGTGAGCGATAAGGACTTGAAATCCAAACTTGATAATGAGTGATAATGACACTTTCCTTGGTGATTTCCAATGGTCAATTAATCCCTTAACAGTAAACACATTGGTGATAAATTCTTCGGGGGAAATTACAAAGGAAGAGTCAAACTTATTTACAAGTTAAGGATTTCAAGTCAAACTCAAGATGTGCAACAAGGACTAGTCAAACTCCAAAGAGTGATAATGACTTAGATAAACCCATAGTGAGCGAAATGACTTGAAATCCAAACTTGATAATGAGTGATAATGACACTTTCCTTGGTGATTTCCAAGGGTTAATTACTCCTTAGCAGTAAACACATTGGTGATAAATTCTTCGGGGGAAATTACAAAGGAAGAGTCAAACTTATTTACAAGTTAAGGATTTCAAGTCAAACTCAAGATGTGCAACAAGGACTAGTCAAACTCCAAAGAGTGATAATGACTTAGATAAACCCATAGTGAGCGAAATGACTTGAAATCCAAACTTGATAATGAGTGATAATGACACTTTCCTTGGTGATTTCCAAGGGTCAATTAATCCCTTGAAAGTAGACACACTGGTGATAAAAAGAACTGAAAAATACATGATTGTACTTTAGTATAAGAAGTTTTTATGCCGTTAATGCTGAACCTCCGGAGAGATTAAACCATATGAGAAAAATCTTCTTTCTTATACTTGAACCACAATCTTAATTTTTCACAACTTTTTAATCAAAATCATCAAAGAATGGAGAGAGGTTGCAGAGGTGGTTATGCAAGGTTGATTAGTTGATTAATTGGTATATAACACAAACAAAATATGAAAAACAAACTTATTGAAATAAATTAAACAGCCCCCAAATGACATACAAATGTACTGAAATAGAGAGATTAAAGCTAATATAATTATGAGGAAGGGTAACGAACCCTTCCCCACTTTTACAACTTCAAATCACATAGTTTATATGTTGAAAAACAATTCCAAAACAGTCCCAAATCAAAATGAAAATATAAAAAAAGATGCACAAAGATTGAAATAAAAGTAAGGAAATTTTACCTCAATAGGAAGGTACAAGCTTGGCGCGAAGTGGATCACGAAGTGGATCAAAGCTCTCGGCTAGCGGAATGGCGGCGTAGCAGCGGTTGGAGCAAGTCAGCAGCGGAGTTGGAGCCGAGAGGGAGAGGGAGAGAAGATGATAGAGCTACTATGCCTGCGAGTTGTGTGCTTGCAGCCTCAATGTGTGTATATATGTTCTACCCCGAGAGACCCAAAAAGAGATCAGGTCCAGTGAAAGGAAGCAGCTCGTCTATGTTGTCTGTGTAATTTTCTCAAGAAAACACAGATATCTCAAACTTCTTCTTTAGGCCTCACTTTTCACTTTGTGTTACACCGTAGACAGAGAAACCGAGAGCCTATGTGTCTTGCGTGGATCTGCCGAGAGGGAGAGAGATGGGAGAGCTTGGTGGTGTTGCCGAGAGAGAACTAGTGTAGGTGTATCATCCGAGAGAGATGGAGATATGTGTGTATGGAATGCTCAGGCCACAAATGGCTAGAGAGGAGTGAGAGTCAACTGTGTCTTTTCTTTGTTTTGCTCCAACTTTTCTTCAATTTTCCGAGGGAGAGAAGCGGTGCTATATGTGTGCATGGTCTGTGTGTTTGTGTATGGGAGAGAGAGAGACCACCATGTTAGAGAGAGAGAGGTATATGTATAAGCTTTTACAGGTTGTTCCACCATCCACAGGTTTAGGAATAGAATATATGTATCAGAGGGAGAGAGAGATCACGGTTTGGGGTGTTGAAGGTTCGGCCTGAGAGTGGAGTAGTTGGTGGTGTTGCTGCTGGTGGTTCGGCAGTGTGTATGTGTGTGTGAGCTACTGGGTGTGTGTTGAGTGATGGGTTTGTGTATTGTCAAAACCGTGTGTGTGTGTGTATGGAGTGAGTGAGAGAGAGGTGCTGGGTCTGTGTAGTTGTGTTTGTGCTGTGTATGGTGTATCAATGGTGGCTGCCGTGTGTGGTGTGGTGTGTGATGGGAGGTGTATGAGAGGTGTATGGTGATGTCTGTGTGTAGTATCAGTGTGCGTGTGTGCGTGGTGTATGGAAGGAGAGAACCAGCCGAGAGAGGAGAGAAGAGGTTGGTCTGTCTGTGTGGTTATGCTCTCCCTCCCCCTGCATGGTGTGTGTCGTGTTTATATGGTGTATGGAAGGAGAGAACTAGCCCAAGAGAGGAGAGAAGAGGTTGGTCTGTCTGTGTCATGCATGTGCTGGGTGTCTGTTGGGTGTGTGTTATGAGTGTATGCATGTGCTGGGTGTATGTGTTGGGTGTGTGTGTTGGGTGTATGTCATGAGTGCATGTGGGTCTTGAGCTCCAGAACATGTTCTCTTTTCTTTTTTTTTTTGTTGTTTTTTTTTTATTGTCCACCGACAAAACCTGATTGAGGGTGAGATAGTGCTATCTATATGTTTCAAAATCTTTGAACCTTTCTTCCACCCTCTCTGGCATTTTTTTCTCTAAAATAATCATCCATTCCGCTCCACCCGCCAAACATACTCATCATCATTCCACCACTCCACTACAAATATTCTCAACATCTTTTCTTTAGTATCTTTTTTTTTTTTTTTTTTGCTTCACCTAAAAACATTCAAAGGACTTCTTTTTTTTTTTTTTTTTTTTTTTTTTTTTATCAAATATCACATGCCAATTTATATAAACACACCTAAAAAGTTTGTACAAACACACAAAATTATACCAAATTATAAAAGATTACAAATTCATTAAAAATATTTTAATTAGACCAAAAATGGGTGAGGTTTGGATTAAAATTTCAATTTGATTTTTTTGGTGAGGGTGGTCAAAATAAAGTGCCCAAGTCTTAAGGGTGGTCAAAAATGGGGTGTCTACAGGGGGCAGGAGTAATACTGGTATCTCCAGATGGGCAGATACTAGAACAATCGATTCGTTTGGGGTTCAAGGCCTCAAACAACGAAGCAGAGTATGAAGCACTCATTGCAGGACTAAAACTGGCAGCAGCAGTACAAGCAAATGTGGTAATAGTCTTTTGTGACTCACAACTTATAGTTAACCAGACAACGGGCGAGTTTGCAGCCCGAGATGAAAGGATGTCGGCCTATGCAAAGGAGGTCATCAGGTTGGCAGCCTTGTTTCAGAACTGCCGACTACTTCAGGTTAGCCGAGATGATAATAGTCACGCCGATGCATTGGCCAACCTAGCTAGTACAGTACAACCTGGAAAAGCAAGGACAATAATGGTTGATTATTTGTCGGGCCCGAGCATCGAACCACTGACCACAGAGCGTGAAGCAATGTGTGTGGACATGAGACCAAGCTGGATGGATGCAATAGCAGCATTCCTAAAAGAAGGAAAATTGCCAGATGATCACAAAGAGGCACACAAGATCAGATTGAAGTCGGCAAGATTCAGTCTGACAGCAGAGGGACATCTCTACAGAAGATCCTTCACTAGACCCCTTTTAAGGTGTGTATATCCTTTACAAGTTGAAGATTTTTATATGAAATTCATGAAGGAATTTGTGGAAGCCACGCTGGGGGTAGATCACTTGCCTATAGGGCCATTAACCAAGGGTATTGGTGGCCTTACATGCAAAAAGATGCAGAGGCCTATGTGAAGAAGTGTGAAAAATGCTAAAGGTTTGCATCCCTGATACACCAACCAGCAGCAGACCTGAACCCAGTATCCAGTCCTTGGCCGTTTGCCCAGTGGGGCATGGATCTTGTTGGATAACTTCTCCAAGCAACTGGACAAAGAAAGTATCTACTGGTGGCAATAGATTACTTCACCAAGTGGATAGAAGCTGAACCCCTTGCCAAGATTCGAGATGTGGATGTGAAGAGCTTCATATGGAAGAACATCATCACCCGTTTTGGGATTCCACGAGCAATAGTTGCAGACAATGGAACACAATTTGACAGTAAGTTAATCAAGAGCTTCTGTGCAAAGTTCAAAATCAAGAATTACTTTTCCATCCCAAGTTTTCCTTAGAGCAATGGACAAGCAAAAGCATCCAACAAAGTCATCTTGGATGGGATTAAGAAGAGGCTGCAAGCAGCAAAGGGAAAGTGGGTGGATGAACTGCCAAGCGTACTCTGGGCATATCGGACTACGCCGAGAAGATCAACGGGGGAATCCCCATTTGCCATGGCTTATGGCACAGAAGCAGTCATTCCTCTAGAAATCGGCATCCCAGGGATCAGAACCCAGGGAGTGGAGAATGGGACCAATGACGTATTATTAGCCCGAGATCTGGATCTACTGGAAGAAAGAAGGGAGAGAGCTGCAATACAGCTCACAGCATACTAGCAGCAGCTTGCCAGAGCTTATAATAAGAAGGTCAACCCAAGGGAGTTTCAAATCGGTGACCTTGTCTTGAGAAAAGTCGTCGGCAACAAAAAAGATCCTAGAGAATGGAAGCTTGGCCCTAATTAGGAGGGACCCTACAGAATTATCTCGGTACTGGGCAATGGGGCATATCGGCTTAAAGATAATGAGGGCAAAGAGTTGCCAAGGCCTTGGAACACTTGCAATTTGAAATTTTTCTACCATTAGAATTTTTTTCTTTTGTCATTTGCCGAAGTAAATAAATAAAGTTTTAGCTTGATTTATTTGTTTATACACTTGTGGCTGATAAAAATACATAACGTTGTTTCTGGAATACATGTATAATGAGAACCTAAGCGGAACTTAGGTTCACATTAGGGGACAGAGAAAAGAAAAATGGTTTTAACACTTGTTGAAACTTGAGAAAAGTTTACAGGTTAAAGTTAAACCGAGATCATGTTTAACACTTGTTGAAACTTGAGAAAAGTTTACAAGTTGAAGTTAAACCGAGACCATGTTTAACACTTGTTGAAACTTGAGAAAAGTTTACAGAGTTGAAGTTAAACTGAGATTATGTTTAACACTTGTTGAAACTTGAGAAAAGTTTACAAGTTGAAGTTAAACCGAGATCATGTTTAACACTTGTTGAAACTTGAGAAAAGTTTACAAAGTTGAAGTTAAACGGAGATTATGTTTAACACTTGTTGAAACTTGAGAAAATTTTACAAGTTGAAGTTAAACCGAGATCATGTTTAACACTTGTTGAAACTTGAGAAAAGTTTACAGAGTTGAAGTTAAACTAAGATTATGTTTAACACTTGTTGAAACTTGAGAAAAGTTTACAAGTTGAAGTTAAACGGAGATTATGTTTAACACTTGTTGAAACTTGAGAAAAGTTTACAAGTTGAAGTTAAACCGAGATCATGTTTAACACTTGTTGAAACTTGAGAAAAGTTTACAGAGTTGAAGTTAAACTGAGATTATGTTTAACACTTGTTGAAACTTGAGAAAAGTTTACAAGTTGAAGTTAAACTGAGATTATGTTTAACACTTGTTGAAACTTGAGAAAAGTTTACAAGTTGAAGTTAAGCTGAGATTATGTTTAACACTGAGATTAAACTGAGGCGTGTCACCCGAGAAGGTTACACAAGACTGAAGTGTATATTAAAGATATGCAAAATATTCTAAGTATGGAATCAAACAAGAGCAGCAAAGAGAAGACAAAGATACAAGCAGGAAAGTTGTATTAACGTTCAAAAGAAGGCATGTCGACCAAAGCTTACAAGTTGTTCCAAAAAGGAGAAAAACAAAAGTACAAAATACAAAGGAAAAAAAGACATCAAAATTAAGGGCTAGTTTGGCATGTACTAAATAAGTCAAAAAGTCAAAAAGTCACTATCTTATTTAAGTCACAACATCTTATTTAAATCACATCACCTCTCTAACACATCACATCAAACCCAACCTAAACCCAACCCAAACCCACCAATAAGTCAAAAAGTACACTTTTTTAGGACATCCCAAACCAACAGCAGATGGTTGGGTTTGAAGTTCAGACGACTGCTGGGAAGATATCTTGGCAGCCTTCTCGGCCGCAAGCTCAGCATCAATTTCTTGAAGGGTTACATCAAGGCTCTTGTCGGCGAGAGGCACGTCGGATGATGCTTTCTCAGGAGTAGCATCTTTGGGAACCTCCTCACCCTCCTCATCTTGAGTCAAGTCCAGGACTTGCTCATTCTGAGTAGGGGACTTGGCCCCAGCAACTTCCTTGGACTTCCTTACCAGAGCCTCCTCCTCAAACTCAGAATCGTCATCGGATTAGCTTGGAGTTGGAGGGAATGGAAGAGGAAGGACGTCGGCGTTCCTGACGGGGGAGTCCTCGGGGACCTCAAGCTTTTTAAGCAAAGCCATCCAACCAAGGGTGAAACCCTTGTTGCATGCCTGCTTCACTTGTTTTTCATAGTCGGCCGTGACATCGGCCACCCCTTCACTGTAGCCCTTCTCATCGGCTGCCTTGAGCTCGGCGTCCTTCATGGCCAAGGCTTCTTGCAGTTCTTTTTGGTCCTGGGCCGTTTTTTCCTCGGCCTCTCTCTTTTCGGCCTCAAGAACCTTCCTGATGGCCTCAGCGGATTTCGCTTTTTCTTCGGCGTCATTTTGAGCCTTGATAGCAGCCTCGGCTTGATCCTCCAAGGTCTTCATCTTTGATTGCAAGTTTTTATTAGTCTTCTGCAGACTAGAGACCTCTCTCTTCTTGTCGGCCAGTTCCTTCCGGTTCTCGAAAGATTGTAGTGAGAAGGAATGTGCGTGCTGGATTGCCTGAGAAAAAATAAAACAGAGCAAAAGTTATTACAAAATTTTCTAAAGTATAAAAAAGAGAGAGAAAGAAAAATTACCGAATAAAGACACTTACTTGAACAGAGCGCTGGAGCATCAGAGCATAGTTTTCATATTCGCTCAACTCGGCGTTTCGGTCGAGATCGCCGGGAAGAAGCAGAGTGGTACTAAGGGCGACGCCGACATTAATGTCATCAGCACTATCGCTAGCCCTAACTAGCTTATCCTCCAGTGTAATTTTGGGGGCCCAGGGGGAATCGTGCTTTAGAGAACCCGAGGGGGTTGTAGCAGATGACCTCGGCCTCTTTGATCGGGTAGACTCGGATTGTTGGGCCTCGACATGCCTCTTCTCGGCGGCAGAATGAGACTTATCGCTCTCAGCCAATTTGAAGATTGTCAAGGTGTCCTCAGTATCAATTTGAGTCACCGTTGCCTTTGGCTGAGCCTTCTTTATCCTTTTTTGCTTTGGCTTTGGGGGCTGAGTTGTGCTGGTTGAGCGTCTATGGTGGAGGGAATGCTGGCCGGGAGATCTTTGGTAACTGCTTTCTGGCGGCCCATCTCGGCAGAAAAAATAGTTCGTCGCCGACGTTGGCGCTGTGATATTAGGATCAGATATGGAGCCAAAGTTGATGGCTGCTCTGCTGGATCAGAAGTCGATCCTTGATCTGGCCGAGATGTGGAGGCGGCTTGAGGAGTCGTGGCAGAAGAAGGAGACAGACTCTTCTTCTTCTTCTTCTTTGGAACGTCGGGAAGAACCGACTTGTAGGTGGGAATGAAATTAAGTACCAAAGGGGCTCTCCGCTTATGGATTGGCAGATCCAATAGTTTCCTCAAGTCTTTGCTGGGAAAGAAAGACTGGCAAAAACCCTTGGGTGGCTGAGGAAGAGCTGCAAGAGAAAACAGACATTAGAACGAATAAAGTATTGAAGACTTTAAAAACAAATTAGTATGAACACAGGGCTCTTACCATTGCCCTCTACAAAAACTGATCGAGGAAGAGGGTAGAGATGGAGGTCCTTGTCTGGAGCGAACTCCCAGTTCCCCGAGGTAATAAAACAATCATCTCCAGCTCCCCTGTTGGAGTCAGGGAGGTCGGCAACAATTTTGTACTCCGTAGACCTCGGCTTGAGGTAGTAAACATAGCCCGTATCTTTTTTGAGGCCACACATGGTGTAGCAGTATTGAATATCGGCTAGAGTAACTCTAGCGTTTTCCTGTTTAGCTAAGGCTATTATGCCATTGATGACTCGGTAGGAGTTGATAGCAAGCTACATCGGGTTCAACTTATAATAATGAAGTATCTCGCGGAAAATTATATTTAGTGGGAGCCGAAGTCTGCACTCGATAAAAGCTACAACAGGGAAAGACATAGAAACAGTTGTGGGCATGATAGAGTCATTCTCCCCAACCAACCTCAGATGGACGTCGGCCGGGATATCAAACTCTCTCCTAAAAAGCTCTAACTTGGTCCGGGTGTCTACCCTATGCTTCCACATACCCATGATATCGGCTTAGCTGGAGGAGTTGGATTTCAAAAGAGAGTGTTTTGGAGGGTTTTAAGGACCCCGGTTACAACCTAAAGATATACAGAATCTGTGGGAAATCGTTTCGGTTTTTCCTAAAAATCTGTGGGTTCTATAAACAAATCCCAAACCTATATCTATGGCGATGAAGATTGAAGGCACGAATCTGGAAACACATGGCAAACAGAAACAAGAATGCGATTCAGAGTCAAGAACAGAGATGGGTCATCAAGAAACACAAGATAAAAGTCTTCACAGGTGCGTCAGGCCAAGAACAGTGGCAACAACCAACAAATGTGTGAACAGTGTGTATTCAGGAAACAGATGGGGCAAAAACAGAATCATGAAACAAACATGCGGTGGAAAACAAGATACAAATTGAAATATCAAAGATATGAACAAGATTGCAGAAACAGAGCGGAAGAGTTCAGTAAAGCAAAATAGAAAACTGAAACAGGAAGTTAAATCGGGGAGAAACAGTAACTCATCGAAAAAAGAAAGCTGGTATTGAGTTCGCCGAAGTCAGATGAACTACAGCAGCGGAAAAGATTAGCAAGAGCCTCACCGGAGAAGATAAACGATGGCGGTAGCAGAGCTTGAAAGCTTTGAGCAATGGAGGATTTGAGAGAGTAAGAGAGAGAGAAAGGTTGAACAAAAACGATGATAAGTGAAGGGACGAAGAGAGAGGGAACGAGTTTTGTCAAAACTTGAAACGGCGGCAAAAAAAGCCATTAATGCATTTAAAACGACGTGTGCGTTAGACGGCGCATGCGAGGAAAAAATTCGCCTTATAGGCGCGTATCAAGTACGGTCCAGTAAGGAGAAGACGCGTGGCTAAAACGGTTGAGTTATTGTGCATGACAGCTCATACGCATGAAGGAGCTCTTGGAATTCTTGTTCTTAAAATGACATGTCGGCCTCTATAATGATATCGGCTAAGAAGTTTTAAGCCGACGTACTAGAGGAAGTACTGATATAGGTTCCATCACCTCAGAATGCCGAGGTAATAGAACCTAGGGGGCAGTTGTGGGGATATATTTTCTGAGTACCAACACGTGGCCAAGGTGACGCCGACGTGTCAGTCGAGTTGCCACGTGTCCCGTTCGTGACGCCGAGCTGATCTCGGCTAGGCCGATGTTACCTCCGAAGATATCGGAATCCGAGATAAGCGGATAAGGCACAAGAGTCCTAGAATGAGGAAGAACTTTAGCATGGATAAGGATAACACTCTTAGGGAGTTTATCTTTATCTCTTTGAGAGTCCAGGATAAGCATTGAGCAGAAGTCCATTGAAGCTAGGCTTCTATAGGGACCAGGATTGAATTAACTATAAAAGAAAGGCACTCCTGATGGGTCTAAGATACGTAATTTATATTCTGAATAGTGAGTTTAGCACTATTGATTATCTTTGAGAGATATACTAACTTGATCGTCGGAGTGCCCCCGGGTGGACGAACCACCGTCGGAATCTTCTCTTTCTGTTACAGGTCAGACAGGTGCCATCTATTCTGCCAGTGCTCTCTAGCTGAATACTGAGTTGGTAGTGTGGTCGGAAATTGACACACACAAGAACAAAATATGTGATTTTATATTATTTGTTTACCTAGTGGATCATATAAAGCCTGCAAAAAAACAACAATTGGTTCTGATTTGGAATAGAAAAATAGGAAGAAATTGCTTAAACAACAAACCACATTTCTTTCAAACAGTTGTGGTCTTCTTGTCCACTGTTGTTTGCTTTGTATTGACGACTGTCCACACCTCAAAAGACATATCAAATCAGTATCAAAATCAGAATCAGATAAAGATACCTAGTAGTAGTAGTATTTCGATAACCCATAAAATATCTACTAATTTCCTCCACAAAAATATCCATCGAATCTACTTTCCTACAACTCACCATTTATGAGAGGCATTTTTAAAAAGAATAAAGAGTGGTAGCTCGAAATATCCGGCTCGAATTTGGCCCGACTTTTATACGACGTCGTTTTTCAATTTTTTTTGTTTCTTTTATATCTGAAACAGGGGAGGGAGGGAGAGAGAGAGTGAGAGAAAGCGAGAGAAGAGATGATGATGTTGATCTGAAGATGATGATCTGAAGAAGAAGATGATGATGTTGATCTGAAGATGATGATCCGAAGAAGAAGATGATGAAGCTCTCTGTTTTTTTTTTTATCTATGTTTGTTTTTTTTTTATTTTTTATTTTGATTTTGAAAATCTGTGTTTGATGATGAAAAAAAAAAAAAAAAATTTGTTGATGATGATGATGCTGGTGATGATGTTGATGAAGATGAAAAAAAAAATTGTTCACTGATTTGGGTTTGATGCTGTTGCAGATGATGTTGATGAAGATGCATCTCTGTGTTGAAGATGATTTGGGTTTGATGAAGATGATTTGGGTTTGATGATGTTGATGAAGATGCATCTCTGTGTTGCTGTTGCAGATCCCTGTTTTTTATTTGGATTGATCTCTCTCTCTCTCCTCCCCTCCCCTCCTCTTCTTCTTCTTCCTCCTTTCTTCTTCTTCTTTTTTTTTTTTCTTTCTTCTCCTTCTCCAAAACAGAGACAACAAAAAAAAAAAGAAATAGCAAAACGACGCCGTTTTCAGATTCGAGCCAATTCGAGCCACAGTATTTTTGAGCTACGAATCAAAACTGATTTAAAAAAATGTTGAAAACGTTTTTTTTTCTTTTCAAAACTTCTGACAATAGGAAACAAAAAAAAGTTTTAAGGGATCATTTGTTAATATTTTCATTTTATGTTTTCAAAATTTTGGGTAATTAAAAATAAAAAATATTTTTTGTGTTTATTTTCAATTTCAAAAAGTGCTTTCACTTGTTTTCATGTTTTTAAAATAAAATAGAATATTTTTACTTATTTTTAAATTTTTATTCATTTATGTCTTCCCGCCACCTCCAATTACACTTACTCTCGAAGTTTGACGACCACCTCAAGTAACCATTATTACTAACCACCACCCACTATCAACCTCACTATTGACCATCCTCCACTACTGGTCACCCCATAAACGGTCTTTATAACCATTCGCAATTAGGAGAGGATATGGGTCGAGTTGGGGCTATACTAATATTACATAATAACACTTGAAGTAATTTTCCAAACTTGTCCTGACCCAGAATTAGGCCTATACTTTATTCCCAAGTCTATCTTAAAAAAAATAAAAAATCTCAAGCTATCCATATGACCCAACATGAATGTTAGCAGTTTAAATTTCCTAACCAATTGTTTTATATGACTAATATACAAATTTATGTTTATAAAAAAAAATAAAGTTGAAAAATGTAAAGTAGGTATATATGTCTATATAAAAATATATTATATTATATATATTTGTGGCGGCAGGATCAGTTCTGACTTTTTTAGGATTTCAAACTAACTTTTAATATGGGGCCTTCTACACATATAAAAATATAAAACAGTCGTGGTACGTCGCTCGAAACTGAGCCCCCTAATCCCCGAATCAAAAACGACGATGTTTCGTCGTTTTTGAATTTTTTTTTTGGCAGAAGAAGAAGGAAGCTCGGAGAAGAAGAATGAAGAGAGGAGGAGGAGGAGGAGGAGGAGGAAGGAGGGAGGAAGGAGGAGGAGGAAGAGGAAGGAGGAGGACTGGAGGGGGCATAATATTCGGGGGAGGAGGAGGCGGAGGCGGGGCGACGGCGGTCGGAGGCTGCGACGAGTTGCGGCGGGACTGCGACGTCGAAGCTGCTTCGACGAGCTGCGGCGGCGGAGGCACAGGAGGGGACGATCGGCGGCGGCGACGATCGGAGCTCTCCTCTCCTCTCTCTTTCTCCCTCTCTCCTCCTCTCCTCTTTCTCTCTTCTCTTTCTCTCCCTCTCCTCTTCCTCTGCAGACTGAAAATAGAAGGAAAAAAAGAAAAAAAAGAAAAAAAAACCTAATGCCAAAACGACGTCGTTTTGGGCATTAGGGGGATTAAGGGGGAGAGATTTTTGAGCTCTCAAACATTATTCAATATAAAAAAACATCCCAGAACAAACTTTTAATATGAATCGATTTTGAATATTTTTGACAAAACCGGACTAGATAGTAATTTTAATTTATTTAAAAAATTAAACTTTTGTATGAATGAGTATAAAACTAAAATAATTAACCGCGTGGATAGGCAAACTACTGTGAATGAGCTTGTGATAGACATGAGTTATCACTAGAATCATGAAAATTCGAAATCACATTCACATTTTCAATATAGATTAAGATTACGGATCAAAATAATCCAAAGCTAGAGTATTAAATAAAAAATAAACAAACTATAACATGTATCACTTAAACATGACAATTTTTACATTAGCTACAAAATTACTAATCAAACTTGTATTATCCAACTTGTCAATCAAATCCATTTTATTTTTCTTATTATCTAGTTGACTGAATATAAGATTTCATCAATTTCAACTTTAAAAAGTTTCTTTTCCATAAGCAATTTTAACAACAATAGTCAATAATATTCTACACATAATCCATACATTTAGGAAACAATAGTTCCAAGTAATTCACTCCATCAATTAGCCTTTTAGTTTATTTTTAGGAAGCCTTTTTTTTTTTTTTTTTTTTTTTTTTTTGTAAACAAATATAATGGCAGATAATTTTTGAGAGCCTTTTTTCTACCAATTTTCATAGGTCCAAAGCGGCCGCTTGCTTCTGCTTGGCTTGTCTCCAAAGCCGGCCCTACTGGGTGGAGCAAGCTTGAAACATCCATAATCCTAAGTCCTATAAATAATGGGCAGGTTAGGGTGAGCTTAGCGGATCATTAGGTCCTTGTGTATCCCTAGCCACGACCTTCGCCCACCCATTTCTCCTTCTGTTTTGAAAATATTTGTGTACCAAATTATTTTTATTTTTATTTTTTACAAAACAAAATATAAAAACATAACAAAAATAGGACAATGATCTAATATTTTGACCGTCCAACTCTTTTTATTTGATAATTGAATAATAAGCTTGTTTTGACCATTATTATTATTTTTTGTAGGATGTGATAGACTTAATGCTTGGATTATGGGAATAAGGTGCCCATAAAGTCTGCCATGGTTTCAACAGCCTGCATTGTTGAATGAGGAGAGAACACATCTAGTTATCTAAATCATGTTTAATTAATGTTTTTATTTGTTGGTTTCACTTGTTTGTGGTTTTTGTCTCCATCAATCTTCCATTTAACCAAAAAAAAAAAAAAAAGCAAAAAAGGCATCACTTGTTTCGGTTCATAATTACTAATATCAAGCCTGCAGTTAAGACAAGTTATACGTTGTCGTGTGTGATGATATTGTAGCTAAAAGTCATCATTAGGCCCAAAATCCTGCAACCCAACCCAAGCTTGTCGAGTTTTTATTTGACCCAAGTCCATACCCTATGTTGGGGGATCCGGGGGTGCTGCTGTGCCTAACTCACAGCAGTAACTGCTGTGAGTTAAAACGACGTCGTTTCGGCTCTAAATAAAAAAAAAAAAAAATTTGTAATTGCTGTTCGCGCGGCTTGAACCCAGGTAACGCTGGGTACAAAACACACCTTCACCACTGTGTTACTTAGACACTCCTTGAATATGTTACACATATATTATATTTAGTACAATCTTTATTATAGCATAAAAAAAAAATTATAACCTGCTATTTTTACAATCTGTGTTCCAACATAAGATTACAAATACCCTATTGTCATAATTTTTTATTTAACATAATTAATTAAAAAAATAAAATTCTTAATTACTCTTCTATACAATAATAAATTACCTGAATTATTAATTAAAATAAATTTTTAACATCATTAAAAACTATTAATTAACTTGATAATTTATTAATAAAATAGACATTTGTTATAAAATTAAAAATTTCAAAAAGTGAGATATAATTTTCAAAATCATAATAGATAATTAGTATTGTAAACAAATTTATCATAAATTTTAAATTAGGATAACTTTTTACTCAACTCATAAATTTTAAATTAGGATAACTGTTCATAGTTCAAAGTCACCATAGGTTCCATGGTTTGGAATTATGACAAGGAAGAGGAGTGGGGCTATAATTGGTTGAGATTGAACTTCTCAATTTCATGGGAATCCTACTAAATTAAAAAATCAACATAAATTAAAACAGAAAAAGAAAAAGAAAAGCAAAGACTAGGACTACACTGGCCAATTATAGCCCAAACCGGTCTTTACCAAAGATCCCATTTTCTTTCAATTGTTACCCATATAATTCTATATGGTTAATAATACAAATTCAAATCCATTGAGGACCTCCAAAAATTCAGAAACATAATGGTCAGGCCAACAATTGGAAAAGAAAAATCTAAACACTTAATTAGCTAGCTCCCAATTACGCCATTTATTACAAAATCAAGGTTAAACCCATGAATGTTGATCAAATCAGAACCACATTACAGTCACTTAAAGAGCTTCAAAGCATTTGATAAAATGACATGAATGTGCATACACAACCCTCTATTGTTCATATTAACTAGTTGCTGTAATGTACATTGATCAAAGATCTAAAGAAGAATAATATAGGAACATTATTATATATAATAACCGTATCATATATAATATAAACAGCATAATATAGGAACATTATTAAGAACATTATTCCTACTCATAAAATCAATCAGCAAAACACAATTAATGAGATAAATTGATCATCATTTATCCATCACTTCATTTCTAATAATAACAGAGCATCAATTTCACTTCATTTATCCATCACGGCAGACCCAATATTTTATAACAAAAGATTTTTTACATAATAAATAAATCACCATATATATCATAACAAACCTCAATATATATACAAAAGATTTTTTTTCAACCCAATATATAACAGATTGCTTATATATATATATATATATACAAAAGATTCTTACCAGGTAAATAAGAAACCTCAATGACAATGGTGATAGTGGAGCTACGGTACAACAATGGTGGATGATCGTCGGAGGAACGTCGGAGCAAACGGTGGAGGCACGGTGGAGGTACGCCGGAGTATTGGTGGAGAGACGGCACAAACCCTTCCCGCTCAATGACTCTGTTTTTTTGCTTCAATCGTTTTTTGTATTTTACTTATAACAGGTTGTAAATTTTTTTTATGTTCAAATAAAGATTGATATAAATATAATATAGGTCCATCATAATCACAAGATGTTTGAGTAGCACAGTGGATAAGCACGTTTTGCAACCCAGAGTTGCCTGGGTTCAAGCCGCGGGAACAGCAATTACAAATTTTTTTTTTTTTTTTATTTAGAGCCGAAACGACGTCGTTTTAACTCACAGCAGTTACTGCTGTGAGTTAGGCACAGCAGCACCCCGGATCCTATGTTGGGTGGGAATGGCTGAATAAGGCTTGGGTTGGATTGGGTCTAGGTGTTAAAACTCAAATGGGAGTTAAAACTCAAATGGGAATTAACCCACGAGAGGCTGGCCGTTATCTCAACACAAAATTTAAAAAAAAATTGGAAAAAAAAGGCTCGAATGTCGACTTGTTGGGCTTATCTCGTATGGGCCACACTTGTTGGGTATGGTTGGGCCTAAAATTTTTTCCATAGCCATACCCGACCCGTTAAGTTATCCATTGGGCGAGCTTGAGCACCATTTTTCACAGCACAACTTGGTCACAATATCTCAATTATTGATTGATGTGCGCTCCTACATATCACACATGACAATGAATAATTTTTGTTCCAGAGAAACCATGGTTAAATGAAGTTCATTTTCTTCGATATTGGTTCACTTGTTTGTCTAGTTTCATCTATTGAGATACTCTATTTTGGCATCTTATTTTTAGGTGACAGATAGAGAAAGAGTCAACAAATTGCAAAGCAGAACTATCTATTGTATAGAAAACCAAATAGTCTATCTAATTAATCTATTTGTTTGGCTCTTGTTGTAGATTGTAATGTGACACGACCATTATTGGATGATTTAGTAGTCCCAATCTGTGTCCACTTATAAAGGTACGGAGTGTTTGGTTGCAATAATTGAATTCCAAACATTGCATAAACTAGTTAAAAAAAAAAAAAAAAAGTCACGTAAACTATTTTGATGATTTGTATTGTAATATTTGTGCCTATCGCATTCACAATTCCGTTCACATGTTGTGGTCATGAAACAAGAAGTGAATGCAAATCTTATCATCATGTCGTGGTCATGAAACTATTGCTTCATAAATATATAGGTTTGAAAAAATTATAAAAGAAATCTAGGTTTGACTATGTTAACAAAATAAATATTGAATTTTCTTTAATTAATTTAAACACTAATTTTTTTTTTTCAAAATTATTTGTCTATTTTTCGTTAAATAAAATTAGCAAAAATGAAATTTTTATCAATTATTATATTCTAAGTGAATCCAAACATGTAATATAATACACAATCTAATGGATTTTCTTATTACTAACCATCATAGTAATGTTGATTCCATCTAATTTAATCCGCTGAAACGATGATGATGAAATTGCTTCCAAATGCCTTCCTATCAAGGAAATGTAGGAGTCATGTCTTGTACACGTCAAGAATTTTAGAGTTTGTTTGGATTTGAAATTTGTAGGAATAAATAAATAAATAAACAAAAGAAAAAATAAATGATGGAATTTTTTTTTTCTTTTTTTGGATTAAAAGGAATGTCGTAGATAATTAAAAAGACAACGTTCCGGGTTTTCTGTTGGAAATGGTTATAAATTCTAGTTAAAACCAGAATTTTTTCTAAGTTTGGTCTAATTTTTAGGTGGGCCCCGTACATCGATTTACACGGGTCAAAGTGGTAACGCGTTCTATGCCGCGTTGTGATTCACGTGGTATATTTGGTTGCTCAAAACCATTACCGAGTGAATGGGAAATTGAAGCCAAAGTATGCTCCATGGAAATGGAGTTTTGGTGGAAATACCTTAAAGGTTTGAATAAGGCTTGTCCCACATTGATTTGGTGGGAGGTTTTGAAAGGGTTTATAAGGCATGAGTTTGATACTTGGGGTGTGCCCCAAGGGGTACCCAAGTGTTTTAGAGGGAGAGGTTATGGGCAAAATGGGCTAGACCTATTGGACCCAAAAATCACCACGCGCCGCCGTCCGTCCGTCCGGCGGGCTGGGCTGGGCTGGGCGCGGGTGCGTGGTGTGAGGTTGGGCTTGTTGGGCCCAATACTAATCTTTTTGGGCCAAAAACATTTGAAAGAATTCAAATTAAACTGGTTTGGATTTTCTGTACATCCAAACAGGGCCCTTCCCGTTTTCAAACAGAATTAATCTGATTTGGATTTACTGTTCATCCAAACAGGCCCTTCCCGTTTTTTGAATCCAACAGCTTTAAATCTGTTTGAATTTCAAACCAAACAGTGCCTAACATGTTTGTATCTGTTTTAATTCAAATTGAACAGGTACAGTACCTGTTTAATTCAAAACCTAGAGCCACCATTCCATCTATAAATATGACAGCCCTCATTTGGATTTTAGTGATCTCAAATTTCCGTCCTTCATAATTCTGAAAACATTCTCTTCATGTTGCTGCATCATTTTCTTGTCAGAGAGAGTATAAACACTTAGTGTGTTCGTTTGGCAAACAATTTGTAGTGCTGCTATTGTTTGTAGTAGATCATTTTATCCTGGGAGATAGACGTCCACATTCTGAAAGCACCGTGGAGAGGACGAATCTGTCTTAAGGACACAGTGTCAAACACTGGACTTGATCAGTTTATAATTCGAAGAAATTAAATCAAGTAAGTTATTTATTTAATTTTATATTATTGTTTAGTTATTTAAATCAGATTTTAATTTTGTTTTTGTAACAAAATAAAATCTGTTTTTATTTATTTATTTATTATTATGAGTTTGATTTTTGTAATCAAACAAAATTCTCTCCTTTTCTTATTTCTTTATATTCTGATTGTTGTTTAGTACACAACAGAATTTAATTTATTTAAATACAGTGAAGATTGTCCAACAATCTTAAGACAGAATCCTTTTTGGTATCTTCATTGTATTTAATTTTCTATTTTTCAAAGTAATATTCTGGTTGGAAAACAAATAGTGATTTATGCTATTTGACAGATAGTAGTAATATAGACTGTCTCTTTTACACACTAGAGTAATACAGTATATACTGTGTATATATAGTAGTGGTGTCATTAACAATTTCAGAATATTATTTGGTATTTATGAAAATTATTTTGTGTTATCATTTATTTCTGGTTTTAGTAACTAGAATTTATTTTCTGGTTTTAGTAATAGAATTTATTTTCTAGTTTTGGTAACTAGAAAATATTTTGTGTTTTTCTGATTTTTGTAATCAGATATTTTTGTGATATTTTATTTCTAGTTTTAGTAACAAGAAAAATAAATTATATTATTTTCTAGTTTTAGTAACAAGAAAAATTAAATTATTTTTTGTTATAACTTATTTTCTGGTTTGAGTAACTAGAAAATTAATTTGTGGTTGATATTCTAATTTTTGTAATCAGATATTATTTCGGTATTTTATTTTACTAGTTTTAGTAACAAGAAAAATAAAATTATTTTTTATTGTAATTTATTTTCTGGTTTTAGTAACTAGAAAATTAATTTTGTTAATCATGTAACTTTGTGACTCGGTCACAATTTGTTAATTTTAATACGTGACTTATAGTTTCTGCACATGAGTCGGAAAATATATATATTCACAAGGACATTTGATTGCATATTTAATTAGTTTATTTATGTACAAATCAAACTTATTAAATGAAGGTATGTTTTTCATTTTAAAGTTTAAAGTTTAAAATGCGTTGGATTTTATTTATGAGTTGAGAATCCTTTTATTTCATAATGCAAGTTATGGAATCATGTATGATTAATTTATTTTGATTAATTTATTATTTTTAGTAGATGCGTTTGATATGCATGTGTTGAAATCAACTCGAGTTATTTCTTAAAAAAAAATAATTGCATGTGATTTGGGATGATAAATTGTTATGTTGACTTTGTACATAAGCAGTTTGATTTGAATATTTCTAATCAATTTTGAATGGGTGTTTAAACACTAGAGAAATTTAAACATGAAGATGTATGTAATTATATCGTTCCGTTTAATTAGGAAGTAATTTAAGAAATCTTTTATGTTGATTATTGGTTTATTTTGAATGAGATGTCATTAATAATTATTTTACTTGTGTAGTAGGAATTGTTAAACAATAAATCATTTTATTATATGGGGTGTATCTCTTGCATTAGTTGAGATAATTTAATTTTCTTCTGTCACAAATATTTTTATGACAGTGACATTTATTTATAAATGAGTTGCAAGAATGTATACAATCAATTGGGTTTTTGAATTGTTCGTTTCATAGGCAAATTTTTTATGAGGATATGATTTTGTCAAAACATTAATTTTGATTTGTGTAGTCATAATTATTTTGGATTTTTGGATTTGAATTTTATAAATCAAGCACATCATAGACAACAAATGATGAATGGCATGTTACTAAATTCAGGCTTACCACAGAACTTGTGGGGGAAAGCAATATTGTCTGTTAATTATATTCTTAATAGAATACCCCACAAGAAAACCGAAAGCATTCCTTATGAATAGTGGAAAGGTCGACCACCTTCCTACAAATACTTAAAAGTGTGGGGGTGTTTGGCAAAAGTGGAAGTTCCTGTTCCTAAAAAGACTAAGTTTGGACAAAAAACAGTAAATTGTGTGTTTATTGATTATGCTCAGAATAGTAGTGCATATCGGTTTCTGACTTATAAATCAGAAATACCTGATATAATTGTAAACACTATTATAGAGTCAAGGAATGCTGTGTTTTTTGACATGTCTTTCCTTACAAGAAAGGACAGGAATTAAGTTCACAGAAAAGAACTTGATTGTACACAAAGTCAAGAGACTAATGACAATCAAACACAAAAGACTAGTAATGGTCTCAACCAACAGGATTTAACTGATGATGAACCAAGAAGAAGTAAGAGAGCGAGAACATCAAAATCCTTTGGTCCAGATTTTCTGACATACTTGTTAGAAAATGAACCTCAAAGCTTTAAGGCAGAAATGACAGGTCCCGAAGCACTTTTGTGGAAAGAGGCTGTTAATAATGAAATTGAATCCATTATGCAAAATCATACTTGGGAATTGGTGGATCTTCCACCAGGTTCTAAACCTCTTGGATATAAGTGGATATTCAAGAGAAAAATGAAAGCAGATGTGGCAATTGACAAGTATAAAGCAAGACTTGTAGTTAAAGGTTACAGACAAAAGGAAGGTCTGGACTATTTTGACACATATTCCCCTGTGACAAGAATAACATCCATTCGCATGCTTATTGATATAGCAGCGTTGTTTAATTAGAAATACATCAAATGGATGTTAAAACAGCTTTCTTAAACGGTGATCTAAATGAAGAGATCTATATGGAGCAACCCGAAGGGTTTGTTGTATCAGGGCAAGAAAAGAAAGTTTGTCAACTTGTAAAATCCTTTATGGATTAAAACAAGCACCTAAGCAATGGCATGAAAAATTTAATTATGCAATGCTTACTAATGGGTTTAAGATAAACGAATGTGACAAATGCGTCTATGTTAAAAACACTGACCAAGGATATGTCATAGTTTGTCTTTATGTGGATGACATGCTTATCATTGGTAGCAGTCAAAACATGATCAAATCAACTAAGCAAATGCTTAACAAAAGATTTGATATGAAAGATATGGGGGTCACAGATGTTATATTAGGAATGAAAATTACTAAAACATCTGACGGATATGCATTATCTCAATCTCTTTATATTGAGAAAATACTTGATAAATTTATCAAGAATGATTTGAATTTAGCTAGAACACCTGTAGACATCAGTCTTTATTTATCGAAAAATAAAGGTGATGCAGTGTTCAGTTCAGTAAAATACTCCCAAATTATTGGAAGCCTAATGTACCTAATGAATTGTACTCGTCCTGATATAGCTTATGCTATCAGTAAATTGAGTAGGTACACTAGTAACCCCGGAGAAGACCATTGGAAAGCGATCATTCGGGTTCTTAGATATCTAAGATTCACCCGTGATCATGGTTTGAACTTTACTCGATATCCATTGTGATGCAAATTGGATATCGGATACTAAAGATTCAAAATCCACTAGTGGATATGTCTTTACTCTAGGAGGTGCTGCTGTTTCTTGGAAGTCCACGAAACAAACTTGCATCGCACGATCCACAATGGAATCCGAGTTCATTGCTTTAGACAAAGCAGGTGAAGAAGCAGAATGGCTTCGTTACTTCTTAGAAGACATTCCAATGTGGCCAAAACCTGTGCCAGCTATTTGCATTCATTGTGATAGTCAATCTGCAATAGGCAGGGCACAGAATCATATGTATAACGGTAAGTCACGACATATTCGTCGTCGACATAATACCGTTAGGCAGTTGTTGTCAAATGGAATAATCTCAATAGATTATATAAAATCTAAAGAGAATATTGCGGATCCGTTAACAAAAGGTTTGACAAAAGAGCTAGTGTATAGTTCATCAAAGGGGATGGGATTAAAGCCTATTACATAAGAGTCGTCATAATGGTAACCCTACTTATATGACTGGAGATCCCAAGAACTAAGTTCAAAGGGACAACTAAGTTATGTATGGCTCGCCAGAAATCACCAAGGGATTAAAATTCCCTACCATTCCTATGGTGAGAGTGATATCTGCAACATATGTTGTCTGCAGGGGTATAAGGATAAGCTTTGCTTTTAATGATTACTTATATCTTGATTAAGGCTAAAATCAAGACGAGTATAAGGAGATACTCAAAATAAGAATCACCTATATGAGTGTTGAACTGGGGCCGGTTCTATGAGAATGAAAGAGGCTACATTCTCTAGAAACACTCGTGAAAACCAGGAGCGTTCAAGGCCAAATGAACACAACAGTGAGAACCACGATGTGTTAGAAGATATTTTGTGTGAAATCTATTGTCTTGGCTTACACAAACGGCTGAACAATTCAAGGCATCGCGTCCATTGGTTAGCCAGTAAGTCCGATAGGTTATCACTAGGGAAGGTTCAAGGCCGAAAACTACCTATCCTGATGCAAGATATTTTCGACTTATACTCTTTCGTTAGTCTGCATTTTGTTGCATTTCCGTTGTCATCAAATTCCATTCATGTGTGGGGATTGTTGGAAATGGTTATAAAATTCTAGTTAAAACCAGAATTTTTCCTAAGTTTGGTCTAATTTTTAGGTGGGCCCCGTACATCGATTTACACGGGTCAAAGTGGTAACGCGTTCTATGCCGCGTTGTGATTCACGTGGTATATTTGGTTGCTCAAAACCATTACCGAGTGAATGGGAAATTGAAGCCAAAGTATGCTCCATGGAATGGAGTTTTGGTGGAAATACCTTAAAGGTTTGAATAAGGCTTGTCCCACATTGATTTGGTGGGAGGTTTTGAAAGGGTTTATAAGGCATGGGTTTTGATACTTGGGGTGTGCCCCAAGGGGTACCCAAGTGTTTTAGAGGGAGAGGTTATGGGCAAAATGGGCTAGACCTATTGGACCCAAATCACCACACACGCGCGCCGCCGCCGCCGTTCGTCCGGTCGGGCGGGCTGGGCCTGGGCGCGGGTGTGAGGTTGGGTTGGGCTTGTTGGGCCCAATACTAATCTTTTTGGGCCAAAAACATTTGAAAGAATTCAAATTAAACTGGTTTGGATTTTCTGTACATCCAAACAGGGCCCTTCCCGTTTTCAAACAGAATTAAACTGTTTTGGATTTATTGTTCATCCAAACAGGGCCCTTCCCGTTTTCAAACAGAATTAATCTGATTTGGATTTACTGTTCATCCAAACAGGGCCCTTCCCGTTTTCAAACAGAATTAATCTGATTTGGATTTACTGTTCATCCAAACAGGGCCCTTCCCGTTTTTGAATCCAACAGCTTTAAATCTGTTTGAATTTCAAACCAAACAGTGCCTAACATGTTTGTATCTGTTTAATTCAAATTGAACAGGTACAGTACCTGTTTAATTCAAAACCTAGAGCCACCATTCCATCTATAAATATGACAGCCCTCATTTGGATTTAGTGATCTCAAATTTCCGTCCTTCATAATTCTGAAAACATTCTCTTCATGTTGCTGCATCATTTTCTTGTCAGAGAGAGTATAAACACTTAGTGTGTTCGTTTGGCAAACAATTTGTAGTGCTGCTATTGTTTGTAGTAGATCATTTTATCCTGGGAGATAGACGTCCACATTCTGAAAGCACCGTGGAGAGGACGAATCTGTCTTAAGGACACAGTGTCAAACACTGGACTTGATCAGTTTATAATTCGAAGAAATTAAATCAAGTAAGTTATTTATTTAATTTTTATATTATTGTTAGTTATTTAAATCAAATTTTAATTTGTTTTTGTAACAAAATAAAATCTGTTTTTATTTATTTATTTATTATTATGAGTTTGATTTTTGTAATCAAACAAAATTCTCTCCTTTCTCTTATTTCTTTATATTCTGATTGTTGTTTAGTACACAACAGAATTTAATTTATTTAAATACAGTGAAGATTGTCCAACAATTTCACCCCTCCAACATTATCATACAATTGAACTGCAATACATTGGGGAAAATTTACTAAAGTACGCAATCCGTTCATCATGCCACTTCCATAATTAGCTTGGATGTGGGTGCATCCATTTGCTTCTCTTAAAAATGTTAGAGGTTCTAAAAATTTTATAAAAAGTTTTACCAAATGTCTCACATGAATGTGAGACCCACATGGAATTCACATGTGTAAGTCTTATACCCATATGAGATATTTAGTAGAATTTTTGATAAAATTTTAAAAATCTGTAGCATTACTCTTGCTTCTCCTTCTCCTCTCTTTTAGGTTTTTTTTTTTTTTAATTATATATATATATATATATGAAGGAAAACACCAATTACATCACCTGGTCATTCAATATAAGATTTTATGTATAAATTTTAAAAAATATATAATCATTTGCAAACTATTTGTATTTGTCAAGCCTAACTATTTTTGTGTCCCATGAAAATCAACTATGAAACCTTCAAATTTACCCTTTCCTATTTTTTTTCTATCACAAATCTATCAGCAAGTTTCAGACTCAAAAGGGTAGTGTAATAATAGCAGGGGAAAAAAAAAAAAAAAGGAGCTGGAAATAGAGATATACCATTAATTTTTGAGGGGTGGCTTCAAACAACAACCCAATTGTTGCCTTCTCCTCTTTCTTTGGGCATGTAAATCGACCGGTCATTAGTGGGCCATGAGGCCCATGGGTTGGTTCCGTATTCAACTAGAGTGAAAACTAGTTTGAAAAATGAGAAGGAACCATTGAAAGTTAGGCTGCTGGCATGTTATTTTAGTACGTTTTTAGTTTTTTAGTTAAAATATAAAGTTAAAAAAAAATAAATAAATAAAATACTCACTCTATTTAGTTTGGAGTTTTCAAAAACAGTTTTCTCAACTTTTAATTCGTATTTTTGTATTTTTATTGATGTTTAAAAATATTTTACATGATTTTTTTTAACTTTTTAGATCCCCTTAATTTTGATATGGTTAAAAAGTATAAGATTTGCAAAAAAAAATCTTTAACAAAAGTAATTAAATAAAATAAATTACAAAAGGTATTGAATTTTTGTATTTCTTTTGTATTTGATGAATTTTTTGAAGTTTTTTTCACAAATATTATACCTTTTAAATATATATATATATATATAGATTAGTTGTACATAAAAAATAACTATTTTTTGTAAAATATTAAAAAATCACTAAAAAAATACGAAAAATAAAAAACTCAATTTTTAGAAAAACAATGCAAACCAAACAAGGTGTATGTTTAGGATAACTTTTTTTTTTAATATGAAAAAATATGTAAACAGTAAAGAGAAAATAAAATTTTTGACTTTTCTATATAATTTATCGATTTTTTAACTTTTAAGTCAAAATAAACACTTCTCAAATGAGACCTTAGGTCTCGTTTGGGGAGTGGCTATTTTAGTCAAAAAGTCAAAAAGTTAACTAAAACTAGTCACATCACCTCTTTACTTTTCTGCACATCTTTTTATAAAAAGTCAAAAAATTACTAAAATAGTCTGTTTCAAACGAGGCCTAGTGTTGTCATGAACTTAGGCTCTGCTCATCTAACTTTGGTAATATGTGCAAGTACTATGTTAGTAGCGGATAGGGATGAACTAGGAAAAGGTTATAGGGGCATGGTCCCCTTTTGTGAAAGATGTTATTTGCTTCAACAAAAATTAGCCTCTCGCACTATGCACAGAATAATTATAGTTATTTATATTTATTTTAGATTTTATTTAATATATAAATTATGTTTTTTTAAGATTTTTTATAAAAATAATTTAATAAATTTATCACTAACCATAGTGTATGGAAAAAGTTGAAAAATGTACTGCAGTAACTATACACGGATTGTATCTATAATTATTTATATGAGGGGATTTTAAATGCTGATCAGGGAATTTTGACCAAATCAATAAATGCAGGCATGTGAAAAGACATGTGGATTGAAAAAAATTAATAAATACTGATCAGGAGATTTTGACCAAATCAATAAATGCTGAGGGTTTTTTTTAATAAAAAATTTAAAAAATTTAGATTGAGATATTGAACTCCCATAGGCCTTGGGGTTAAAAACTCCTTTTGCTTAATATATAACCAGCATATCACTTGTGCTATGCACGGATTGTGTTTACAATTATCTATATATATGAATTGTGATTTTTAAATTTTTTTTTTTAAATGTCTTCTTTTTTTCCTTTTTTATATTATATTAAAGTTTAATATTTTGATAATAATCATATGTGTTGAACTTTTCAAGAAATTAAATGTCTTTTTTATTATTATTATATTATATTAAAGTTTAATATTGTGATAATAATTATATGTGTTGAACTTTTCAAGAAATTTTTTTTATGCTTGTTCTTAATGCATTAAAATGTTATTATGAGAGATAATAATCATATGTGTTGGGACTTTTCAAGGAATTCATATGCGTTGGATTTCAAAGAATTTTTTTTATGCTTGTTCTTAATGCATTAAAGTTTATTATAATATTAAGACTTGAGAGTTGGGAGAAGTTAATAAATGCTAAGATTTTTTTTAAAAAAAAAAATCAAAAAATCAGGAAATTTAGATTGGGAGATTGGAGCTCCCACAAGACTTGGGGTTAAAAACTCCCTTTTACTTAATGTATAGTATAGATTATATATCTTACTTTTCTCCGACTTTGCCTTCTCTTTTTATTTTGCACAAAAAAATTTCTTCATCCAATACCAAATTACTTTCATAGTGTTTGATTTATTTTTTGTGTAGATATAACTTACATATCATATTATATATACATGTTTGCTAGTGTATATGGTGAAAATTTTTAATTCAAATTTTAGCCCCTCTAATAATAAAATTCTTATGTCATCCCTAGTAGAGAGAAGTTCTAAATTGAGATTACAATAACATTGACTAAGGGTTTGTTTGGGAAGTGAGTTGGCTTTTTGGCTATTTTAGCCTGGGGCTAAAAAGCCTTGTTTGGGAAAGGCTTTTTGACTTTTTTGACTTTTTATAAGAGAAAAAATGTAATGATTATGAATTGGATGTGATGTTTTGTTTTATTGTGCTAAAAAACCTATTTCATCTTTTGGTGGCTAAAATAGCCCCAAACCCAATCCAACTCTTCTTCCCAAATGAAGCCTAAGTATTTTTTTTCAATTGCATTTTTTTTCCTTTTCCAATTGATCTTTAACTAAGTCTTCCGTTTTTCAATGCAGTGTTTGCATTAACACCACCATAGTATAAAGACATGTAAGCTTTTTTCCCAGAGTCGTCCCTTTTTCTGTTGGGCTAGTAAACCCTGATAAGTACTATTCACTTAAATACTAGATCCAATGGGGGTTTTTTTTTTTTTGGGGGGGGGGCCTCCTCCAAGGGGGATGGGTGATGAAATTTTTTGGGTACTTTCGTAATCCCCATATTATTTCTGTGTAACCCCAATTCTATACTTATAAATAGATAAGAGGGCGCCTCTTTTAGGTTAAGAGAGTTGTATTTTTCTGATCATAATGAAAACCATAGCAACCATGGACGTAGCCCTATTATGGGGTGAACCACGTAAATCTTTGTGTTCTTGCGTGTGTAATTTGTTTGATTCGTTTTTTCTTCCTTATTTATTATTTCATGTCTCACCAATTTTGGTTAGGAAGGGTCAATTCCTAACAACTGGTATCAGAGCATTAGTTCGAGTGGAAGCGATGGCTATAGATGAAAAGGTTAGAATCAATACATTCAATGGCATAGATTTTGGATTTTGGAAGATGCAGATTGAAGACTATTTGTATCAGAAAAAACTATATGAGCCCCTTTTAGGGACGAAACCAAAAAAGTTGAAGGATGATGAGTGGACTTTTCTTGATCGCCAAGCGCTAGGTGTTATTCGGCTAACGTTGTTTTGTAACGTTGCGTTTAACACAACAAAGGAAAAGACTACAGCGGGTCTCATGGCGGCATTTTCAAACATGTACGAAAAACCTTCTACCTCAAATAAAGTTTATTTGATGCGTAGATTGTTTAATTTGAGGATGACAGAAGGTGCTTCAGTGGCTGAGCATTTGAACAAATTCAATATTGTGGTAACACAATTGAGTTCTATATTTATCAAATTTGATGATGAGGTTAGGGCTTTGATTCTTTTATTTAGTTTGCCAGAGAGTTTAAATGATACTGAAATGGCAGTGAGTGATTCTTTGGGGAAAGAAAAGTTGAATTATAATGATATTCGAGAATTAATTCTGAGTGAAGAAATTCGTAGGAGGGAATTAGGGGAAACATCAGGTTCTGCCCTGAATACAAAAGCCAAAGGAAGATCAGTAGGGAGAAAGCCGAATCGCAACAGATCAAAATCCAGACACAGAAACAAGTCAAGAACTAGAGAGTGGCGGAGTTGTTGGAACTGTGGAAAGAAGGGACATCTAAAACGAGATTGCCCGACATTGAATAAGAATAAAGGTGATCAAAATCAGAAGTCTGCTAATACTACAATGGATGAGATTTATGATGCTTTGATCTTGAGTATTGATAACCCTATTGAATCTTGGATTTTAGATTTTGGGGCATCATTCCATTCTACTTCACAGAGGGAAATCATGGACAATCACATTGATGGTGATTTCAGGAAAGTTTATTTGGCTGATGATGAACCTTGGAAGATTGTGGGTAAAAGGGATATAACAATCAGGATGCCAAAATGATTTGTTTGAAAGATACAGAACGTCAGACATGTGCTTGGTTTGAAAAGAAACTTGATTTCTATTGGACAACTTGATGATGAAGGTCACGTTGTAACCTTCATGGGTGGTTTGTGGAAAATCACCAAAGGAGTCATGGTTGTTGCTCGTGGTAAAAAAGACGGCAACCTTTACATGACTACAAAAAATAGGGATGCAGTAGCAGTTACTAGTGAGAAAGAAGACTCAAATCTGTGGCACCAAAGACTTGGACATATAAGTCAAAAATAGATAAAGGTACTTGCATCTAAAGGGAAACTGTCAGATTTGAAATCGGTGGACATTGACTTTTGTGAGGATTGCATCTTCGGCAAACAAAAGAGGGTCAGTTTTTCAAAGGATGATAGGAAACCAAAGTTAGAAAAGTTAGAGTTGGTTCATATAGATGTATAGGGACCTACACCAATTTCATCTCTTGGAGGATTATCATACTATGTTACCTTTATCGACAACTTAATGAGAAAGATATGGGTTTATTTTCTGAAACATAAATCTGATATTTATATTACTTTTAAGAAGTGGAAAGCCTTGGTAAAAACTGAAACAGATCTGAAAATTAAGTGCTTGAAATCAGATAATGAAGGGGAATATGATGACAATGAGTTCAAAAAATATTATGCAGAAAGTGGAATTAGAATGGAGAAGATTGTTCGAAAGACACCTCAGCATAATGGCATTGCAGAACGCATGAATAGAACTCTGAATGAACGTGCTAGAAGTATGAGAATACATGTCAAATTACCAAAAATGTTTTGGGCAGATGTAGTTAACATTGCAATATATCTGATTAACCATGGTCCATTTGTTTCATTGGATGGAGAGTTACTAGAAGAAGCTTGGAGTAGTAAAGAGGTAAATCTTTCTTTTTTGAAGATATTTGGTTGTGTTTCATATGTGCATATAGATTTTGCTGATAGAAGTAAACTTGATCTGAAATCTGTTAAATGTACTTTTATTGGGTTTGGCATTGATCAATTTGGTTATCAATTTTAGGATGATAAAGATCAAAAAATAATCAGAAATAGAGATACCATATTTGATGAGAAAGTAATGTATAAAGATAAGGATAAGTTTGCAACTGAATCTGAATATGAATTTGTTACTTGTCATGAGCATGTTGAGTTAGAGGAGATTAGTGAAGTTATTTGAATAGTAGGATTCAGAATAATCCTGAAAATCTTATTCCACAAACTGAGCCACATACTCCTACTTCTAAGTTGAGACGGTTAGAAAGAGAGTCTAAACCTATATAACATTGGTCTCCATCTTTACATTATTTGTTGTTGTTTGATGTAGGTGAACTCGAAAGTTATAATGAGGTTTTGCAAGTTGATGATTCAAGGGGAGTTAGCTATGCAGGATGAAATAGATTCACAGTTGATTGAATTACCAGTGGGTAAGAAAGCTTTGCACAAGTGGATTTACAGGGTCAAACAGGAACATGATGAAAGTAAACGCTGTAAGGCCAGATTGGTTACAAAGGGATTTCAACAAAAGGAAGGGGTTGACTACATTGAAATTTTCTCTCCAGTTGTTAAGTTGACCACTAGCAGATTAGTACTAGGAATTGTGGTTGCTGAAGATTTGCATCTTGAGTAGATGGATGTGAAGACGACTTTTCTCTATGGTGATTTGCAAGAGGAAATTTACATGAAGCAACCACAAAGTCTCTTAGCACGTAGCAAAAGGAATTTGTATGCAAACTTCGAAAAAGCTTGTATGGTTTAAAACAGACCCCAAGGCAGTGGTACAAGAAGTTTATGTATAGTAATGGTTTTACAAGATGTCAAGCAGATCATTGTTGTTATTTCAAGAGGTTTGACAAAAGTTATATTATTATTTTTCTCTTATATGTTGATGATATGTTTATCCTAGGATTTAGCATTGAAGAGATAAAAAGATTGAAGAAACTCTTGTTCTACCAATTTGAGATAAGGATCTTGGAGTTGCAAACAAAATCCTTGGTATGAGGATTCACAGGGACAAGGCAAATGGTACTTTGAAGTTGTCACAAGCTAAGTATGTTAAGAAAGTTCTCAAAAGGTTTAGCATGGATAGTGCAAAACCAGTGAGCACTCCATTGCTAGCCACTTCAGACATGCCAAATAGTAGTCTCCAAAGACTGAAGGGCAGGTTTACATGGAATGTGTTCCATATGCTTCAATTTTGGTAGCATAATGTATGCTATTGCTTGTACTAGGCCAGACATTGCACATGTAGTGGGAGTGGTTAGTAGGTACATGTGTAATCCAAGCAAGCAACATTGAGAGACAGTGAAGTGGATCCTTAAATACTTGAGTGGTACTACAGACATGACACTTTGTTTCAGACAAACCGGCATCGAGTTACATGGTTATGTTGATGTAGACTTGGCTGGTGATATGGATAACAGAAAGAGTACTACTGGTTATGTTTACACATTGGGTTGTACAATAGTGAGTTAGATTTCACAGTTATAGAAGATTGTGACCCTTTCTACAACAGAGACTGAGTATGTTGCTATTACTAAAGCTAAGAAGGAGATGACTTGGTTACAGAATTTCCTAGCAGAGTTGGGTAAGACGCAAGAGATGAGTATTTTGTATAATGGCAGTCAGAGTGTTATTCATCTTACAAAGAATCCGACTTTTCATTCTAGGACGAAACAGATTCAGCTATGATACCATTTCATTTGTTCACTTGTAGATGATGGAGTCTTGTCTCTTGAGAAGATTCAAGACAGTAAGAATCCAGCAAATATGTTGACCAAGACAGTCATTATTGACAAACTGAAGTTGTGTGCAACTTCAGTTGGCTTTCAAGATTGATGAAGGAAGATCGAGTTGTTACGTGGTGTTATCAGGTTCCAAGTGGGAGATTGTTGGGTCAGTGGACCCTGATAAGTACTGTTCACTCAAACACTGGGTCTAATGAGTTTTGGGACGCCTCTTTTAGGTTTAAAAAGTTGTATTTTTTTTATTATGGTGAAAACCACCGCAGTTGTGGACGTAGCCTTATTTTGGGGTAAACCACATAAATCATTGTGTTCGTGTGTGATTTGTTTGATTCATTTTTTCTTCCTTATTTGTTATTTCGTGTCTCACCGATCTTGGTTAATAAGGGTCAATTTCTAACAACTTCATATGAATAAGCATCCAAATCCAAATTTCATTACCTAATTGAACAATTTGGTAAAATTCACAAGAACTAACGCTATGTTTAGATTTTGAATTTGTCCAAAAAGAATAGATTTTATGACAATTATCTAACGCTTTGTTTATTTAGACAGAAAATATTTTTTGAAAAATATTTTTTTTTGTACTTTCTAGTGTTTGGTACAACGGAAAACAAAAGTCAATGGAAAACATTTTCCATGATCAGTGAAAAATAATCCTATTTGGACAAAAAATATTTTATACTTTTAAAAGGAGAAAAATGTTTTGCGGACCAAAATTTTACCAATATCACCATACTACTGTCATCATAGTCACCGCCACCATCATCGTTGCCATCACCACGGTCGTCCATGCTATCACCTCCATCTCTACCTTCATTTCACTACCACTACTACCAAATATAAAAAAATATTTTCTATTCAAACAAATAGACTGTTAATTACTTTACCCAATTTTATTTTTCTTTTTCTTTCACTTCACAAACTCAAGTTCACAAACATATGTATCATACATTGGGATAGCAAACCCAAAAAAAAATAGTTAATTGGGCTGGGCTTTAAAAAAGTCCAAGAACATGTAAATGGACAAACCCGAACACGGCCCATCCTGACCAGGCGAATAGGCCAGACCTATATATATAATCTGATGAAACGAAACCCTAATCCCTCTCGTTTTTAGGGTTCGTTCTTCGGATAGTCTCAGGCACAGAGAGAGAGAGAGAGAGAGAGACTGCCATGGGTAAGCAACAAGAAGACCTGAACTCTTGTATTCTGATTCGATTGTTGTTGTTGTGTGAATTTGGGTAACAATGGTGTATGTTGTTGTTGTATATTACAGCGAGGATCAAGGTTCATGAGTTGAGACAGAAATCAAAGGCGGAGTTGCTGAGCCAATTAAAGGATCTCAAAGCTGAGCTCTCCCTTCTTCGTGTCGCCAAGGTCACTGGCGGTGCTCCCAACAAGCTCTCCAAGATGTACTCTCTCTCTCTCTCTCTATATATATATATATACACACACATATAGATCTCATTCATAATATTGGTTCTCTCTTTTCTTTTTCTATGTTTCTATTGCTTTTGTGTCATTTACTTTTGATTTGATAGTCAGAAATGTTGGGACTTGTTTGCTATTAACTAGTCTTTCAGTATAAATGCATGAAATTGTTCATGGATATACTTAACCAAAAGTGACACACAGGAAAATAAATAGTTGATAATTTTGTTGGTGCTTATGTTCCGATGGATTGCAATTGGGTTCTCTGTCTACGGATTTTAGTTTTAAGCTTCCGTTAGCTACTAATTTGATGGTGAAGTTAGGGTGTGTTTTGTCATCTTACAAAAATATTGTACATTGTATATTGCATCTGGACATGCAGAATCATCGTGTAAATGGGGTGTTATCGGAAATAGGAGCCATCACCACAAGTGATGGTACAAAATGGATTTATCATGAAATGCAACCCCTTCAAAACTACGATTTTCTATTGCGACCTCAATTTATGATGACTGTTTTGCATGTAAATTGTGCATAAATCACAATGAGGGCAAGTTTTGGTTGGAAAATTTGGAAAAACCAAGGGAACCTTTGCTTTTTATGTGCTTTTGGATCTCTATTTCACAATGTTTCTATTAAAAGGGGAATATAAAAAGGTGTCAAATGGACAAAATAATTGCAAATTCATGTATGTACAAGACCCGCTTGCAAAAATCTAGTGCATGAATCACATGTATTTTCATGAGTTTGAAATTATATTCCTTCCCACTTTTTTATATCCCCCCTTATTAAAAAGCTTTCATTTATGTAGAGTAAGTTTTTTGTTTTTTAAACATATCTAAGTATGTTTTTGATGTTTGCATGAATGCAGAAAAGTGGTGAGGTTGTCCATTGCCCAGGTGTTGACCGTGATTTCACAGAAACAGAAGTCTGTTCTGAGGGAAGCCTACAAGAACAAGAAGTACTTGCCACTTGATCTACGTCCCAAGAAAACCAGAGCCATCCGTAGACGCCTCACCAAGCATCAGGTATAATTTTACACACTATTATGTTCTTTGACCATATCTTTCTTGTTATGTTTACAATGCTGCCTGGTTGATTTGTAATAATTTATGATTGTGAAACAAAAATACCTTTCCATGATCTTGTTAATTTGATATCACAAGACAAGGCTTTGCACCAATTGCAATATAACTTGCAGTATACATTTGTGCAAGGTGTAATAAAATTACAGAACAATATAGGACTTGTAGATTTTTTTGAAGTTTGCCCATTTGCTTTGTTCTAACAGGCATCACTGAAGACTGAAAGGGAGAAGAAGAAGGAGATGTACTTTCCTATGAGGAAGTATGCTATTAAGGTGTAGGGTAGGATCTACTATACAGTGGATTTTTGTGCTTATGCATCCATATATCTACTCCAATCATGAATTTTGGAATTTTGTTTACATTTATGTTACTTTTGGAGGACTTGAAAGTTTGATTTTGTATTTGCTTAAAATTTGTGACCAGTAAGCTCTGGTGCTCATATCTCTCCTGTTGCTAGTAATTTTTTTGTTTTCTCATTTAATAGTTGATGAGGGTTTTGGTTCAATTTTGATGGTGGATGCTTGACCAGTTATGTTTTGCGGATTATCGTTGTGAATTACTTGTGGCTTGTAGGATTGACAACAATTTACTTGATATTAAGATTAATAGGTTGTCAAATCCTATATACCCATTGTCTTCTTGTGCTCTTGGATGTGTGTTTTCCTTTGGTGTCATTGTAGAGAAGGATTTCTCCTGGCGCGATAGTTCTTTCATACCATTATAGTCGTGTGGCAATGCCATTGGCATAACAACCGGTACACCTTAGATTATGCCCAACCCAGTTCTCTTGTACTAGGTTTGCTCCTCACAGCTCTCTTTAACACCAACAGTAGAACCAAACTATCCCACGACGTTGAAACTCAACTCACGGACTTGGGACCTTTCAGCCCCAGGATGTGATGATTATATATTGAATACAAGGCAGGTCGGATAGCTGAGGAGCTGAAGGATAGAAAACAAACCAAATGTGATTGTGACCTTATATTGTGTTGCTTTAGAGCTGTTTATGTGATTGTTTGGTGCAACTTATGTTTATTACAGTTTGTAAAGCAAAAAAAACCTATATAAGTTGAAAAAATTGATTTTCTGTAAGTTGGGAAGGTAAGTTTTTAACTTCTACTCTTGAGGGGGAAAAAAAAAGATGTGTAGTCACCAAATCACCCAATTATATTATATGCCATGATGCTTATCGCAAATTTTATGCTCATTGTTTCCGTCTGAGCTTGGGAATATTTTCTAATATTTTAGGAAAAAAAAAGGTCGTCCCCTGTTCAGGCCAGAGCACCTATCACCGGACCTATATTGATAAGGGTTTTTGTTTATCTTTTAGATCTTAATCATTTATTAAAAAAAAATTAAAGCGATTCATAATCATTGACACATGACTATCCGGTTGATTTTGAGAAAGATTTTGAAAATAAGGCCTTGTTTGTCAAGTGATTTTTTTAGTTAAAAAGTCAAAAAGTCACTAAAAAAATTAAACAGCCAACAAGTCATGCCAAAAAGTTGAAGATTTCATTTTTTTTTTATTTTTTGCACATCTTTTCATAAAAAGTCAAAAAATCATTCTAAACATATTAGTTTTTTTTATATAACATTTTAATTAAAAAGTTATTAAAAAAGTCTGTTTCCAAACGAGGCCTAAATACAAAATTTATATGATGAAATTATATAAATTTGATGATTAAATTACTTTGGTATTTTTTAGATGGATAATTTATTTGAATCATCAAAGTAAGACTTTTGACGACTCAAATTAAAATTGAAGGCAATCTAAAACTCATGTGATAATTTCATTTGTTTCATGATAACAAGGATAAAGAGAGATGAGGAGTACAGAGGACATGAAAAATAACAACATTATACTTTTACATTATTTATCTTGAATGTTGTAATTATATAAAATTCTCCCTTTTTAAATACATTTTTTTTTTTTTTGGTTTACCATCAGTAACTTGACATTTTCAACTACTATCATGTGTGTATATATATATAAGTAATTTCAATTATACTCTTTATTTTTAATTAGTTAAAATCTGGGGAGAAAAAAAAACCCAAAACAAAATATACTTTTTATTTTATCTAATCACTTTTCTTTTTTTTCTTTTTTGATGCAAAAGAAAATTAAACAAGAAGTACAGTGTTACAACACAAACAGAGAGGGCAAATGACTAATCCCTCATCGAATTCACAGATATCAAATCTGCTACAAGAGAGGGCAAATGACTAATCCCTCATCGAATTCGCAGATATCAAATCTATTACAAGAAAGGAAGTTACATTGGTTGGAGGCTCCTCAAGAAAGATTAGATGCTCTTTTTGGTTGACACCAATGTTGGCTAGTGCATTAGCACTCTGATTGGCTTCTCTTGGCACATACTGAATGGTGCATCTACATCTCTTCAGTATAAAATTTCCATCTTCAATCAATGCTCTGTAGGGATGAGTTCTTTCTGCTCCATCACTGATTAGTTTCATTGCAGTTTGAGAGTCAATTTCGATCTGTATGCCATTAAGCCCCTTTTGCATGATAATGGTTAGGCCTCTATACAGTCTCTACAGCTCAGCTTCTAGGCCGGTGCAGTTATCCAGGTATCCATAATACCCCCGTATCCAGTTGCCAGCTTCATCTCTAAATAGACCTCCATATCCTGATTGTCCGGGATCACCCTTGGAACATCCATCAGTATTTAGTTTGAGTTTACCTGCAAGAGGGAGAAGCCAAGTAGTTAGTCTAGGTTCTAAATAGTTTGGGTTAAGTATGTTATTAAAGGCTACTCGAGTTTCCTGGGCCTGCTTCAGGATTGAACAAATAGTGATGTGAGGGGGGGAATTAAGGTTATCAAACACTTCTTTATTCCTCTCCTTCCAAATAGTCCATAATGCTGTCAAGAATATGATAGGCCATTTAGCTTCTGCCAACTGGTCATTGATTTTCATGTTGGTTTTGATCCAATCTGCTAGAGTTTTGTTGTTCCCACAGTGCCACCAGTTAGTATCTTTAAGCTTTATCCAAATGGCTTTTGCTTTAGAGCATCCTCTAAGTAGGTGATCTATGTCTTCCTTTACTGTCTTATATCTGGGGCAGATATCTAAATCAGATAGGTTCCTGATGAGCCACATTTGGTTTGTTAATAATCTGCTATGCATTACCAACCAGAGAAAACTTTTCAGTCTTTGAGGAACTTTAATTTTCCAGATCCATTGTCAATCTTGCCCATTGTTTTCTTGTTTAGAAATAACCTTGTAAGCTGCTGAAGTTGAGTGATTATCATTAGAAGAACCTTGCCATATAGGAGTATCCATGAAGGTTACAAACCTGGGTCTGTATATATTTAGAATAGTGTCCTTGTCCTGTTGGGAGATCAGGTCTTGTATTGATGTGAGGTCCCAGCCTCCTTCATCATCAAGGATGGAGCTGACCCGTGTTGTATCATTGATGTGAGGTCCATGACTTTTATGGAAAATGGGATGTGAACCATACCACCGATCAGTCTAGAGTGAAATGTTTTCTCCATTACCTACACTCTATTTGATATTCTTTTCTAGCACATCTCTGTTCCTTATGATGCTTTTCCATGTGTGAGATACTGGTCTTTTGTTAGGCCAACTGGACAAGGAGTGCTTTCTGAGGTATTTTGATTTAAGGATTGAGCACCAAAGATCTGCAGAATTGCTTGCAACTTTCCATCATAGTTCAGTAATTATGGTAGAATTTTCATCTGTGTACTTCAACTCTATTATTTATTTTACTTATCCATTCACACAAACTATATAAAAAGACTCCCATAACTCTTCAAATATAGGTAGTCTAGAGAAAAAATGTTAAAGAGCCTCCCATAGCTCTTCAAATATAACTAGCTTAAAGGAAAAATGTTAAAATACATACTTAATAAGAGAAAATTTGTGATAAATCCAATTTAGAGAGTGTCCAAGGCATTAGGTCCAGTATATATATGTATATTTTTGTGAGAGGTCCACCATTTGTGAAATAGTTTGGTGAGAGGTCTTTTTACTTGTTTTGAAAGACATTTTATTTTCAATTTTATCCCTTAATTTATTTGTTGACTTTTTTTAACTATCTGTTGAAATTATTTTCTATTTGTTCAAAATTTTCATTTATTTGTCCAAATTATTTTCTATTTGTTCAGTTTTTTTTGTCTATTTGTCTAATTTTTTTCTATATAAATCTTCTATCTGTCCAATTTTTTTTTGTTTATTTGCTCAAATCTTTTCTTCTCTCTACATCTCTCCCCTTATTTGTTGCAATTTATTTCCATATTATTATCATAAACAACAACATATAATAAAGAAAAAAAATTTAGAGAGAAATTTTGAACATATCTGTTTGTTCCATCTCTTCATCAACAACAACAACAACAATAACAACAATCATCCACAATTACATATATATATATATATATAATTTGTTCAACAAACGCTTTGAAGCTTTGCATCTGTTCTAGAATTGAAAGAATAACCTTTTCATCAGCAATTCTGATGGCATGCTTTTGCTCATCAAGTACCTCATCTGAGAACCTGATATTTGAAGCATCCGGTGTAATGTTAGCAGACTTGATTCTCCTCTTAATTTTCTTTATTTCTTGTTCACAATGTTGTTCATTTTGCTACTGGATATCGTGTAAGCTTTTATCTAAATCACACAGCAATGCATCATTCCTTTGAAGCATATTTAGCAGTGACTCCATTGTATTTGTTGAAATCTTTTCTTTAGATCTATCAAATATAGACTCCATTGAATTAATCAATGACTCCAACACCATGTTTGACGTTGCCAACATTTACAGAGGCACCAAACTATCCTCTTCGACTTGCCAAATCAAAGTGAACAAGCTCAAGAAAGATGATCAACTCTCGATCACTGTCGACAGAAGCAAGATATCGTCGATCACTTCTATCAGAGAGAGTGAGTGAGGCAGCGGAGGATGAAAGTCAAGAGAGAGAGAGAGTTTGGATAAAACCCTAGGTGGCGGCGGTGAGTCCGATTGCAACGTCGATAGGTTGTCAAGCTTGATAAATCTTCTTCTAGTAGGAAGAGAGCTCGGATCAAGTCTCTAACGCTCACTGACTTTGTCTGCCTTGAATCCACCGACGATTACTCACCTCTCCCAACTCAACAACCTAGGGTTTGAGTTGTTACTGAGATCTAATACTCATTCAACGGCGAAACCATTTGGTATCTTGAATCCAATCGATAAGACCATCTGATACTTCTTCATAGCGAGACCATCTCGTTTTTTGACCAATGACAACGGCGTTGATGCGATGCCATTTCTCGTGGACAAGCTCACAGACAAGCTCAAACCCTAGGTCTTTTCATAGTAATCAAACCCTAGGTCTTCTCACAAACAAGCTCATCGAACGATCGACTCAAACCTTGCCAGGAGGATTCGCGATTAACGATAGAATAAGAGCTTTAGGAGTTGCTGAAATAGTAGGAAGAGAATGAGGAGAATGAGAGGGAACATTCACCAAAGACGGTGGAGTTGTTGTCGAACGTCGGAGCCATCGCAGATGGTGGTGACGAATAGTAAGAGAGAGAGAGAGAGAGAGAGAGAGAGAGAGAGTTGATATTGTAAGGGTTTGAAACGAATGTATACAATTACGGGTGTTCACGGTTCGATTGTGGCCGGAAAACCTCCAATCTGCCATCTACCATCCGTTCGCCGAATTGGAAAAAATCAATTTGCATCTCTCTGCCAGATTGACGGATGCGGATTGGTGGATTAACGGATGGATGCAAATTGGTTTGGCGGTTTAAACTTTTACAAATTTTGAACATAATATAACAACTTGTCAACATATTCTTTTTTTTTAATTATTTATAACAATCCAACTCAATATAACCAGCAGATTATCAAGTAAATTGTCAAATACCAATAATAAATACGTATAAAAAAATCATGCATTATCAAAACTATTTCATTACTTTTTTATATTTAAAAATTATTTAATATGATTTTTTAAAACAAATGACAAAATTAAGCATTATATTTTCCGTACAAAAATACCAAATATCAACACTTGCCATTTGATAAAAGGATTTTCCAGTTAAAAAAAAAAATTTGAAAATACAACAGAATATCTAAACTCTTTTTCAATTGAAAATACAAACAGAATATCTAAACAAATTAAAAATATAAAGTCTTACAAATTACTAGGGGTGCTCGCAGTTTGGCGGTTCAGTTGCGGTCAAGGGAACCTCAAATCTACCATCCATCCAAAACTAGGTGGATTGAAAAAAATCAATCAGCAATCGTCCGCTCGTCATTACGTATTCGTCCAAAATGCGACGGATCGGTTGGTTCGGTCGGTTTGGACGGATCAGAATATCCGTTGCTCACCCCTATATATAGTAGGTAAGTATATATTATATATATGTGGGATTTTGGTCATTTTATCTGAACTTGTCCTTATGAACAATGTATTTTAGAATGTGGACTTTTGGCCAAACAAAATATAAATTTGGATTTATGGACCGAATGCCCTTGTAATAACTTGATGAAGTAAAATAGGTCATAACTAACTATAATAGCTAATACATCTCTTTTAAAAAACTCACTAAAATGCTCTAATAAATAGTTCCCCAGCAACAAACCTAGGTATTTATGTTTTAACTTTTAATTATTTGATATATATATATATATATATGTACGGGGAGCAAATATTCCGCAGAGCCCGTACTCCTTTTCCACCAAGCTCCTTATCTGTCTGATCGACCTGCGAACACAACGGCGGTGAGCTACCTGGCGGTGTGTGGCCGGAAAACCCCTCTGACGGTCAAGTTAGCACACACTCAGGGATCTAGAGAGAGAGGAGAGAGTTGAGTGTTTAGGTTGTTCTCACCCAATGATGTTTTTATATTCCGCATGGGAGGCGCAAACACGCTTATATACTTTCTGCACCCAAATCTGCTCCCATTAGTCTCTTGACACGTGGTGCTGCTCTCTCATCTGCAGCACAAATCCTACAATCACCACCTAACCAAACCGTCAGGCTATATTAGCGGAGTCCGGCAGACCGGCGGAACCACCTTGGCCTTTCACGACCGCGCTGCGCAGCGCACCCCGAGTGCTTCACTCACCGAGCTCCAGAACGACCGAGCTCGGTTGCATTCCGGCAAAGCCGAGTTCAAGATAGGTCGAGCCAGCAAACCGAAGGCCTTCCTGCCGCGCTAAACGCGTGAACCGTGGAATCCAAAATGGTAGGCAATCATCTCGGCCGAGCAACTCAAGTAGCTCGGTTTTCTCCATAGACAAGCCCACGTAGCTCGGTCCCAATATGGTCCTGGGCCTCAACCGAGCAAAACCTTATATGGACGAGCCCAAGCTATCACGGCCCAAACATGTTCGGCCCCTCATTTTGCCCGGCCTTTACCATGGCCCATTCCAGCTCATAAATCTCCCTCTTAATATATATATAGGGTTTAAGGTTTAAAGTTGCTCTAATAAATAGTTCTCCAGCAATAAGCCTAGGTATTTATGTTTTAACTTTTAATTATTTGATTTATATATATATATTACATTTTGTCTAGATAGTCAATGAAAACTTTTGTCTATAGGATGCAAGTGGATATATACTTATCATATTACCACATTATGGTGTCTTTGGAAAGTTGGATTGGTGATTTTTTTTTGGGGGGGGGGGGTTTAAAATAGTATAAAATAATTAATAAGATAAAATATATATTTAAATTATAATTATTTCAGTTTCCCACCACAAAGAAAAATCAACCATCATCCCAACAGGTAGCTTTTTTAATCAAACTAAAATAATTAAAAAAATAAAAAGTCAATTAAAATAATCGAATTCTCAAATCAGCCTTATGTTATTGACTAAACATGTCAAATTAATTAGTGCTATGATTATCAATACTTAGGAGTTGTTTGGGGTGTCTTAAATAAGTGCACTTTTTGTCTTTTTGGACTAAAAAATTGAGGAAAAAAATATGGATGTTTGGGTTAATTTTTTGACTTTTTATAGAAAAATATGTATTAAAAAATTGTATAAATTAGTATGTAGGGGAAAATTAGGATTGAGAGTTGTGCAGCCGTAATTTTTTACTTTTGGTGAATAGTGATAACTTTTTAACTTTTTTAGTAACTTTTTGACTTTTTGGCAACTTCTCAAACTTGGCCTTATTGACCATTCTTCTGTCACAAATTTATTATTATTATTTTTTTTTCTGGAGAGTGATTAATAAGTTTCATATTTGGACTTGTGATCTATATAGTTTCATATATATATATATATATATATATTTGTGATCCATTTAGTTCTTTTAGATATGTAATGACTTATTTACCCATCACATTGGAATGTTACATTTGGAGAGCTACGTTAAAGTGTTCCATTTGAGAAAAATATATTAAGGAGTCTTTTAGAACATTTCCAATGGCTTGCCATTGGAACTACTATTGCCAAATTATGGCAACAATTCATAAAAAGCCACCTCCAATGAGTATTGGAGTGTTACGTCTAGGAAAAATATATTAATGAATTTTTTAGTGTGTTACGTTAGAGGAGTATTACGTCTGGAAAAAATATACTAAGGAGTTTTTTTGTGTATTACATTTTTGGAGTGTTATATTAGAGTGCTACGTTATTAGACGTTGAAGAGGAGTTTTTAGTGTTGGAATGTTACCTTGGATTGTTACGTTTGAAAAAAATATGAGTTTTTTAGTGTTGGAGTATTGCATTTGAAAAAAAAATACACTAACAATTTTTTTTGAAATGTTACGTTAGAATATTACGTTTGAGTGTTACATTAGAGTGACGGAAATGTAATCCAAAAATTATATCCAATTTCCCTAACATGGCGTCTCCCAGTGGAGAAGGGTAGAAGCATCCACCAAATCATACAATAATTTCAAATAAGATAAGGTTGTTAAAACAAATATGATCAATCATAAAAAAATTAATAAGACCTTGTTTAGGAACAGATTTTTTTAGTAACTTTTTGACTTTTTGGCTAAAATATGATTAAAAAAAACTAGTCTGTTTAGTATGAATTTTTAGTTTTTTACGAAAAGATGTGTAAAAAGTAGAGAGAAAAGAGAATTTTTGACTTTTTGGTATAGGTTGTTGGCTTTTTGATTTTTTTAGTAATTTTTTAACTTTTTGACTAAAAAAGGCACTTGTTAAAAGAGGCCTAAGACTAATTAAAGTAACTAATTAGGGACTTTCTGATAATTTTTCTTTTTATTTTTCCTATAATTATTACTAATAACTAAATTTCTTTGTCGTTAGTTCTTGTCGAACTCCTTTGGCCTTCATCGTTTATCATACGCTAATATTAGATAAATCATACTCCTTTGGCCTTGACCATTTATCATATGCTAATGGTGCATAAATCACGGATATGCATATCTTTTTTGGGAGCATGTATTTAGAAGTTTATATGCATATTTGGAAAAAACCCGACAATTCTAGGCTTAAGACAAGGTCCAAGATATAGAAAAGACACATATTAACATTAAAAAAAGAAAAGAAAAGAAGGTTATATTAATAAGGGCTTTTAATTTTTAATAAACATAAGGTTCCAAGTTTTGTGCTTCTTGTTGAAAATCTCCATCACACTCCCACAAAACAAAAATTTGTCTAGAAAAGACACATATTAGCACAAATAAAAAATTAAAAATTGTCAAAAACTTGCCACCGACGTCTTTATTGTAACATAAAATGTTATGCTTACAGAATTCATGATAATAATAATATGATATCGCCATTTTTAAAAAGAAAAATACTTTGGAACTCTAATTTTTGAGTTCTAAAGTTAGCTCTAATGAGTTAGTAGTGGATCTCACCCACTGTAATGTGATATTTTGATCTTGATTTGTTTTATTTCGTTTTTTTTCTCCTTACCATATCTTTAGTGCTCTATTAGAGCATCAAAATTAGTGCTGTGAATCATTGCTGTTTTAAAAATATAAGTCATTTTGATGAGTCTTTTACTTTAAAGTGACAAAATCAAAACTTGACATATCATTATGTATAAATTTTCTGTATGATTTTTATATTTGTATAGTACTAATATATTCTAATAAAAATAACAATAATAACGCTAAAAATTCAAAACATAAAAAATATTTAAATCTAATATCATTGTCAGTATTAATGTAACAAATTTAGAACTGAAACAAAAAGTTGACTAAAAAAAAAAATTCAGCAGTCAATTTGATTTTATCATTTTTTTTTGGGAAGAAATTACATGTAGATGAGAGTTAGAAAAAAATTACAAACAAAAGGAGTATAAGCGTGCCTGTGGTGGAGTGTAAATAAAAAGTTGTGGAAATGCAAGTATCACTTGTTGATAATTTTTTTCCATTCTCCCATTTACCTGTAATTCTCTCTTGTTTTTTTCTACAATCCTATTGGTCATTTATTGGTATCGCCCCCACACCAATGTATGGCCACGTGTCGCACATCATACTGAATAACTTTTACAAAGCGTCACACACGATAAATAATTTTTACAAAATGCAGAGTCTACTATATGCAGAAATAATGGGGTCTGCTAAATCTTACTTGAAGGCAATATTCAAATCAGCAAAATTTTAAAATCATTTATTCCTATTTTAGTAAAAAAGTTTTTTTTTGACAATTAAACGTTAATTGACCTTTATTTTTTTAATTTTTTTTGTCAATAGATAAAGATTATTTACAGATATTATAAGAATTATTAAGTATGCAAAGAATGTCCAAAAACCCTCTAATAGGAAATAAATTATTAACATTTATTTTTTTACAATGATTAACCTTTAACTAGGCATGGTTTGGCAAGTGCGTTTGGATGGGTTTGGATAGGTTTAGGGCTATTTTAGCCAAAAAAAATAAAATAGATTATTTTAGTCATAACAAACAAAACATCACATTCAATCCATAATCATTACACTCTTCTCTCATAAAAAAATTCAAAAAGCCAAAAAATCATTCCTAAACCAAGCTTTTTAGCCCAGGCTAAAATAGCCAAAAAGCCAAAAAGTCAACCCACTTTGCAAACGAAGCCCTAGGCACTGTTTGGGGAGATGGTTTGGGAGTTTTTTTGGCTATTTTAGCCACAAAAGACAAAATAGGCTATTTTAGCCACAATAAACAAAATATCACATCCAACCCATAATTATCACACTCTTCTCTTACAAAAAAAGTCAAAAAAGTCAAAAAAGTCATTTCCAAACTAAAGTCTCTATTTGGGAAGTGGGTTGACTTTTTGACTTTTTAATTTTTTTGGCTATTTTAGCCTAGGCTAAAAAGCTTGGTTTGGGAAGGGCTTTTTGACTTTTTAGCTTTTTTGACTTTTTTTTGTGAGAGAAGAGTGTAATGATTATGGGTTTGATGTGATGTTTTGTTTGTTGTGGCTAAAATAGCCTATTTTATTTTTTGTGACTAAAATAGCCAAAAAAGCCTGGAAACCTTCTTCCCAAACAGTGCCAGCTTTTTAGCCCAGGCTAAAATAACTAAAAAAGTCAAAAAACTAACCCACTTCTCAAACGGAGGCTAAATTAATCTCCGTTAATATATTACTTGACCTTCAAAGCCAGTAAATTTATGCAATTGTACAGTTCAACTTGTACTTGTGTTGGTGATTATTGATATTTGTGGTATACTTGTAATAATGTATTATTATTAATTAATTAATTTTTTTTACATAATTCGTGAAATGAAAAAGTGTAATTAATTATAAGTGTCTAAACTATTAAAATCAGAAATAATACAGTGGGATAGTATCCATTTATTTTTTAATTTATTAATTTTTTTGAATATTTCTCTCTCTCTCTCTCTCGAATTTGAAATGAGTTGCGTTCTCCATCATCCGCCACACCATCTAGTGATAAATCATCATGGACCGTTGCAATGGATGACCAGACTGACACTACTCAATGAGGCAGAGGCAAAGTCAAAGTCCAAAAGTCATTTTTATTTTTGTTTTTGTTTTTGTTTTTGTTTTTTTTTTAAATGGCTGACTGATAAGTTTCGTTTGACATTAGTTACAGTTGTTAAATTTTTTGTATTGAGACTTTTTAGTCTCGTTTGGTTTTTATTTTTAGACTTTTTTTAACTTTTTTGAAAAAAAAGTGTAATGATTATAATTTAAATGTGACATTTTATCTTATTGACTTATATATTATTTTGTCTTTTTGTGTTTTTTTAGTCTCAAAATAAAAACCAAACAAGGACTAAGTTGGTTACTCAACAAGAGATTATTTGGTAGTTTTTTGCAAAAATATTTCACAATATTTATTATTTGTCATTTATCAAGTTATATCTAAAAAGCTTAATAAAAAATATTAAATTTTACTATTTTAATTAATAAATATCAAGTTGAAACACTATGCAAATTTGCCCCAGTCCAACATCTTCCAAAATTATAGATTATTGACTTTAATAGTGTAACCTGTCACTCTTATGTTGGGTTTTAAAAGACAATTGAAAAGGTATCACAAAATAACTTCTGTATAATATTGTCCCAGAAAAATGATTTGGTGCCCGAATTTCCCTGCCCCGAATGCCCCTAATGCTCAAAACGACGTCGTTTTGGGCATTAGCCTTTTTTTTTTTTCCTGCCATTTTTGACTCTGCAGAGGGAGAAAGAGAGAGAGGGAGAGAGAGAGAGAGAGGGGGAGAGAGGAGGCTCGCAGCCCTCCGCCGGCCGTCGCCTCTGCCCTATCGTCGCCGCCCCGCCTCCGCCGTCGCCTCTGCCCAATCGTCGTAGCCCCGTCTCCATCGCCGGCTCCGCCTCTGCTCCGCCTCTGCCAGCCCCGTTTCCTCCGCCCGCCCCCTGCTCTTCCCCCTGCATCTGCCCCTGCATGTGCCTCGAACACCGCCCTCGCCTCCTCCCCCCCCGCCTCTGCCTCCCCTCTCTTTCTTCTTCTCTTCTTTCTTCTTCTTCTTTCTTCTTCTTCTGATTTTCTGATTAACAAAAAAAAAAGAAAAATTCAGTCGTTTCGTCGTTTCGGGACATTCGGGGGAAGAGAATTCGGGCTCTCAATCGCGGTTGTATTGTCCCAAGACCACCAAATCAAACATTGTTTTGCTTATTCTTATTCATTCTCTCTCCATATATTAAGGTAGTGTGTGGTAACGTTTACGTTTTTTTGTTTATATTTACAAAAAATTTATAAATTGATTTTTGTTTATTTTTAGAAAAATATAAACAATAAACCCATTTGGTTTGGACAAAATGTTTGAAAAATTTTAAAAACATAAACTAAAAAATATGTTTGATCAGGCCTAAAATATTTATACTATTTATTATTTTTTATTATTTATGACAATGGAATCATACACATTATAATTAAAAAAATTAATTAAAAAAATTAATTGAAAAAAAAATTAATTGAAAGAAAAATTATTTGGAAAAAAATTATTGAAAAAGAAAATTATTTGAAAAAAAAATTAATTGAAAAAAAAATTAATGAAAAAAACTATTTAAAAAAATTAATTGAAAAAAAAATTTAGTCAAATTTTCAAATTTATGTTAAAAACCAACGTAAACTCATTTTTTAAGTTTACATTTTTTCCTCAAATTTACAAATTGAGACAACCATTTATAAACTAAAAAAATTATCAAACAAATTTTTACGACAGTTTTTAAAATTTTTGTAAATATAAACTGAAAACAAAATCGTTACGAAACAGACCCTAAACAATTCAGTTTATTCATTTTCTCTATATATATATATTATTGGTAAGTGCAAACACGATGTGTTTATAATTTTATATTTAATTTTTTAACAATTTGATAATGAAATATGGATTGATTTTGAAACTATGAGCAACTATTTATTTATGACATTCTTGAAAGGAAAATAAAAGTGCAACAAAATTTCATAACTGTTTGAGTTGTGTACTTTTTATATAGAATATATATAGAAAATGTTACTATGGATATTCTTAAAGGAGTATATGTATGATATGCTTTTCGTAATATCACAAAAAAAATTGTAACATGAATTGAAATTTAAGAGGGGTTTTTATTTGCACTTAGGGCCGAGCTAGGCCCAGCCATTATAGTAGACCGATTTGTGGCCCGTAGTAAAAAGGGCTCCGCAGATTTGACCTAGCTTTGTTAGCTCGGTCTAAGTGTGGTGACAATTACTTCGGTCGAAGAGATGGTTGCAAATAGCTCGGTTCATATACTCCGGTTCGAGGTATAGTTTGAACGGTGACTGAGCTAAGGCATCATATGTGGCCGCGATGAGCTGAATTGTAAGAGCAAGGTGGGACCGAGCTAGGTGAAGCACGGTTGAAGCTGCCGCTAAATATAGCGGTGTTAGCTCGGTTGTGCAATCATACAACCGTAGTAAAACCATTTCACTTGGTTAGAGCAGTGAAGAGGGTGTTGAAGGATAGGCATTATCTTTCAGAAGTATGATTCCTAGAAGGACTCTACATTGAAGAATAAAGAGTCCTACTAGGATTGTGCCAGGCAAAACCTACAAAAACTCATGATAGGACCTTTTACAGGTATCACAACTTTGATTCTCGAATACACAAAGCTTTTGTCTATTTTGTTGACTATAGGCATCGGAGAGGTATCCGACACACACCCGCCAGCTAGCTCACGTTTGTGTTTTCAGGGAGTAAAGCGACGACGTTTGGAAAGTGCAAACTTGATCAACAAGATTATATGAGAAGATTATTTCGTGCTCGTACAATTGGCGTTGCCTAAGAGATATAGACAAAGAACAAACCTTGATCAAGTTCTCTCTAGTTGAAAGCAATGGCGCATGATGAAGACTTGCCGTAGTTTGCAATTGATAGGCAAACCCCGGAGGGGGATGGGAGGCACAAAGGTTTACCTTCCATCCTACCCATGCCGGATTTAGAACCTCAGCGACGGAACTCTCGGAGGGATGCGAGGGAGAGACGGGGCACTAGTCTCTGTCGCTCTCAAAGTCCTGAAAGGCAGAGGCGGAGACTTGATCCTCAAGTTCTAGAGGATCGCGTGAGGGAGCAAGACGAGTTAATCAGAAGGATGGCGGCAGACATTGAGACAATGAAGCGCCAGATAAAAGGAAAAGGGGTGGCGACTGGAGAAGGGCGCAAAGGCAACACGCCCCTCCGCCACTCGGAAGACCGTGACAGACATACCGCACCCTCACCAGCAGGAGGTAAGAGCCTTAAAACAGGCGATACTCAATCAAGGACTTCTAGGACTCGTCATTCCAGGTCTAAAAGAACGAGGATTGAAAGGTCATATACAGAGAGAAGCAATTATCGCCTTCACATACGCACCAAACGACGTCTAGGCACTCGGAGTTGCCTAGATCATCCGATTTACGGACAGTACTCGAGGAAAGGGGCCGATGGAAGGAAGACACCAGGGCTCGCGACCCACGTAGAATTTCAGCACTACAGCGATTGGCCCGCAGGACACATGGGAGTGTCGAGGTAGGGATGCCGATGCCGCGCCTTGCTTACGAACCAGCAGATAAGGTATTAGCAAGGCTGCAGAGCTCGCCGTTCATTCCGGCAATAGAGAACGCACCACTACCTTCAAGCTTCCACCAGCCCAAATTCATTTCTTACGAGGGGAAAACGGATCCCTACATGCACTTGAGCCACTTTCGCTAGGTTATGGCAGTATACCGGCGAAACGAGGCCCTAATGTATATCATGTTCCCATCCAGCCTTGGTGACCTTGGTTTAACCTGGTTCGAAAGGCTACTAGAAGGCAGTATCGCCTCATGGGCACAATTGGCAGAGGCATTCGTGACTAGATTCAGAACGAACACCAAAACACCAGTGGAGATCGACCAGTTACTCTCTATTGACATGGGCGAAAAAGAGATATTGAGGTCTTACAACAGTCGCTATTGGGAGACCTTCAACTAGATTGAGGATTGCCCTACCAATCTCGCCATTGCACAATATAAACGGGGTTTACCAGTCAGAAACAAATTAAAGGACTCAACAACAATGATGCCACCCCTCACGATGGAGGCCCTAATGGAGAAAGTGCATCAACACATCCGAGTAGAGGAAGATGGCGCCCGTGCTAAAGCAAAAGCTGGCACAGCAGCAATGCTAGATAAAAAGACTACAGCGAAAGTCAACACGGTGGAACAGCCAAACAGGAATGGGCGTGGCAGGCGAGCCAACAGAGAGGACCCAGAAAAAAAGAACTTAAGAGTTCGCAATGCCATCACCACAATATTCAATAAACCTATCTACCGGATTCTCAGTGAGATACGCAATGAACCTTTCGTCCGGTGGCCAGCTAAGTTAGGAGAAGCACAAAAAGGCTATGACGAGAGATCCCGTTGCACCTTCCATGATGAAAAGGGGCACCGTACTGAAAATTGCACGCCATTGAGGCAATATCTGGAGGAGTTAGTGGCAGCTGGGCACTTGGACTAGTACATAGAAGGAGGGACAGAGCCAGCCCCCCAGGACCATAACAAATCAAACGGGATGCCAGACGACGGTCCACCCTAAGGCGTGATTAACGTCATACATGGGATCATCGAACCTGAGCGAGTATGTGAACTAAGGGGGATGATCAAAAAGGCTGAACACTTGAGGGAGGTATTGAGTGCACAGTCTACCATCAAGAAGGGCAGAACAGAGGCTACGAATGTTATATCATTCTCAGACAAGGATCTAGCAAGGCTACATTGCCCTCACAATGACGCACTAGTGGTGACTTTGCGCGTCAAAAATTTCGACATCAAGCGGATTCTGATCGACCAAGGAAGCTCATGTGAGATAATGTACTACGAGACTTTCAAACAGCTGAAATTGGAGGACAAAGACTTGGCACCCGCGACATCTCCCCTTGTTGGATTCAACTTGATGCCAGAGTGGCCAGTCGGCAAGATAATCCTCCCAGTCAAGGCAGGAACCATGACAAAACAGGTGGAATTCTGGGTATTGAAAGTCCCATCCACTTACAACATAATCTTGGGAAAGACATGGCTGCATGCCATGCGCTCAGTGGCATTAACCTACCATTAGACATTACGATTCCCCAACGAAACCGACGTGATTGAGGAAGTCTTAGGAGATCAAATCATGTCGAAGCAATGTTTCGTCACAGTAAATGGAAGCCGTGCTGCAAAAGGGTTTGTGCAGATGGTGGAAGAGCTAGAAAGCAATGAACTATTTGCAGATGTTGGCAAGGCAGCCGAACAGAAGGCAGTGGAAGACTTGGTAGAGGTAAAGATAGATGAAAAGAACCCAGAAAAGTTCTTTTTGCTCGGCTCGTCGTTGTCCAGCACTAAGAGAATAGAGGTCATGGAATTTTTAACCTCTAACATCGAAGTGTTTTCCTGGACACCATACGACATGCCTGGCATTGACCCAACTTCATCTGTCACCAACTCAATGTCCACCAAACTGCTAGACTAATTATACAACACACTCGCAGATCGACACTCCACCACGCGAAGATAGTGGCGGAGGAAGTAGGAAACTTAATGGAGGCAGGAGCCATCAGAGAAGTGCACTATTCCAGGTAGATCTCCAATACTGTTGTAGTGCCAAAGAAGAACGGAAAATGGCATGTTTGTGTGGACTACAAAACAGTCAACAAAGCATGCCCAAATGACAGTTTTCCCCTCCCACGGATAGACCAACTGGTAGACCTGACTGCAGAACACAATCGACTTAGCTTCCTTGATGCGTACAGAGGTTACCATCAGATCACTATGTACGAACTAGACCAGGAGGTCACATCATTTACAACACCTAGAGGGTTGTATTGTTACAAGGTCATGCCCTTTGGCCTAAAGAACGCAGGGGCAACATTCTAACGGATGGTCACCAAAATGTTTGAACCATTGTTAGGCAGAACACTAGAGGCTTACATAGATGACATGGTGGTCAAAAGCAAGGATGAGAAGGAACATCTCAGGGATCTCAGTGAAATGTTCCAAATTCTGAAGAAGAACAAGTTGCGTCTAAACGCATCCAAGTGTGCATTCGGCGTTAGATCAGGCAAATTCTTAGGTTTCCTGGTGACCAACCGAGGTATAGAAGCAGACCCCTCTCAGATCAAAGCATCCAGATCTTGAAAGGCCCACACACGTTAAAGAAGTGCAGCATCTCACTGCCTAGCAGCCGCACTCAACCGTTCATAAGTCGGTCGTCAGACAGATGTCGAACATTCTTCCAAGCCTTAAAAGCCAAATTTGAGTGGGATGAAGAATGAGACCGCGCCTTAGAGAGCTGAAGGACTACATGACCTCTCCTCCATTATTGGTAACCCCAGTGCCAGGAGAAGAGCTCTTTTTGTACCTGGCGGTTTCACAACATGCAGTTAGCGCAGTGTGGTCAGAGCGAAGGAATCCAACCCTGCCCATTTTCTATGTTAGCAAAATCTTACTGAGTGCAGAAACAGGTACCTACCATTGGAAAAGCTGGTCTTAGCTTTGATGATGGTCTCAGCTTTTGATGATGGTCTCAAGGAATTTGTCGCATTACTTCCACGCCCACACTATAATCGTCCTAATAGCCTTTCCCTTAAAAGCCTTGTTTGAGAGGGCGGACTTTTCTGGACGAATCTTGAAATGGGCAGTAAAGCTGGGATAGTTTGATATCAAGATTCAACTTAGAACCGCAATAAAAGCCCAAGCTTTGGCGGGCTTTGTGGCTGAGTTCACTCTAGGAAGCTATCACATCTGCCTAGTTGACCTGACCAACGCGACTGAAGAAAAAGGGGAAAGTGCCGTTGGAACTGCACAGCCCCTAATACAGGATGCCTAACCACATTGCAAGCCTTACAGGATTGAAGACAGCGAGGAAGGGATAGACCATGCTATTCTCAGCAACGACTCATCAACAAGTAAAAACTTGGGGCAGTCAGATAGCGAAGAGCAAACCCCAACAGCAGGCATGGACTTGGAAGAAAACATCACCAACACGCATGACCCCAAGACATCATCCGACCCCTCTACTTACTGGAAACTATTCGTCGGAGAGATATGGAAGCTCTTTGTGGATGGAGCATCCAATAGGCACGGTGCAGGGCTTGACATAGTCCTCATCTCACCAGATGGCCTAATAGTAGAACAAGCAGTCAACCTTGGCTTTCCAGCATCAAACAATGAGGCAGAGTATGAAGCACTTTTAGCAGGCCTAAAATCAGCACTTTTCATGAAGGCCACCGAACTAATGGTTTACAGTGACTCCCAACTGGTAGTAAACCAGATATCAGGCGACTACGAGGCGAAAGATAAGAGGATGACTAAGTACCAGGAGTTAGTCAGAAAGGAGATCATGAAGTTCAAAGTAGTGCGGATCGAGTAGATCGGCCGAGAAGAAAACAGTAAAGCAGAGACGAACTAGCAGGTTTTACCTCAATGACAGATACATCTATCCCACATCCATTACTGATCGATTTCTTACCCAGACCAAGCATTGAAGAACCCGAAGTAGCTGAGGTATGTTGTGCCGAACTAGGCCCTTCATGGATGGATCTCATTATAGTATTCTTAAAAGACGGCATCTTACCCGAAGAGAAGAAAGAGGCTAACAATGAGAGAGCAATCACAGTGATTTTGGCTCTCTCCATCATTGGCGTTATACAAAAAATCCTTCACAGGACCTTACTTGAAATGTGTCCATCCTAGCAAGGTCGAAGCATTCTTGTTCGAAATAAATAAAGGCGTATGCGGAAGCCACCAAGGGGGAAGATCATTTGTTTACAGAGCCATCTCACAAGGATATTGGTGGCCATACATGCATGCAGATTCAGAGAAGTATGTCAAGAAGTGCAAGAAATGTTAGAAGTTCGCACACCAGATACACCAACCAGCCAGAGAGCTTCTACCATTTACTAGCCCATGGCCCTTCGCAATGTGGGGCCTGGACATAGTAGGAACACTTCCAACAGCACTTGGTAACATAAAGCTCTTTCTCGCAGCAACAGATTACTTTACAAAATGGGTGGAAGCTGAAGCACTCGCATCAATAAAGAAGAAAGATGTTAAGAAGTTCGTCTGGCAGAATATCATAACCTGATACAGCATACCAAAGGCTCTAATATCTGACAATGGCACTCAGTTCGATGGCAAGATCTTCAGGGGCTTCTGCAAAGAATACAAGATAAAATTCTACAACTCTACGCCTGCATACCCTCAAGCGAATAGCCAAACAGAAGCTTCAAACAAATTCGTCCTAGATGGTTTAAAGAAAAGGTTGGAGAGAGCAAAAGGCAAATGAGCTAAGGAACTTCCTCACGTTTTGTGGGCTTATCAAACCACACCCCGGCAATCAACTAGGGAAACGCCTTTTTCCTTGGCTTATGGCATGCAGGCAGTAATCCCACTAAAAATAGGCCTCCCTACTATTAGAAATGAAAATTTTGACCCAGACTTAAATGGAGAGGCCATAGCCTTGGAACTCGACCTTGTAGAAGAGAGAAGAGAAAGAGCTCTAGTTCATATTGCTTCATACCAGCAGGAGTTATCCAAAAAATAAAACAAAACGGTGCATCCGAGGCAATTTAAGATCGGGGATTGGGTATACGGTACTACGCAAAGTAATGGGCAACACTTTGGTACCCGAGATGGCAAGTTGGGACCTAACTAGGAAGGACCATACAAAGTGTTTGTTTAGCGAGAAAAAGGAAGGGCATATCATTTAGAAGATGGAGACAGCAAGGCCATTCTCAAGGCCATGGATACTGCCATCAAGTTATTTTATTTTTAGCTTTCTCTTAGAATATTTGTAATTTTTTCCATTTTTTCAAATAAAGCAAGTAGTTTACTTTTCCAGTCATAAAGTCTTCTACTGTAAAAGTTTTCTCAGTCATTACCAGAAGGGCAATCAGAAAGTTTGGCAGGAATAACCAAACAAGTTAGCTCTCTTCAGCCGAGATAAAGATCTAGGCTGAAAAATGTTGGCCGGAATAACCACATTGAGCTCTCTTCAGCCGAGATCAGGATCTGGGCTGAAGAGGTTGGCAGGAATCACCAACATTTGTTCTCTTCAGCCGAGATAAGGATCTAGGCTGAAGAGGTTGGTAGGAATAACCAACATTTATCTTTCTCACTCAGCCGAGATAGGCTGAAGAGGTTTGCAGGAAAAACCAACATTTATCTCTCTTCAACCGAGATCAGGATCTGGGCTAAAGAGTTGGCAGGAATAACCAACCAATCTCTATTCATCTTCAGCCAAGATAAAGATTTAGGCTGCAGAGGTTGGCAGAATAACCACATTTATGTCTCTCCAGCCGAGATAATGATCTAGGCTGGAAAAGGTTGAAGACACAGATTAAAAAGCTAACAAACCAGGATGGTTAGCTCGGCCAAAAAAGTTCCAAACATGCCAATTAAAGTTGAAACAAACACAAGCAGGATGTGAACCAGGCGAAAAGAACGGAAAAATAGTAGATTTCATTCAAAATCAGAACTACATTACATGAGGTGGGGCTGTAGCTCGGTTACAAATCCTTTCAAAAAGTTAAAAAAAGAAAATACATGATCAAGCAAATAGGTCATCCAAATCGCATCCAAGTCAACCCGAGCTTCATCCACTCGGTAGCCCGGTGTTGCAGGTAGTCGGTCACTGCCACATCTTCAACTGTAATGGGCACCGGTGGATCCACCCGAGCTAACTGAGCATTTGGGAGACCGGGGTCACTAGTAGCCGCTGGGGCGTTTTCTGGTTCTGGGGATGCTCTCTTTCTCCTCTACTTGGAGCAATTTTTCCTGGATAGCATTGGCGTAGTCCGCCATGTAACTCGGAATGAAGTGGGGAGGAAGGTTTTGGAAGACCTCGGTTTCTTGGACAAAACCGAGCTTTATTGCAGCCGTCTTCCATCCGCATTTAAAAAATATATCCTTTGAAGCTTCGCACCGCAGAATGTAGGTGGCTTCTCATTCCTTATAGCCACGGTCTTCTGCATCTTCCATCTTCTTCTGCAGCTCGACGATCTCTGCACCCTTCTTTTTCTCGAGCTTGGCCAACTCGCGCAGATATTTATCTTTCCACTCGGCCAAAGCCTTCTGCTTATCTGCTTCAGCCGAGTTAACCAGCCCGGTGAGTCACGCTATTTCAGTCTGTAGCTCGGTCGTTTTTTGTTTGGATTCCTCTAGTTCGGCCGTCTTAGCTTTGGCTTTTGCCACGGCTAACCGTGTGGTCTTACGTAGCTCTAACACACACTTGTGAGCAACGTCATTCTTCTGCATGGCTTGCAAAAGGAGAGATAACGATTATGGTTAAAACCGTGCAAACAGATGTATGAACTGGAAAGACGAGCAGAGGAAGAACTTACCAGCACCATCGACTTTGTAGCCGAGCGGATGGCCTTCAGCTCGGTCAGATGATCGTGATGTTCCATGTCGGCTGGCAAGCACACACTCTTGGCGATGTTGAAGGCGAGCGAGTGGTCTTTTTCTGCAATCACTGAATCTGTGTTTCTTATGGCTTGGTTCTTATAAGTCACTCTTGGTACCCACTCTGAAGGGCTAGCCCGGTCAGAACGCACGGGTTCTGGGCTCGGTTGTGTGGATTGAGGGAGCACGATGTCATCTTCATCAACAAGACGTGGCTCGGTCGTAGAGGTGCGAGCACGCTTATTAGGCCGAGACGACGAGGCCTGGGCTGTTGGAAGGGCTACCACGGCCTCATGTGTTTGTCCAGCTTATGGGATCTCGGCTTGGTCCCCAGCAACTGGAGCTGTTGTTTCGGTGATGAGTGCTCTGACAGCTCTTTTCTTGGCCATTTCTTGTTCCTCTGTTAGCGAGATTAGCCTAATTTGAGGAAGTGCGGGATTTGGTTCAGGGGATGGCTCAAGGAGAAAGTCAGTTACCCTGGTCTTCCTCCTTTCGCTATATCTGTAGGTCAGCTTGAAGTTTAGTAGCTCGACCCGACCTTGACCGCGGTATCGAAGCGCGTCGCGGAGAGCGTCCAAGTTGGGGTACTGATATTGTGACTTAAGTTGGTTCAAGTCTACATAAGGAAAAATGCCAATGGTAAGCGCGGTGAAGAACTTAAAAAATAGCAAGGGCAAAAAATGGATAAATTGAGCCAAGGTGTTCATATCAGCTGTGCTTTTATTCCAGTTAATACCGTAGCCCAGTATCTGGGCTTCCTGGTCTTCAAAATTGCCAGAAACTCAGAAAAAGTCGTCGTCATTCACGTCTTTGTCCGGTGTGTTTTTAATTATTTTCTCGCGGCGTCTCCTTATTCTTAAATAGTATACCCAGCCATCTTTGTTTTAGCCAAGTGAGTATTGGTGAAAAAGCTCGGCTAAACTGAGGTTGAGGCCAAGCCAGCGATTTAGCTCAGCGACACCATTTATTATTCTGTAAGAATTGGTGCTAAGCTGGGTTGGGCATAGTCTAGTTTGCTTAAAGAACTCACAAAGGAGTGGCTGAACAGGAAATCGAAGTCTAGTTTCAACTATGGATATCACGGTGAAGAGGACGAAGCCCGGTTTTCCCCAGGACGTCGTGTCTAGCTCGACTAAAGAAAGGTGGACATCATTAGGAATGTTGTAGTCCTTGCGGAATTCGGCGATGGCCCTAGGGGAATTTACTAAAAAACCTGTATTTACCCATTTCACTTAAATTATGTAATAAATTAGCTATTAGCTCGAACCTTAGCTCGGTGTTGAGATGACGTTGAGTATCTCGGTTGAGCGTGCAAAAGGTGTGCCTGGCCAAACCTAGTCAAAGTCTGCAAAGTGAAGATGAAAAGTGTTATGCCCAGACAACTGAACCGGGCTAAAAAAGAAGGATAAGCAAATGATAAAAACTCTAGATCGGCTAAGTGGGTTGCAACCTTTAGCTCGGTTATAGCGCGAGTTTTTAGCCAGGTCATTGAGCATTAAGGGCCCTAGCCCGGTCAGGACACAAGCTTTTAGCTCGGTTATTGGGTAAGGTTTCCTAGTCCGGTTGAGTTTGCACCTATCACAAATTGGTTCCTAGTTCGGTTAAGGTGTTATTTTCGATCGAAAGCATCACATTTCAAATTGGTTGTAAACCCAGTTAAGAGTATAGTTGGGGTATTATTATGTGGGTTTTGGGGCTTGAGTAGTTCTTACCCATCTATGTGAAAACTATAGTAATATATTTCGAAAAACGTGTGTTTGCATTTCTATACTATATATATTCACAAAAGTAAAAACAAAGAAAGAGAAAGAATTTGAGTCACTTACAGCTTCGAAATGAGGGGACAAAGGTCAGGACTGTAGGGCTGCCGACGAAAGCACAGAGCTTTTTAGAGGCTAGGATGGAGACTCAGAAGGCAAGAAACGAAAATGAACAGTGGTATTTTTTATTCAAAAAAGAGGTTTTTTCTATAAAGCGTGAATTTGGGCGGGATTGTTCAAAATTTGCGGAATACGAAGACGGCTGTGATAGCTATACTTGGCCAATGGGGTCCTGCCACGTGTCCAAGGGAAGAGAAAACGATTCAGAGGTATAGAGCACTTGAAAAGACGTTTATGGACCGGCCTCATAGGTAGCTCGGTGGAGAGCGAGCTTGGTTGGCTTGAAAGTATCTAGCTCGGCTGGAGAAGAATAATCCCAAATCATGCAACATAGATGGGATTAAGGGGCAATTGAGAGGGGTTTTTATGTGCACTTAGGGCCGAGCTAGGCCCAGTCATTACAGTAGACCGATTTGTGGGCCGTAGTAAAAAGGGCTTCGCAGATTGGACCTAGCTTTGTTAGCTCGGTCTAAGTGTGGTGACAATTACTCCGGTCGAAGAGACGGTTGCAAATAGCTCGGTTCATATACTCTGGTTTGAGGTATAGTTGAACAGTGACCGAGCTAAGACGTCATATGTGGACGCGATGAGCTGAATTGTAAGAGCAAGGTGGGACCGAGCTAGGTGAAGCACGGTTGAAGCTGCTGCCTAAATATAGCGGTGTTAGCTCGGTTGTGTAATCATACAACCGTAGTAAAACCATTTCACTTGGTTAGAGCAGTGAAGAGGGTGTTGAAGGATAGACATTATCTTTCAGAAGTATGATTCCTAAGAGGACTCTACATTGAGAAATAAAGAGTCCTACTAGGACTGTGCCAGGGAAAACCTACAAAAGCTCATGATATGACCTATTTATAGGTATCACATCTTTGATTCTCGAATACACAGAGCTTTTGTCTATTTTGCTGACTTAGGCATCGGAAAGGTAACCGGCACACACCCGCCGGCTAGCTCACGTTTGTATTTTCAGAGAGTACAGCGACGACGTTTGAAAGAGTGCAAACTTGATCAACAAGATTATACGAGAAGATTATTTCATGCTCGTACAGAAATAATGTAAACTTCTCTCATTATAAAAAGGCAAAAGTTTTTGCTTACAATAAAAAAGTGCAACAAAAACCACATTATTTATAATATAATCATAAAGAGTCATAACTATGAGGTGCACCCTTAATATCTACACCACAACAATTCATAATTAATTTCATAAATAATAATAATAAAAATTATAACTTTCTTATAATAGGAGTGTGTGGATCGAAGCATTTCTCAATAAATATATACGTGTGGGAGTATGTATGTGTGTGAATACTGGGTGCAAAATTTCTACACATGATAGAAGCTTCATGCTTCCATATGCCAGTTCTCTATGGAAAGAGGTTGCATTATTGCATTTTTCACTTCTTTGACTATTGATATGATATATATAACATCTCTCATAACCCATTATATTTTTTTCATTATTTTTTAAAAATTATGTTTGTTGTGCTAATACACAAAAGAGGTGCAATAAAACAGTTAAATACAGTTAGTAACAAATATTTTTTATTATTATTAAATAGAGATGTGCGAGACCAAAATTTGACCTAATAGATGAGACATTTGCTTATCTGGTGATAGACATGAGATTCAGATTCTGAGTCTCATTGATGCGCCGTACAATTTCTCCTTTCTCTTTCCTCTTCCTCTAGATTGCAAAAACAAAAGAAATTAGGGATGTGCTTTTTTCTTCTTTTTTTCTCTTGTCAATCAATGAGATATTTACGAGTATGATAAGTGAATTAATATATCATACGAACAATTACAGTCCAACGATAGGACTGACCTCCTAATCTCTCAATTAGAAGCATAAGAGTGAACAACTGAACTATAAAATAATCTTCAAGTTTGAAAACGATACAAGTTAATTACTCATTGCACGGTCATCTTTTAGCAATAGATTGAAGAAACAACAATAAGTTGGAAAATACTATGCATACATAAAATTTATACAAAAAACTCTATAAGAATAAATGACAATATTATTTTTGTAAATAAATTAATCTTCATCTTATAAAATTTTTGTATGACTTTCTCTCATAAACGACCCAACATTCATTTTGAAGTTTGAACATGAACATGTTAGCTGTTTGTTTAGACTTTGAGTAAGTTAGGGACATCATAGTACTTATTTTCTTGTAAGAATCACTTGCTAAAAAATTTCCATATCCAGATACTTCGTCATGAGTTTTTACCTTTTGCTTTTTTTTTTTAAATAAAAAAAAAATGCATGTGTGCTTGAATGACCAAAGATAAACATATTTTAATCCTTTGTTTTTTCCAATGTAATTAGAGATGATACATAAGAATGAATATTACTGTGTATATTTATGTATAGTGGTCTGTAGAATTTAAAATAATTATTATAATGACACTTATTTTAAATCGTCAAAATTTGAAAATCATACTCCTTCCGTCTCAAAATATTAGTTTCTTATTTTATTTTTCATTATCTTAAAATATTAGACCCTCTTCAAAAATCAAGTACAAAAATAATATAAATTTCTTATTTTTCCCTTCTTTTAAATTAATAAACAATATAAAAAGTATAATTATGACATTGATATTCTCAAAAAATATACTATCAAAAGGATAATTTTACAAAATTAACTTTTTTTAAATGTAATAATTATACTATCAAAAAAGTTAAATTTTTAAAAAGGACCATTATTTTAGGACGAAAGGAGTAATAAGTACTATGGACAGAGATATTTTAAGTATAAAAAATCGTGATAAAATTTCACCTGAATAGTGTGTTTTATTTATAACCATAATATAGACGTATTATATTTATATATTATCCTTTTTCTGACATATACAGAGCACTAATCACTGGTCTAATAATTGTTTTGTGAGATGTCTCTCTGTCCAACTACATGGGAAACCAAATACTACCTTAGGACTTAGTCTCAAGTAAATTTAGAATAAAAAATTCAATAAGAGGATTATTGTCAATTCATTGAAAGGGAATTGCATTTGAGGGGACTACCACCTCATTATCAAGAGTTAAAAATCTAACTAGCTAAGCTTAGTTTAATTGATTACCATGCCTTCTTTAGAGCTTAGTCTTAAGGAGGTCATGGGTTCAATTCCCCTTAAGAGGTTGAATTAAGGGAGTGCAAACACTTAGGTGCTTTACCAAGGGTGGGGAGATTTTCTCCCATAGGTGCTAATCTAACAATTAACAACTAACATTTGCCGATAAAAAAAAAGAAAAAGAGTTAAGAATCTAATTAATTTAAAACACTAATCAAATCTAATGGTGATCAACTTGTTTTGTTTTTGGAAGACTTTGGAGGAGAAAATTGACTAGGACAGGCTGATTTTATAGACAAGAAAATAAGGAGGTGCATTAATTAAATGGTTTGAAGAAGAAATGGTTTTTTATTTACCTAAATACAATTCCTCTCGTGTTGTGGGCATCCTTCCAGGTTGTTTCCCAACCAGCCCCAGATCTGGTATTCTTCTCCTTACTCGAAAAGAAAATCCACAGCAATAAAAATGTATATATTAAAAAAAAGACTAAATTTTCAAGAGAAAGTAAAAAGCAAACATACAAAAAAAAAATAGAAATTAAAAAAAAAAATGTTAATGGCTCATTTTAAAAGAAACTTTTACGGAATGCTAAAAGTTTGTCTGTTGTTTTGGGATTATAATTCTTGCAAGCCAAAGTATGTATATGTATGTGTAAGATCAAATTATGGTGTTGCAACATGATTGCAGGGTTTTGGAACCGAGTAAAGAATATACAAAAAGAAAAATATACGCCAAGATTGAACACACAACGACGTGACATTGTTTTAAGTTATCACCTTAAAACAAAGAACTCAGGAAGATGATTTTAATTACAAAACTGCTATTGGAAGAGAAGTCAATTGCCACATATTTCAATAATCAATACCTTAACACGCCCACTAACGATTGTTGACATTTTTTTGAACTGTTATTAGCATTTTTCATATATAGCAGGTAGGAAGCGATCTAAATCTCATAATTTCAAACCTTACTTGTGTGATTAGCTGAATAAATTTACTTCCATTCCATGCCTGATATGAGACTAGTCAGCCTGAGCCTGCCATTTAAGTATAGACTGTGGACCAAAGGTTATTTAAATGTATATATATGTATACAGGAATAACAACTCCTCTTATCAATGTATGTATCCACCAACATGTAGGCAGAATTCAAAAACAGAAAATTATTCATACGAGTAATTCTACGGACCTTGACAAAGTATCCAAAAAATACTAATATATTATCATGTATCCGGCAATATAAAACAGTAGCTCCAAGTTTTAACCATGTCTCCTCCTTGTATAAGGTCTTTTATGTTGGGTTTTGTTGAGAGATTTGTGGAGAGATTTGGAAATAAAAAAGAAAAGTGTAGGTAAAATATGAATAAAAAATACTTACATTTTACCTAATTTTACACACATTTTTTTTTTCCTTTTTCAAATCTCTTTCCAAATCTTCCAACCAAATACAGTGTAACTGATCTTGATCTTGGGTACCACTGTTAAAAAAAGACTTGCTAAAGGTTCACTCTCGTAGCCTTAACTAACCTTAACTTCTAGAAAGCTAAAGGTTGATGTTAGAATTACGTTTGAGTCATTCTAATCCATATACAGCTTACTTGTTTTCATTTTTCAAAAAATACTTTTCAAAAAATTCTATTTTTTTATTTTCTATGGTTTTTTTGTTTTACTGAATTTTTTTAATATTTTAAGCAATTTTTTTACTTTTTAAACACATAACATAAATACACCTAAAAAGTAAAAAAATTGTAAAAAAATCTTTTAAAAATTCACTAAATACCAAAAATACAAAAAAAAAATACAAGCATTCAGTATATTTTTTGTATTTTTATGTATTTATTAATTTTTTAAAATATTTTTTCACAAAATTTTTACTTTTTATTTACTTTTAGATACATCTAACTGAGGTGCATCTAAAAAAGTAAAAAAAATATTTAAAATTTTAAAAATATTCACTAAAAACAAAAGAATACGAAAACCAAAAACTCAATTTTCAAAAAACTTAATTCAGAAAACTCAAACCAAACACACTGTATATAATTACACGTATGCGCCCTTTTCTCCTTGAATCCGGATCATCTGTCGCATTAGCCTGCCGTCCTTCCCTGCCGCCCCCAAAACGACGTCGTTTTGGGGGCGATTTTTAGAAAAAAAAACGCAGACGCAGAGGGAGGAAGGAGAGGAAGAGGAAGGGAGGAGGGAGGAAGGAGAGGAAGAGGGGAGAGGAAGGAGAGGAAGAGGGAGGGCCGGACTGGAGGGGGCCTTAAATACAGGGGGTGGAGGAGGCGGAGGCGACGGCGGTCGCGGGTGCTGCGACGAGGTGGAGCTGCTGCGACGAGACGGCCGGCGGCGAGGGACGAGCTGTGACGGCAAGCTCGCAGCCTCCTTCTCCTCCTCCCTCCTCCCCCCTCTTCCTCTCCTTCCTCCCTCCTCCCTCCCTCTTCCTCTCCTTCCTCCCTCTGCGTCTGCGTTTTTTTTCCTGAAAATTGCCCCCAAAACGACGTCGTTTTGGGGGCGGCAGGGAAGGGCGGCAGGCTAATGCGACAGGCGATCCGGATTCTTTGTCCTTACACGTTTACAGAAACCAAGTCAGTCAATAGGGGGTCCCACATGCCAAGTCAATTCCCACCTTCCTCAGTTGGACACGGGCTTCCCCGCTCTTATTTAAACTCAACTCATCACAATCTCTCGCTGCACTACAACTCATTCACAGACAACTTGTGAAGTTCTTAAGTTCTCTCGGTGCATTTTTCAACACTCAAATGGGGGTTCTTGAAATCAAAAGGAAAGAGACACCAAACATGACCCGAAAAGGCATGGCACGTCTCTTCTCTTTCAACAAAACTACCTCTTCACTTTCTTCATCTTCATTTTCAATCCCTCGAAGCATGCCTCCCTCACCACACCGCACCTTCTCCGAATCAATGATGGAGGAAACCATCGAGACTGCAGAGGCCACGATCACGAAATGGGACCTCGAAGACGCTTCTTCATTCGCTAACTTCGTGTCTCTCTTCCAACAAGACAGAAAAGAAGCCAAAGACTACATCAAATGCATCGAGGACTTGCGCCGAGCCATGCACTTCTTGGCATCGGTGAATTCAGGTTCTGACAAGCTTGTTCTGGCACAAAACTTGATGCAAATCGCCATGAAAAGGCTTGAAAAGGAGTTTTACCGGATTTTGTCAGCTAACCGACGGTATTTGGATCCGGAATCAGTGTCAAGCCATTCGTCACGCACATTAGCGCATTCTCGGTCTGGTGAGTCTGACAATGAAGATTGTGTTGGATCCGACGAGGTGGTTCAGACGGCCGACGAATCAATCTCTGAAGTGGAAAGACTCTCCGAACTCGCCATGTCAGACCTTAAGTTGATTGCTGACTGTATGATAATCTCTGGCTATGGCAAAGAGTGTGTGAAGATATATAAAATTATTCGAACATCGATTGTAGAGGAACAACTCTATCATCTCGGGATTGGAAGGTACAATTCTTCAATGATCAACCAGATGAACTCAGAAGCTTTTGAGCAGCACATCAAGAACTGGTTGAATGTGATAAAGATCGCCATGAAAACACTCTTTTATGGTGAGAGGCTTCTCTGTGATCACGTGTTCTCTGCATCAAACACGATTAGAGAATCGTGCTTCACTGATGTTACCAGAGAAGGAGCCATCAATTTTTTTAGATTTCCTGAACTTATAGGAAAGAGTAAAAGATCACCAGAGAAAATTTTCCGTCTAATGGACTTATACGAGTCAATCTCTGGTCTATGGTCAGAGATTGAATCAATCTTCTCATTTCAATCGACCTCAACTGTTAAATTACAAGCTCTAAACTCTCTCATCAAACTTGGTGACTCGGTGAGAATAATTTTATCAGAGTTTGAGTTGTCAATCGAAAAGAACTCGTCGAAGACATTGGTTCCCGGCGGTGGAATCCACCCAATGACGAATTCAGTGATGAATTACGTATCTTTACTCGCTAATTATAGCGGTGTCCTGACTGACATTGTCGCTGATTCAACATCACCGACACAGTCGCGGTTGCTGGAAACTTACTTTGAAAGTATGAACTCTGACGAGAGTCCGACACCAACTGTTTCGGTTCGACTGGTGTGGATCGTACTCATGCTCCTTTGCAAACTTGACAGCAAAGCCAAGCTCTACAATGACATAGCATTGTCCTATCTCTTTCTGGCCAACAATCTTCAATTTGCCATTGAGAAAGTCCGTACAACTAACCTCAAGTACCTCCTCGGCGATGACTGGGTGGCAAAGCATGAGAAAACAGTGAAACAATATGCAGCAAACTACGAAGCGATGGATTGGACTAAGGTGTTTTCTACTCTACCGAAGAATTCAAGTGATGCAATGTCACCGGAGACCGTGAAGGGGTGTTTTAGTCAATTCAACTTGGCTTTCGAAGAGGTGTATCGAAAACAGATGTCGTGGGTGGTACCGGACAGGAAGCTAAGAGATGAGATCAAAGTATCGATAGCGAAGAAGCTTGTGCCGGCTTATAGGAAGTTTTATGATACGTATTTGATAACTTTGAGTGGGGAGAGAAATCTGGAAGTGTTGGTGAGGTTTTCACCTGATAATTTGGGTAATTATTTGTCGGATTTGTTCCATGGGACTGCCGTTTCAGGAAGTTCATCATCTTCATAGTCACATTCACGTGTATCCCGGTGTTTGCCGTAGACGTTTATGTAATTCAATAACATGGCACAAAATGTTTTATCACTTTTTGTCTAGCACTTTGATTTACATCACAACTTATTTAACTAACACTACTCAATAACTTAAATCTATAATTCAACAGTTACACCAAACAGATTAACAGCTTCTGATTAAAGTCATAATTTATAATCTATTAAGCTATAATTTATAATCTGTTTTAACAGCTACACCAAACGGGGCCAATGGTTCATTGCTTTACTTGCTCTAGTCTTAGGATTCAAAAAAAAAAAACTTGATGAAATAATTATTTCAAATCGATTTAACTTGAATCCGCAGAACAGCAATTAAACTGGGGAAATTTTTATAGCCTAATTGAAAAACCGACCATCACTAGATAAAAGGAACCACTGAAGAGAAAATCAACGAGATTCATTTAATTACCATGACAATATACAACACATAATAATTGACATACAACCACAAAATTTGAAGTTTCTCATCGAGTATGCCAAAATATCAGTGTCGGTGGCTCAGAGTAAAGAGACTTGAGAAACAATTTTCTTAGAACTTTAAATATCCAAATGGTGTCGAAAATGCCTGCTCAGCCATAACATTAAAATAATTCAATGGAAATAGGGTATTTTATGCTTTTAACCTTTTTGAGTTCACAAAACTATTATGAGCACGGAGATGTGCATGTATAGGATGTACAACACCAGGAGTTTGTTTAGGAAGCTATAAGCAACCATCACTCTGGTGGTGCCGATATGGATTGCCAACCAGTGCAGATCTGTTCCGGTTCAAGTCGCCTTCAGCCATATCAAGTTTTATTTTGCCTCTTGTTTGCTGCCAATAGGCCATCAAAGAAACCAGATTTTAACAGTCAGTACAATTTCAGTGTTTTCAAACTGAGACCATAATGCAATTTTAATCAGTTTAACAAAAAAAGGCATTTTGAAGTAAAAAATAGTACTATCGTTCAAAAAAAAAAAAAAGAAGTAAAAAATAGTACTAAATATTTTCAAAACATCCACATTAAGGAATTTAGGTACAGATTTTAATTAATTCAAGCCACTAAAATTATGATCCTTCATTAATAAACTGTACTTCTCTGCCCAAATAGCTTAACTGTTTCACTTAATAAAGTACCAAACACAGTGAACTTGAAACTTCCATGTATTTGGTTGTTTACGTTTTCTGGCCACTGATTAAGCCTACATATTCAAACAGTAGGCAATGACCAATCCATAGGATCATAATTGAAATACAAAAGATAGTTTTTTTTTTTTTTTTTAATTAATTAATTTATTTTGAACTTCATGTAGTGGAAACAATACAAAATAAAATATGCTTGCAAGAGATCTATGTTTTCCTTTCCCTCATCCGAAAGCCTTTTCACTGTGCTTGGATAGGAGATTTAGAATAAAAATGGAAAAATATAGGTGAAATGTGAATAAAATATATATATATTTCACCTAATTTCACACATTGTTTTTCTTTTATTTTTTCAATTCCTTTCTCAAATCTCCCAACCAAATACAGCGTAAATAACATTCCATGCCGAGCATCATGAAGGCTCCAATTAAGATCTCTCTGTACTCAAATCTGCCCAGGAAAATGTCAGGTTTGACCTATCTTGTGTAATAAATTCATATATGTAAATCTTTACAGAGCATATATTTTATCTAGAATGAAGCAGTTTTGAGGCTCTTGAAAGTTGAGAATCATGCTATTTCCTAATTTAGACAGTAACTAATGCTGGTTTTGGTATTAAGATCTAGGAAAACACATCTGAAAACAAGTATGGAATCAACAAAATTGACCTCCATAAGATTGATAATTTATTGGCCATAGATTTTATAATATCAAATATTGTGGCACAGCAGCTGCCTATACATATTAACTTTCTGGAAGCAACCTTCCCCACAACAAATGGTTTTTCATAATAAACCTTCAATAATTTAGCAAGAACCATTCTCCCCCTCGTTATTTTATTCTTCCTGGAACCGAGAATAATGCTTTAAAGTTGTAGCAAATCAACAATAAAATCCAAAATGGAACCTTGTAACGATAGAGACACTCCCTCCTATCTAAGATCTTATTTTCCATTCGAAAATAAGCAAGACTAAGGTTGCAGTCAAATTTGACATCCTTATTTGGTTTGATAAATAGCAATTGATGTGCACTGCTGCTACAATCTAACAAAAGGTTTTGTTCACTAGAAGTCATTTTAGTTTAATGTCAGGTAGAATAAAATAATGGCTTACAAGTAATACAGGACTGACTTATTGACTGATTGTTGGACAATCTTTATTGTAATTAATTAATTCAGTTTGTGTACTTAACAACAAACAGAATTTAAAAGAAATAAAGGAAACACTGCAGGAATTTTTGGCATTAGCGACGTTTAAAAAACGCCACTATAAGCCTTAGAAACGCCGTTAAAGGCTACAGTGACGTTTATGATTTGCGTCGAGGATACGGCCGCCGTCTTAGGTATATGACGTTTATTAAACATCACAAATGACTTTAGCCGGCGCTTTTTAAAACGCCGTAAATTCTCAAACATCCGTTATGTAAAAACCGTTACAGTTTAACGCTGACGTCATACGACGACATTTAGTGACGTTTTTTAAGAAACGCCACCTTTTCCCTTACAGTTACACACTGACATCATATACGACATTTAATGACGTTTTTTCAAAAACGCCATCTTTTCTCCTTATTTTTAAAAAAAAATGACACTGCTATTTATAGAAAAGAAAAAATATAAATAAATTTCATTTGAACTCACTAAATCTGTAAAATAATGCTTCAAAAAAAAAAACGAAAAAAAAGCAGCAAAGTAAGGATTCAATTGTCAAATTGCGCTATTAACTAAATAAGGTCAAATCTAAAAGTCAAGGATTCTATACAAAAACACACAAACTAAAAATAAACCAAACAAGTTTAATTCCTCTTCCATCCTCTTCCAGATTGCTAAAATTTTACATTTGACAAACAATAGAAGAAAAATTGTAATATTTCCTACCTATTTATATTTAACCACACAAACCATACCCCAAAAAATGTTACAAAACCATCAAAATATTGGATAACTCATTCATGGGCCAATGCTTATTTCAAGGAACAAGCTGGCCAATGCTCCTACAAAAAAAAAAAAAACAAAAAAAATATAAAGTTAGCAAATTATAATCATTGTCAATAATAAAGTTAGCACATCAATCGCAAGCCAGATTCAAAACTCTCACCTCCACTTGCAAGCACCACATTCAAACTTCACGTTCATCACATAAATACAGATAGTTCAAGTATGGAGAGCACCACCAGAACTTGTTAAAAGGTAAAATAAATGTTATTAATGCAAGAACACATTATGTAGAAACAATAAATAATAAAATTAAGTAGTTGTTTCACCACCGACAAACTATTCATTATTACTTGTGAAGATCAATTACAACCTTCTTAGAGGCACTTAACAATGCAACTATATAATTAGAAAAGCCTAATAATGTATTTAGCAAAGTAATAAAATATGAATTTTTCCAATTTAGATATATTATATTAATATTTATTCATTTTAAACATTGTGAAGTAATATATATAATTATAGATTATGCTAAATAAAATGAAGAAAGATTAATTGGCCATGAACAAGTCCATAACTAGAGCATCAACCAGAGAGCATCCACGATATCTATATGATTGATTGCTATAATCAGGTGAGTGAAGAAAGATTAATTGGCAAGCTTACCATAAGGGCTATAGTACTCAACATTAGACTTTCTTACTATTTCCAGAAAAACTTGGCTTAGAAACAATTAGACAATAGACAGGTTCACAACAGTGAGGGATTAGAAACAATTACAGCACATAAAGTAGAAATATTAATTTAACCATTGAATACTGAAGCATGTCAAAGTGGCACATTTCTAAGTATTGCAACCCAAATAGCATTCAATGACAATACCTGATCGACGGATCCTAAATGGCACTTCTTCAGAAGTTCCTCCAAACATTGAAGCACACCTTCAGCTGCAATATCACTGACCTTATGTAACACTTTTGGAAAATTAACCATCACAGATTCCTCAGCCTTTGGTGGAGATCTGCAAGTGACTGCAGCATCCAACAGAAGCAGCAACGGAAACAATGTATAGCTGAAAAAAATAGATAAACAAGCCACATGTCAAATAATCATAAGAAAGCAAATCCAACCTTTCTACTTCCACTAGGAAGTTACTGTGTTGGAACATGTACCGATTCTACTGCCATACAAGCAGAAAACTACAGCTATAATTAGAAATAGATACAATATTAATTATTGTAGTATTAATTGTTGCTTACTTGATTTCAAGAATTCAGTACAGAGGATCACAATGTGTAATCTGTTCATTTTCAACTCTTCTGCTTGCCTTATAATCTGCTCTCGGATTTTACTTTGCCAACATTGTATTAGATCAAATGATTATAGTCTGTAGAAGAATCATATGGTTTCATATCTTATGCACATATCAATCATCCAGTTTTTTTTTTCTTTTTTTTTTTTTTTTTATAATTTTTCTATTCATATTCTGATGACTTAAACCTTTTTATAAATCTTAATCAATAAAATTGTGTCCATTCCCTTGGTGATATATATAAATTGTTATGCTTACCAAAACTAAATAAATACATATGAATAAATTGCCGACGGTCACCACAAAAGCCAAAGGTGGAAGAGATTCAAATTAACCATGTTCCCTGATGTGTATAAAGCAGCTTGATACATCAACCAAAGACTAAAAGCTCAGGCACTCCACCACCATCCACAGGAGATTTGCGCCAATTTGGTAGCAATAATATGATCAAACAACAGCATGGCAATGCTACAATTTCAATGAAAAATCTTCTCCACCACAGCAGCACCAAAAGTAAGCTCTTACACAATCTCCATTGGTTCCAATTTCAGTTCCGTCCATGACAAACGAGTTGTTCATTCTCTTTATTCTCCATCTAAAGTGAAAGGGTGACCAGGTCCATGGCCACCAATCACACATTTGACATTGCTAACTCTAATTATGTCACTAACTTGATCCCAAGTCTAGTAATTTCTTCTTAACCCTAAATGTATCGGGGCCGTTCAAAGTTCAGCTTCTTCAGTGATTGCCCTGTTTTGACTCTCCTGCCAAATAATCTTCACAGAACTACAGAAAAAGTATCATACTTTGTCCAAAGTTCTCTTTGCGACTGTTAATTTCTGGTGATAGTTTTCAAATTGTATAGAAACAACGGAAACATTGTTCTAATGTTCTCTTTCTAATCCTAATTGTTCTTGTCGACTAAAGAGAGGATATCAAAAACCTAGCAAAAAGCCATTCGCTTTGGAACATTCTAAGAAAGAAGAAAAAAAAAAAAAAGCAGAATCAATGAAAAAGAAACTAAAGCATAACACAGTCATATACATACATATACACACAGCACAAGTAAATTTATATGAAAGAAGTAGATGATGAAGAAGAACATACTCGAAGAAAGGCTGGAGAGTATGGGGCGGAGATCGGGAAAGGAAGTCATGTTGTGAACCTGTCTATTGTCCTTCACCGTCCAATTTTTATCAACCAACAGATTTGGAGATTTAAGATCCCAGTGAACTACCGGAGGGCTAAGACAATGAAGATAGTTAATACCCTTGGCCTGTATCGAGTGCAATATCATAAATTAATAATACAACAGCAAGAGTTAACAATAGAAAAGGTTCATAACAGTAAAGCCCACTACAAACCACATCCAGAGCCATGCGTAAGTGCCTCCTTTGGTCCAAAACTTCACCAGCATCTGCCCTATGGATGAGGCGGTATAGACTACCCCTGTTCCACAAAATCAGGATTTGTGCAAAGTTAGCCTTCCATCACTTGCTTTAGATAGAAGTAGTTCAAATAATAAAATAATTAAGGAAGCAAATTGCTAAATTCACAACAATGTTGACTGCGTCCAGCAACCCCTCTCTCGTTGCAGTACCAACCCATGTGAGAAGGATGGCAGTGGCACAGCCATCAAGACTGCGGGACAATGCATTAGGAACTAAAAAATGTCTTTACCTTGGTAGATATTCTGTCACGATTGACAAATGTGGCCGTTGTGTAACCGCACCCATGAAGAGCACAACATTATGAAAGCACAAAACAGTGATGCAAAGCTCTAACCAAAGCACCATACTAGCTGCCCGTAAGGGTAATATAGATACTTACGTAGTCTCCAAAATATCCCAAGTCATTGTCTCTAGATCAAGAACATGGACATCATTCATCAGTTGCCTGTGCAAATCTTCTCCACCAAACATTATCAGTCTAGAACCAACCAGCGTCACAGACTGCCCACTGCGAGATACCTGAAGCAACCAACCAAAGGACACAATTAATATCCATTTCCCCAGACATATAAATTGATGAAGAATAATGGATTGAGGCACCTAATCTACTGGATAATAAAATAGCGAACAGCTAAGGAAAATTTCTGTTGATTGAAGAGAAAAGGAGACCATATAATTACGTTATTTTGAAGATTACAGATATAAATTTAGCATTTAATAGAATCAGGTAGTTACCGGAACTTTTCCAGTGGTCTCCATGACACCACTTTGGTGTGATTCCAGATCAATGAACTGCACTACAAGTAGTCAGTTTGTAAGAAACAAGGTTTAGGGGGAAAATTAAAAATAAAATGAAAAATTGAAAGAGCTTCTGCTCTGATATAGAAATTGCTCCCAAAGGGAAAACCTGTTACGCTATCAGAAATGTACTTTGAATGCCCACCAAGAAGAAGAAGTTTGTTCCCCCATTTGATCTGCCCATAGAAAGTATACGGATAAACAACTTAACTAATTGATCAGCAAAAAATGAGTTGAACCGCGTTGTGAATAAATCAGAATCATATGGAATTCAATAGCAAAAAAAATGCGACAATTCTGCCTCAGTATCTCACCATTCTGTGGCCTGATGTAGCTGGAAGAACTTCCTGCAGGAGACTGTCTTTAATTTTATCAGCATTTGATTCAGTATTCAGGTTCAGAGTGGACCATGCCAAAGTTTTAAGATCAAACACCTGCAAAAGAATAGCCAATTATCATTATCACGAGAAAAAGGGATTTAACATGAAGAAGGAGATGAGTAAGTCCAGTACCTGAGTATCAGATAGATACCGGCCATTACGACTTCCACCAGAAATGTATAGTTTTTCATCAACCACGGCTGCAGCATGCTACAGTCCGAGGACACAAATGCCATAGTAAGTAGAATGAACTTCGATTTATCACTAGAATGAACTTAACCTTGTAGCGAGCTGGTGGTCGTGGACCAGACACAGATTGTGCTACCCACTGGTCATTGGTTAACTCCAAATGCCAATTGTCACTTTCTGCTCCCATGCCAACTTTCTCAGAGGTCCAGACTTTGTCAGTCCAGGAGCAAAATAAATGTCTGAAATAAGAGTAGCAGGGAAAAAATAAAATAAAATAAAGTAAGGAGGTAAAAAGAAAGATAAAATTATGTGATTGAACACAAGTGTCACCCAATGGAAGAAAACATGACAAATTTAATCCAACAAACCTAGTAATTGGGCACAGGTAAAGATACTGAAAAATTGAGAAGAATTTTTTTAATTTTTTTTTCAAATGCTATTTCAGTTTCTACACAGGCCACAAAGCTTCAGAGCACCTTAAATGGCAGAAAAACTTATATTATTTGAGTGTACACACCATAACCAAGAAATAAAGGGGCCTGTGAGCAATTAAAGTTAACATGAAGAAAACAGGATAACAATCTAAAATATGGTATCTTAAAGATCATAGAATCAAAAAAAAAAAAAAGCATTATGCAAATATGGTTCCCCAATAGACTTCTGAGGATAAGAACAAACCAAGGACTTGAAGCGGTTTGTATCTACTATAGTGCAAAACAATATACCAAGGACATCAACAGAAGGTGTTTACATAGAAACCCGCCATAAAAACCCATAAGATAAATTTGATCTGTGCCAACACAACCACACACATAGAAACCCACCATCGAGAACAAGTATAGAGTTGAAAAGAATCTGCCACGCCAATGCTGACAGGGAGAAATCTCATATAAATACCAAAGATAAATTTGGAAAAAGGAGGGACCCAACTTGGTTATGAGTACTTAAAACAAAAATTTCATAAATAAAATAAACCTTTGGGAACACCCTGTTGGACCATTTTCGAGGTGTTTAAAATGATTACACTTTTTACTGATCTCTTCAGTTGATGCAACAACTTAAAGACCATCAACTTGTTTCTCATTAATTTTTTCAACACACTAATGGCTACTGAAGTATTCTTTTAGGGGATATCTCATGTAGTTTGATCTGTGCCAACACAACCACACACATACACACCCCTTCCCAAAACAATTATCATATTAGTATTCAATATTGAAATGATTTAAGGTTATTTTCTTGCTCTTCCCTACAATTCTTAACTTCCAAATAATATCTAGAACATTCTTAGGTCTTGTTTGTAATAATCCATATATATATTTTACATTTTGTCTACCAAACAACGAGAATTGAAACACACCTGAGAACATGGACAACATCCCGTACAAGATATTTCTGCAAATACATCATGATATACGACCATGATGTAAAAATCTGTCACGAATCCCACATTTTTAGTATCAAAATAATTTCCAGATAGATATAAAAGACTAGAATTGACAAGTAAAAACTTAAAACACCAAATACAAAGTCAATAATCAAAAGCTCATTTAAAACTTAAAACTATACACCGATGCTGGAGCGTGATTGATTATTTCTTTTTTTTATTTATTAGAAGTGATATATTGAGGGATGTAGTATTTTTTTAGAGAGAGGAGAATGATTATTAAATTTCCTTATTGTCTTTCAAGAAGTGTTTCGTGAAAGCTTGAACTCTCTTGTTATTGTCTGGTGAGCACTGACCAGAAGCCCTTAAATGAGAATGATTATTACATTCCCTTTCCCATATGCATCGCATTCTAATCATTTTTATTCTATTGTACCAAACAGAACCATTTTTATTCTATCATATCCAACAGTCTTAAATCATGTATAAAAAAATATATAGAACAGTCTTAAATCATTTATAAAAAAATATAAATCATGTATAATCATTTTTATTCTATCATATCAAACAGTCTTAAATCATGTATAAAAAAATATATAGAATTAATTTTATGATTAATTCTTTCTTTTCCCAACTTTACCCAATAAATAAAGTCACAGTTATTGAACTAATCAAACCACAAAGAGAAACAATAATATCTAATCATGAATTCATGATTCTTATAATATTCTCACTCAGCCAGAAAACAAACAAGAAAAGCCAAAAAGATGAGGATCAGATGAGTCCGGCAAGTTGAAGCCTCAAACAACAAGATGCTGGAAACACACACAAATCAACCACATAAACTCATGCAAAATCAACCAAAGCCCAATCATGGAATTAATAACCAAATTCAAAAAATATATATATATATATATACTATAATAAAAATCAAGAGAAAGCTATGCAATCAAGTGCATAAAAAGAAAACAGAGCAAAATCATACCTTCCCAATAGTAGATGCTGATGCTTGAAGCAGCCCATTTCTCTCCTCTAAGCTCTTTTGCAATCTATACATCTCCTCCTCTATCTTCTTAGCTTTGGCCTCTACCTAGGAAAAAAAAAAAAAAACCAAAAATACACAAAATTAGAGAAGGTCCCACAAGGAACATCACTTTACAGAGAAGAACAAAAAGGTGAAATGAAATGATTTTATTTCCAAAGTACACACAGATGCAAACAAATATACATAGAAACATATAAACAAATATACAAATTCACATGCCTGTCTTGTTAGGGTTTGGAGAGCAAATGACTGCTCCTGTGAAGCGAGACGGCTTCAGACCTCCTTGAGCTCCACCGCCAGCGACACCACGTTCCGCCGGAAGCTCTGCTTCTTCTCACTCAGATCCTTCAAATCGATATTTCTCAGCCCAGATCGAGTTCAGATCGAGTTCAAATCGATGATTTTATTTCTGCGATTTGTGAGAGAGAGATCAGATCTAACAAAATGCAAGAGAGATCAGATCAGATCGAGTTCGGATTTCGATCAGATTAGATTGACTTTCTTTTTCGATTTCTGATCTGCGATTTGTGTGAGAGAGAGAGAGAGATCGAGTTCGATGAACAGCTAGGGTGAGAGAGATCGATATTAATCGCGAGAGAGAATAGCAGTTTATGAGAGAGATTGTGTGTTACTTTTGTAATTGGAATGGGGTTAAGTGACTGTTAAGTTAAACAGACTTGGCTCATTGATCCCATCAACAAGCATCACGCCTTGAAAAACGTGTTGACTATTGAGGTATAGCACAACGTTTTTTAAAACGTCTTGATTCAAACGCTGTTATAGGTCACTTTTCTTGTAGTGAAAGGAGAGAATTTGTTTGATTACAAAAATCAAACTCGAAATAAAAATAAAAATAAAAATAAATAAATAAAAATAGATTTTATTTTGTTACAAAAACAAAATTAAAATCTGATTTAAATAAACAATAAAACACCAAAAATAAATTAAATAACTTACTTGATTAATTTCTTCGAATTATAATCTGATCAAGTCTAGTGTTTGACACTGTGTCCTTAAGACAGATTCGTCCTCCCCTCGGTGCTTTCAGAATGTGGACGTCTATCTCCCAGGATGAAATAATCAACTACAAACAATAGCAGCACTACAAATTGTTTGCCTAACGAACACACTAAGTGTTTATACTCTTTCCCACAAAAATAAAATGCAGCAAAATGAAGAATAGAATTTGCAGATGTGAAATACGAAATTTCTGAATGTAAAACATCAAATGAGGGTTGTCCTATTTATAGATGTAAAGGTGGCAACAGGTTTTGAATTGAACAAGTATGAAACCTGTTGGTTTTGAATTCAAACAGATTTGAATCTGTTGGGTTCATAATTTAAACAGATAAAAAACGGGAAGGGCCCTGTTTAGATATACAGTAAAACCAGACCAGTTTATTTCCAACGGGAAGGGCCCTATTTGGATGTACAGTAAAACCAAACCAGCTTATTTTGAATTATGGATTTTATTTTATTAAAAATAAAATTAAATTCAAATGTTTTTGGCCGAACAAGCCCAACCCAACCACACACTCGTGCCCAGGCCCAGCCCAGGTCGCCCAACCGACCGGACGGACGGCGACGGCGGCACGCGCGCGTGTGGTGATTTTTGGGTCCAATGGGTCTAGCCCATTTTGCCCATAACCTCTCCCTCTAAAACACTTGGGTACCCCTTGGGGCACACCCCAAGTACCAAACCCATGCCTTATAAACCCATTCAAAACTTCCCACCAAATCAATGTGGGACAAGCCTTATTCAATACCTTTAAGGATTTTTCACCAAAACTTCCATTTTCATGGAGCATACTTTCGCTTCAATTTCCCATTCACTCGGTAATGCTTTTGAGCAACCAAATATACCACGTGAATCACCACACGGCATAGAATGCGTTACCACTTTGACCCGCGTAAATTGACGTATGGGGCCCACCTAAAAAATAGACCAAACTTAGGAAAAAAATTTATAACTATTTCCAACAATCCCCCACATGAATGGAATTTGATGACAACGGAAATGCAACAATATGCAGACTTTATCGAAAGAGTATAAGTCGAAAATATCTTGCATCAGGATAGGTAGCTTTCGGCCTTGAACCATCCCTAGTGATAACCTATCGGACTTACTAGCTAACCAATGGACACGATGCCTTGAATTGTTCAGCCGTTTGTGTAAGCCAAGACAATAGATTTCACACAAAATATCTTCTAACACATCGTGGTTCTCACTGTTGTGTTCATTTTGTCCTTGAACGCTCCTGGTTTTCATAAGTGTTTCTAGAGAATGTAGCCTCTTTCATTCTCATAGCACCGGCCCCAGTTCAACACTCATATAGGTGATTCTTATTGTGAGTATCTCCTTATACTCGTCTTGATTTTCATGCCTTAATCAAGATATAAGTAATCATTAAAAGCAAAGCTTATCCTTATACCCCTACATACAACAAATGTTGCAGATATCACTCTCACCATAGGAATGGGTGAGGAATTTTAATCCCTTGGTGATTTCTAGCGAGCCATACATAACTTAGTTGTCCCTTTGAACTTAGTTCTTGGGATCTCCAGTCATATAAGTAGGGTTACCATTATGACGACTCTTATGTAATAGGCTTTAATCTCATCCTCTTCGATGAACTATACACTAGCTCTTTTGTCAAACCTTTTGTTAACGGATCCACAATATTCTCTTTAGATTTTATATAATCTATTGAGATTATCCCATTTGACAACAATTGCCTTACGGTATTATGTCGACGACGAATATGTCGTGACTTACCGTTATACATATGATTTTGTGCCCTACCTATTGTATATTAACTATCACAATGAATGCAAATAGCTGGCACAGGTTTTGGCCACATTGGAATGTCTTCTAAGAAGTGACGAAGCCATTCTGCTTCTTCTCCTGCTTTGTCTAAAGCAATGAATTCGAATTCCATTGTGGATCGTGCGATGCAAGTTTGTTTCGTGGACTTCCAAGAAACAGCAGCGCCTCCTAGAGTAAAGACATATCCACTAGTGGATTTTGAATCTTTAGTATCCGATATCCAATTGGCATCACAATAACCTTCAAGTACTGCTGGATATCGAGTAAAGTTCAAACCATGATCACGGGTGAATCTTAGATATCTAAGAACCCGAATGATCGCTTTCCAATGGTCTTCTCCGGGGTTACTAGTGTACCTACTCAATTTATTGATAGCATAAGCTATATCAGGACGAGTACAATTCATTAGGTACATTAGGCTTCCAATGATTTGGGAGTATTTTAACTGAGACATTGCATCACCTTTATTTTTCGATAAATAAAGACTGATGTCTACAGGTGTTCTAGTTAAATTCAAATCATCCTTAATAAATTTATCAAGAATTTTCTCAATATAATGAGATTGAGATAATGCATATCCGTCAGATATTTTAGTAATTTTCATTCCTAATATAACATCTGCGACCCCCATATCTTTCATATCAAATCTTTTGTTAAGCATTTGCTTAGTTGATTTGATCATGTTTTGACTGCTTCTAATGATAAGCATGTCATCCACATAAAGACAAACTATGACATATCCTTGGTCAGTATTTTTAACATAGACGCATTTGTCACATTCGTTTATCTTAAACCCATTAGTAAGCATTACATTATCAAATTTTTCATGCCATTGCTTAGGTGCTTGTTTTAATCCATAAAGGGATTTTACAAGTCGACAAACTTTCTTTTCTTGCCCTGGTACTACAAAGCCTTCAGGTTGATCCATATAAATCTCTTTATTTAGATCACCGTTTAAGAAAGCTGTTTTAACATCCATTTGATGTATTTCTAAATTAAACAACGCTGCTATAGAAATAAGCATGCGAATGAATGTTATTCTTGTCACAAGGGAATATGTGTCAAAATAGTCCAAACCTTCCTTTTGTCTGTAACCTTTAACTACAAGTCTTGCTTTATACTTGTCTATTTAACCATCTGCTTTCATTTTTCTCTTGAATATCCATTTATATCCAAGAGGTTTAGAACCTGGTGGAAGATCCACCAATTCCCAAGTATGATTTTGCATAATGGATTCAATTTCATTATTAACAGCCTCTTTCCACAAAGGTGCTTCAAGACCTGTCATTGCTGCCTTAAAGCTTTGAGGTTCATTTTCTAACAGGTATGTCAGAAAATCTGGACCAAAAGATTTTGATGTTCTCGCTCTCTTACTTCTTCTTGGTTCATCATCAATTAAATCCTGTTGGTCGAGACCATTACTAGTCTCTTGTGTTTGATTGTCATTAGTCTCTTGACTTTGTATACAATCATAAGTTCTTTTCTGTGAACTTAATTCATGTCCTTTTTGTAAGGAAAGACATGTTCAAAAACACAGCATTCCTTGACTCTATAATAGTGTTCACATTTATATCAGGTATTTCTGATTTATAAGTCAGAAATCGATATGCACTACTATTCTGAGCATAACCAATAACACACAATCTACTGTTTTTGGTCCAATCTTAGTCTTTTTAGGAACAGGAACTTCAACTTTTGCCAAACACCCCCACACTTTTAAGTATTTGTAGGAAGGCGGTCGACCTTTCCACAATTCATAAGGAGTGCTGTTGGTTTTCTTGTGGGGTATTCTATTAAGGGAAATTTAGCTATAAACCCCCTTTACCTTCCTTTCATTGTTAAAAGGACTAAGAAAAAAATTATACTTTCTAAACCCCTTCATAATTATAAAGTCTTGCATAAAGGACAAAATTTATTATTTAAATATTTTATATGACTATTATACCCCCATCGTCCTTTCACTTTATAAACAGTCGACTCCCTATGTTCACTTCTCTCCCAACACTCCCAACTCCACTTTAACTGCTCTCTCTCCCCAATTTGTCTCTTTATTTTTTTTCTGTCTCGAAAATTTTCCCTCAACATTCCAGGAAAATCGAACTGCGACTTCGCTTTAGATTTCTCTCTCTGTTCGCAAATGGACGCTTTCCACTTCGATAATGTGAAGGCGGAGAAGGCAAAAGCTATGTTAAGGTACAATCGCCTCCGAACCATAGCTAAATTGTTTCGCCTCCTCGAGATATTCTTGGATTGCAACTTCGCTTTAGCTTCTCTCCTGGATTTCGGCTAGATTTCCTTTCGCAGTCAAAATCTCCGGCGAGTATTTCCGACGAATTCGCGATCTCTGTTCTTGTTAATTGATTCTCTCGGAAACTTCCAGATTCTTCTCCGGCGATGATAGCAACGACGGCTATGATGATTCCCTTCCAGATCTGAAGCTCTGTTTCTCGACAATTTTGGTAACTTCGCGATCTCTGTTCTTGTTAATTGATCTTGAATTTCAGTTAACATTTGATCATATTACTCATTTTTACCTTCAAGAATTATGATTTTCATGTGCATATGTGTATATGTGTATATACACACTCATAAATGATTGATTGTGTTGATTAGAATTGATATTGGTCAGTAGGCTCTGTTCTTGTACCAAAACCTTAATTAATGTGGTTGATATGTTCAATTCCATTTGTATATATATATATACATTTCTGTTCAATTATTTAGGTTTGCATAGAATCAGTAATAAACACACAAAAATTAAGATAGTCACTCTAATCAAATAAAATTTTTTTTTTTCCAGATAATTAAGCTCAGATTAGTTGAAAAGCGTGATCACCTGGTGCCTGTAATTCCAGTAACCACTAGATCCCGCAAGAAGAACCGCCACATCTCGTCCCCATGGAGTCATCATAGCCGTCGTTGCTATCATAGAGAGAGAATTCGAAGAAGAATTGCGGAAAGCTCCGGTTCCTCCCTCTTTCCGTTCTAGGAGGCGACAAAGGCATGTTTGGTGGAGTTGTTTCGCTATACATATTTTTTTAAACACGATTTGAGTTTTGAATATATGTATATATATATATATATATATTTGTGTGTATGAGTGTTGTTGAACACATGTATTCTTTTTATTGAGATTTGTGATTGTTGATTGAGTTTTAGAAGTTTTTCTTCTCAATTAGATACGTTGATTTGTTGATTAATTTGTTTTGTTTTTGTTTGTTTGTTTTTTTTGATTTATTTTTGTTGTTTTTTATCTAATTTCATTTGACAGAACCAGAGTAAAATTTTACTCTGGTTCTATTGCTCTGTTTTTTTCATTTGACAGAACCAGAGTAAAATTTTACTTTTAGTTTCAGAGTCTCACAGTTTACTCATTTTTCAGAGTAAAATTTTACTTTTATACAGAGTAAAATTTTACTTTTGTGTAGAGTCTAACATTTTACTAGTTTTTCAGAGTAAAATTTTACTTTTATACAGAGTAGAATTTTACTTTTAGTTTCAGAGTGTAACATTTTACTCTTATTCAGAGTAAAATTTTACTTTTATACAGAGTAAAATTTTACTTTCATACAGAGTAAAATTTTATTTTTAGTTTCAGAGTGTAACATTTTACTCTTATTCAGAGTAAAATTTTACTTTTATCCAGAGTAAAATTTTACTCTGAAATACATAGTGAAGATTGCTTAATAGGAGAGCTGATAGATATGAGGGTAATATAGTAAAATAAACAAGTTTTAAAATATTAGGGGGTTTTGAAAGTACTAATATAATTATTGTCCTTTTGAAAGACAAATTAGATAGTGAGGGGGCTATCACCAAATCCCCCTTCTATTAAGAACATAATTAGCAGACAATATTGCTTCCCCCCACAAGTTCTGTGGTAAGCCTGAACTTAGTAACATGGCATTCATCATTTCTTTGAGGGTTCTATTCTTCCTTTCAGCAATTCCATTTTGCTGTGGAGAATAAGGGGCTGTAGTTTGGTGAATAATGCCATGTTGTGCACAAAATTCATTTAATGGTGCATCATATTCACCACCCCTATCACTTCTAACCATTTTAATGGTTTTACCAAGTTGATTTTCAACTTCTGTTTTGTAGAGTTTAAACATTTCTAAGGCTTCATCTTTACTTCTAAGTAAATAAACATAACAATATCTTGTGCAATCATCGATAAATGTTATGAAATACTTTTTGCCTCCTCTAGTTTGAATAACTTTTAGATCACATATATCAGTATGAATTAATTCTAGAGGTTTAGTTTTTCTTTCAACCGATTTAAATGGAGCCTTAGTTAGTTTCGCTTTTACACAAATTTCACATTTATGATTAGGATTAATTTCAAACTTTGGTAAATAATCTAAACCAATTAATCTACGCAAAGCATCAAAATTCACATGTCCTAATCTACCATGCCATAAATTCGACTCAAGAATATAAGCAAAAGATGTGCTATTCTTATTCATAGCAACTTTCGGTACAACTGTCATTACATTCAACTTAAAGAGACCATCACTCATGTATCCCTTACCAACATACATAGCACTCTTTGTTAATACAAATTTATCAGACTCAAAGACAAGCCTAAAACCATTTTTACTTAACAAAGAACCAGAAACTAAATTCTTCCGGATGTCAGGTACATGCAGTACGTTGTTGAGGGTCAGTTCTTTCCCTGATGTCATCTTCAAGGTCACTTTCCCTTGTCCAGCCACAGTAGAAGTAGAAGAATTTCCCATAAAAAGTTGTTCACCATTTGCAGCCTCATTGTAGGTAGTGAACATCTTCTTGTCCGCACATATGTGATGAGTTGCTCCAGTGTCAACCCACCACTCTTTGGGATTTCCAACCAAGTTAGCCTCAAACACCACAGCAGAGAGGTTGATGTCATACACTCCGTCAGAGATGTAATCCAATTCTGTTGCATTGGCCTGATTGGTGGTCTTCTTACTTGTACTTCCATGATCCTTCTTAGGGCGGCGGCAGTCAGAAGCTCAATGTCCAATCTTGCCACAGTTATAGCATTTTCCTTTGAACTTCTTGTTGCCATTGTTGTCGCCTTGTTTAGGACCATCTCCAGTAAACTTCATCTTTTTGTTATGTGGTTTATGAACTTGTTCAACCACATTAGCCTTGGACTCAATGGGATTTTTCCCATTCCTCTTTTCAGCCTTTTGGTTATCTTCCTCAATTCTTAATCTTACAATCAACTCATCCATGGTCATCTCTTTGCGTTTATGTTTAAAATAATTTTTGAAATCTTTCCAAGCCGATGGTAACTTTTCCACTAAAGCAGCGACTTGAAAAGACTCGCTTAGAGACATAACTTCTGAATGAATATCATGCAAAATTATCTGAAAACTTTGAACTTGAGATATTACCGTTTGAGAGTCTACCATAACAAAATCCAGAAATTTACCGACGACAAATTTCTTCGTGCCGGCATCTTCTGTCTTGTATTTATTCTCCAAAGAATCCCATAATTCTTTTGCTGACTTCAGAGGACTGTAAACATTATACAGCATGTTGTCAAAGCTATTGAGGATGTAGTTTCTGCACAGGAAATCTGAATGTTTCCAAGCATCTACAGTGGCAACAACTTGCCGATCACTTTCACCCTCTTTAAGTGCTGGAGCCTCTTCATGGAGAAACCGGGCCAAATTAAGAGTTGTAAGATAGAACAGCATCTTCTGCTGCCATCTCTTAAACTCGGTACCGTTAAATTTTTCCGGTTTTTCTCCATGATTGATTGGTACATGAATATGGTTCTGGATAGGGACCGGTGTTGGTGTAACAATCGGTGTATCACTTCCAGTTGCAGTTTCAGTAGCAGTAGCCATAATCTCTGATTACAAAAATCAGAAAAATTAAAACACAAACTAATTTCCTAGTTACTAAAACTAGAAACTAAATTATAACACAAAATAATTTTATTTTCCTTGTTACTAAAACTAGAAAAATAAAATATCATAATAATTTTCTGTAACACAATTAATATTCTGCAATTGTTAATGACACCAGTATATTACTACTAGTTGTCAAAGAAAAGAGACAGTATATTACTACTATCTGTCAAATAGCATAAACACTATTTGTTTTTCCAACCAGAATATGTCTTTATGAAATCAGAAAATTAAATACAATGAAGATACCAAAAAATAGGTCTGTCTTAAGATTGTTGGACAATCTTCACTGTAATTAATTAATTCAGTTTGTGTACTTAACAACAAACAGAATTTAAAAGAAATAAAGGAAAGGAAAGAATTTGTTTGATTACAAAAATCAAACTCGAAATAAAAATAAAAATAAATAAACAAAAACAGATTTTATTTTGTAATAAAATTAAAATCTGATTTAAATAAATAATAAAACACCGAAAATAAATTAAATAACTTACTTAATTAATTTCTTCGAATTATAATCTAATCAAGTCCAGTGTTTGACACTGTGTCCTTAAGACAGATTCGTCCTCTCCTCGGTGCTTTCAGAATGTTGACGTCTATCTCCCAGGATGAAATGATCAACTACAAACAATAGCAGCACTACAAATGGTTTGTCTAACGAACACACTAAGTGTTTATACTCTTTCTCACAATAGATTTGAATCTGTTGGGTTCATAATTTAAACAGATAAAAAAGGGGGAAGGGCCCTGTTTGGATGTACAGTAAAACCAGGCCAGTTTATTTCCAACGGGAAGGGCCCTGTTTGGATAAATTCAAATGTTTTTGGCCCAAAAAGATTAGTATTGGGCCGAACAAGCCCAATCCAACCATGTACCCGCGCCCAAGCCCAGCCCAGCCTGCCCGACCGCACGCGTGTGGTGATTTTTGGGTCCAATGGGTCTAGCCCATTTTGCCCATAACCTCTCCCTCTAAAACACTTGGGTACCCCTTGGGGCACACCCCAAGTACCAAACCCATACCTTATAAACCCATTCAAAACTTCCTACCAAATCAATGTGGGACAAGCCTTATTCAATACCTTTACGGATTTTTCACCAAAACTTCCATTTCCATGGAGCATACTTTGGCTTCAATTTTCTATTCACTCGGTAATGGTTTTGAGCAACCAAATATACCACGTGAATCACAACGCGGCATAGAACGCGTTACCACTTTGACCCGCGTAAATCGATGCACGGGGCCCACCTAAAAAATAGACCAAACTTAGGAAAAAATTCTAATTTTACCCAAAATTTTATAACCATTTCCAACATTGATAACATAACTTGGAAGTTTAACTCATACTTTCTTAGTGGAAATCATGTACTAGTTACCTATGGAGCACCTACACTCCAAAACAAGTCCCTTAACGGTGTCGGACACAAGACACATTGGGGACACCTCAACTAGGTTTTTTTTTTTAATTTTTTATTTTATACTGTGTTTGATTGGGAAATTTAGAGAGGGATTTGAAAAGGGAAAGGGAAAATGTGTATGAAATTAAGTAAAATATAGGTATATTTTATTTATATTTCACATACCTTTTCTCTTTTCCTTTCTAAATCTCTCATCAAATCCTCTAACTAAACACAGCGTTAGTGCTTTTGATGGATATTAGATATTGAATGTTTCTTATTTTTTACTTAGATTTAATTCATTAATGAATCATCCATAAAAAGACATAAATAAGAGTTAACTTAATAGTGAGAGTTGTTTTTTTTATTATTATATATATAATATATAAATTGAATTAGCGTTACTTTTTTTGTTAATTTTGATTATTTGTGGATGTAATATTAATTTACATAGTAAATAAAAATATATAAAAAATATTTTTTATTATTATGTTCCTGTTGGCTACATATTTTGTACAAGCCAATTACAATTCGACGCGTGGCGAAATAAGGGTAATATAGGAAGACTATTCAGTCCTCGATCCTGATCGTACACGTGGCAGTTAGTATTGGTTGTTAAGAGATCTGAGTAGCAGCGGATCAAAAAAGAGATACAAAGTGACGTGGCTTCAACGGTTACTCGCATTTCAGATTCAAATTTAAGAGGGAAGCTTAACTACAAGTACTGGCGTAATGGAGCTAATATTGGGGCAACATGATCGATGATCATGGAAGAACAGTTCGACGGTTGGAAGTACAATTCGATGGTCACCCTTGAGCAGTATAAATAGTAGAGAATCCCCCAGAAAAAACCCCCAGACTCAGATCCAAAAAACCAGTCCTTTATACTTATTTTCCTTTCCAGTTTTACATTTATAGTCTTACATTTACAATTCTTTACAGTACTGTACTTTAAAATTCCTGCGCTGCACTTCGTTTCATAGGAGTAGTTCCAAGTAGATTTGCTGTAAACCTCTACGAGGCTGAGTTCGGATCATTGTAAGTCTTTTCATCTTAATGAAATACTTCGACTGTTCTTCAAGTCATTATTATCTGTTTAATTCTCCAAAGTCAAGCCACCAGTAAAAGTCCTCTTCATTGAGGCTGAAAGAACTAAAACACAATCGTCTGATAATTGGTTGGCAATTAATTTTCTATGAGGACTAATTGATCCTTGCTGGTACGCTCACAATTACCAAAATAACCTTCGAAAGCCAAAAAAGCCAACATATATTTTTGGCACGCCCAGTGGGACTGCATTTAAAATGGCTAGGCATAGAAGACAAGGGAAAATGAACGCTTGGAAGAAGGCGTGGAATGAGAGGTAAAGATACCTAATCCAGAGGATAATGTGATAACACGTCCTATGGAAACTCCTATTTTATCAGAACCTATGGTCGAACAGACCAGCACTTCAGAACAAGTACCATATGCTCATAATATTGGACGAGACCAAGGAATTGGACCATCCACTGTTCCATCTACTCAGCCAATAAATCCATGGGGTGGCTTAGTAGATGCTATGGGGCAGCAATTAATGAACACGATGGAAAGGTGGGCAACATCCTTTTTGGATCGAATGAATAACCACCAACTAACAAGTGCAAGACACATCGAGAAAATTTCAAATGTCCTTCAGCAAAGATTGGCTAGAGATAAACAACCTATGCAAGTTAATGGACATTCTAATGGTCAAACTAGTAATCAGAACTATGAAAGACCATCACCTCAGTCTAGGTACGAACCTATTCTGAGGCCTATACCAGGTCAAAATGCCTCAGTACTTAACAGTGAAGTCATGCAATTTGGCGGATCTGGCCCAGTACAAGAAAATGGCATAAGAATGGTTCCAAATCCTATGTTCGAAGCCATACCTGGCACAAGGGGGTTCACTAATCCCTTATTCGAATTTATACCGGGAGGGTTGGAAGGTTTTCCTACAAATGGAAGAGATACAACACCAGTTCCAGCACCTTTCGCAGGTCCTTTCGCAGGACAGGCTCAAAGGGGTTACCCACACCCCCAACAGCAACCTGTACCACAGGGACAACCAATCCCAAATGTACCACCTTATGGACCAAGAGGACCACAGGCACAAGTTTGCCCACCAAACCCTGTGTTTACCCCTCCAGTAGTGGTTCAGCAAGCACAAAATATGGTCCCTAGGGACTAAATTGCTGACATTGTTAGAGAGATGTGTGGACCAATGGCTCGGGGAGTCCAGACTCCAGCGTACAGGAAACCGTATCCAGAATGGGTAGACAGGGTACATGAATACCCAAAAGGTTTCAGGATACCAGATTTTGCCCTTTTTTATGGGAATGGAAACCAATCAACAGTAGAGCATATTGCTAGGTTTGCTGCTCAATGCTGCGAATTTACTAATAATGATTATATGAAGTTAAGGTTATTCCCAAATTTCCTAACTGGGAGAGCATTTATATGGTATATTAACCTTACACCTGGCTCTATCCAGACTTGGCAACAAATGGAAGAGGCATTTCATGCCCAATTCTTCCAATCAGAGCTAGAGGTTTCCATGGCAGACTTGGCAAGATTAAATCAAAGGCCTGATGAGAAGGCCACTCAGTTCATTACCAATTTAAAAGGGCTCGAAATAAATGTAGAGTCATCTTACCAGAGCCAGAATTCGTGAGATTGGCTCAAAATGGTCTAGAGTTTAGGCTTTGAAAGAAGTTTGACTCAACTGAGTTCAGAGACTTAGTAGAACTCACCTATAAGGTGTCTAGATACGAAGCATTATTAGAGAAAGAAAAAGATCGAAATAATGCATCATATAAGACATATTATAGAGATCCTAATTATGAGATCGATGCAGCAGAGATTGTGGGGAAAGAACCTGTAATCTGTGAAGCATTAATTCATAAAGATACAACAATTGACCAACAGTTTAAAAGAAAGACCTTCACAGGAAATACTCTTTCGATTTAACTAAGGCAGATGACATTTTTGATAATTTGCTTGCAGCCAACTTCCTTAAGTTACCAAAAGGAGTCAAAATTCCATCTCCTGATGAACTTAAAGGAAAAGTATATTGTAAATAGCATAATTCTTGGTCTCACTCGACTAAGAATTGTATTGTTTTTCGAGACAGGATCCAAGAACAAATTCGGAAGGGAAGTTTGAAATTCCCAGCTAAAGCAGAAAAGGCCATGGGAATCGACAGTAATCCATTCCCAGAAATTAGGGAGGCAGCAGCCAATGTCATTGTGCCAGACCTTCAGAACCTATCTTTGAAAGAATTAGAAGAAGTCAATGTGCAGATACATGTGGCCAACCAGACAGCTACCAAGAGAGACACTGGAAATCTACCAGCTATTGGACAAGATTTCTCACACCAGGGGGAAGATTCTGATAAGGAAGCACTGGATGACGATTCCTTAGAAGCAGCTGTAATGCAAAGGATGTGTCCCAGGTGCAGACTAAGTTACAAGTGGTTGAAGGGGCTTCCAATTGATGGGAAGCAGTACTACAAGGATGTGCAAAGATGTCCTAAACCAACCAATGCTTACAATAAAAGGGCATATCCATCTGGTGTTAGGCAGCAGCCATTGATGGTTGAACCAACAGCCGATAGAATGCATTTTAAAGGCAAGAGGCCTTTGTATGAATCCAGATCACCTAATTATTACAGAATAGAGAGCAATCATTCTGAAAGGAGACTGGAGAATGGTTCAGTTTGTGAGATCAAAGCCAGGGATTGGCCCCATAGATCAATTTCACGCAGGACAGAAAGTGGACACCTTCATCGAAGGCCTGAGTTAGGCCCAAAGCATGAAGTCAGGGCCAAGCAGTGGCCTTCACAGACAGCTTCGAAGGTAGCTTCGAAGGAGGAAAGAAGCAGTTCAACAGTTGGGTCAGTAAGTTCGTGGGTACTTGGGGTCTCAGATTGGTTTGTGATGCAAAACAAACCTAGGGAAGTGTTTACTCAAAGAGAGGTAATTAGAAACCAAGGCAGGATGGTCAAACCTCCTTTGGTGGCTCCCAACAATTAGGTGTTGCTTAAGCACCCAAAAACAAAGGAACCAGACATGGTCCCTGTAATTTCCAGATCACAAAGGAGGAAAATTCAGCGCAGGTACACTCAGTACCAGCAAGACTTGAAAGAGAATGGAGAGAGCTCTTCATTGGTCCAGACAGAAGGAAAGAAGAATCCAAAGTCAGACCATATTCCAAAACCAACTCCACAAAGCAAAATGGGTTGTAGTAGAGAGCAGTTGGCCAAAGTTCATTCTGAACTAAAAGCCAGAGAGAAAATCCAGTCTAGCAGGATTGGAGAAGGCATTGATGGAAAGTGATAGCGAGGCAGAGAAAGAAGTTGGCTTAGGCCAAAAGAAAGAAATGGTTGAAGAAGAAATGTTCGAAGCCTTCATGGCCGAACAAACATTTTTGGGTTGAAAAGCCAGTCGAAAAGACCATTCGAAAGAATCTGTTAGGAATGAAGTGCCAGAATACACATGGAGGATGCTTCTGAAGTGGCTGAACAAGGTAGCCAAGAGAAGAAACAGACACAGCCAGCCATCCAATTTGGCTCGTTCCCTCCAGTATCAGTAAATATGGTACACATACTACCGCATGAATTCCAAGCTGGAGATGAGAACCAGAAGGGCAAGAAATTGACCCAATTCCAGTCTCTAGTGAAGACTCACAAGTGAGTATGGTGCAAGATGATTCCGGAATGGCTACTCCAATGGAAACTGAATATGAGAGTGAAGAAGAAGTAAGCATTAACCTTTCGTATCCTTTTGAGTATCCCTCAAACTCTATGACACGCATGTCAAGCCTTGTTCTATCAAGGCTTTCTTCGATGAGATACAATTAAACCGAGTCTTGATAGATAATGGGGCAGCGGTGAACTTACTACCGAAATCTTCCTTGAAGAAACTAGGGAAAAGGAATCCCAGGTTAATCCCAACCAGCACAACCATTGCTGGTTTCGCTGGAGACAAGCAGATAGCTCGGAATTCTGCCATCAACCTGAGTGTAGGAACAGAGATTGCATGACAACATTCTTCGTCATCGACAGCAATGCTAAGTACAATGCTTTACTTGGTAGAGATTGGATCCACACTAACAAATGTGTGCCTTCCTCTTTGCATCAGAAAATAATGATGGCCTTGGGCAATGGGAGACAGAGGAAATTGATGCAGATCCTCAACCCTTCATAGCCTGTGCAGACTTTGCAGAGGCCAAACTGTATATTGAGGGAGTGACATCACTCAGTATACTAAGAAACCTGATGGCTCAGCCGAAGTAACGGCTGATGAGGAAGTGACACACCTGAAGCACTTAGTCCAGGAGAGTGCTGATGAGGAGGTTGTTGTTAAGGATGACAATGATGCCTGGTTGTAGGCAAAGAAATGAAGTCCAAGAAGCCAAGTCTTTGGCTCTAATTAAGTTCTCAATATTGGATGTAAAGTCAATAGTCCAGAGAGTACAAGAGCAAGAGAAAGAAGCCATGATGATTGGCAACAAGCAAGAGCAGCAACAGGCCAGAGTTTTGGCCCTTGACAAATACTGTGCATTGGACATTGAAACAAAAGTCCAGGAGATACAGGAGGAAGAGGCCTTGTGGACAGATTTTGTTTATGAGGAGGAGGGTAAGGATATTGAATTAAAGAACCTGGAGCAGAACAAAGTAAGAAAATTGTTTCGAAGCCAAAGGGATCAAAGAAGAAGCTTCAGTAATGCAGATTCTAGACCCCTTAGAAGAAGTAAATTTAGGGGAAGGTTCTATACAACAGCCCACCTATATAAGTGCTTGTTTGAATGCTCTGGACAGGGACCAGTTGTTGGTTGTTTTGAAAAAGTATAAAGATTGCTTCGCATGGTCTTATAATGAACTACCAGGATTGGAGAGATCATTAGTGGAACATAGGCTCCCTATGAGGCCTAATTTCAAGCCATACAAGCAAAAGCCAAGAAGAATGAGTCCAGAAGTGATTCAGAAAGTTAAGGAAGAAATTCTTAGACTACTCAGGGCAGGCTTTATTAGGACAGCCAGGTATGTTGAGTGGCTATCCAATATTGTGCCTGTGGTAAAAAAGAATGGTAAAATGAGGGTATGCATTGATTTCAGAAACTTGAATCTAGCAACTCCAAAAGATGAGTATCCTATGCCTATAGTTACTTGTTGGTAGACAGTTCAGCAGGACATCGAATTTTATCAATGATGGATGGGCACTCTGGTTATAACCAAATCTGCATTGCAGAGGAGGATGTTCACAAGACAGCATTCAGATGTCCTGGGAATATTGGACCTTCGAATGGGTTAAAATGCCATTTGGCCTAAAGAATGCTGGGCTACATATCAGAGGGCTATGAACACTATCTTTCATGACCTCATTGGAGGGTATTTAGAGTGTATATTGATGACATTGTAGTTAAATCCCAATCCATGGAGGAGAACATCTGTTTCACTTAGAAGCAGCCTTTGAAAGAATGAGAAAGTTCAAATTGAAGCACAATCCTTTTAAGTGTGCTTTTGGCGTATCATCTGGAAACTTCTTGGGCTATGTGGTACACAAGAAAGGAATACAGATTGACCAGAATAAAGGCAAAGCCATCATTGAAACCAGACCTCCATCAAGTAAGAAAGAATTACAAAAGTTCCTTGGACAGGTTAATTTTCTTCGAAGATTCATTTCTAACACTGCAGGGAAAACTAAAGTATTTTCTTCCTTATTAAGGCTGAAAGATGAAGAGGAATTTGTGTGGACAGCAGAGCATCAAATTTCTTTCGAAGGTATCAAAGCCTACTTAGCCAACCCTCCAGTGCTGATGCCACCAAAGGGTGACAAGCCCTTGAAGTTATACATAGCTGCAGCAGAAGATTCATTAGGAGCTTTCTTAGCCCAAGATAATGAAGAAGGCAAGGAGCAAGCTGTTTATTACCTTAGTAGGTTTTTAAATTCTTCTGAATGTAAATATTCATCTGTAGAAAAGCTGTGCCTTGCATTGTATTTTGCTGCAATGAAATTAAGATACTATCTTTTGCCTACAACTGTCTTAGTAATTGCAACCACAGATTTGGTTAAGTATATGTTATCTAGACCTATGTTGAGGGGAAGAATTGGCAAATGGATATTAGCCTTATCAGAATTTCATTTAGAATATGTTCCCTAAAGGGCAGTGAAAGGACAAGTTTTAGCCAATTTTTTTGCAGATCATCCATCTCAAACAGAAAGCCAAGAGATAATAGAACTCGGTATGGCTAGTGTTAAGCCATGGCAAATGTGGTTCGATGGATCGAAAGTCAATGGCCTAACTGGAATTAGTGTAGTGATTAAGTCACCACAAGGAATAGAAACCACACATAGTTTCAGAGTGGATGAAAGTACTTGTTCTAACAATCAAGCTGAATATGAGGCCTTAATAGTGGGATTGGAAATTCTGATTGGACTACAAGTTCATATAGTTGACATATTTGGAGATTCTCAATTGGTGGTTAACCAAGTGAAAGGAATTTTCAAATGTCAGAGTATAAGCATGTTGTCATACTATGTTGTTGCATTACATCTGCTTTCTCAATTTCAAATAGCAAATGTAACTTATGTCCCAAGATTCTTGAATAATAGAGCTAATGATGTGGCTCAGAAAGTTTCGAATTTCAAGATGAGGGATAATACTCAAGGGACATAAACCAAACACATACCAGAAATCTATCACCCTTAAATAAAAGGAATGTGGTCCTGGAAGTCAATCATAATGACTTACAGAACAAGATTGGAGGCATCCAATAATGCAGTTGGCTGGTCCATCCTCGAAGGCCAGCAGGAAAATTAAATTGCAATCCATGCAATACATCATATACGGCAATGCTCTCTTAAAGGGGGGGAGATGGTTTATTGTTGGAATGTTGGGCCCAAAAGAAGCATTAACAGCTATGGGTGAGGTTCATGAAGGCATCTGTGGTGCTCATCAGCCTGGTGTGAAGATGAGGTGGTTGCTTCGAAGGCATTCCTACTATTGGCCAACTATCCTTAAAGATTGCATAGAGTATGCAAAAGGTTGCCAAGCATGTCAAAAGCATGGCACAATAAGGCATGTGCCCATAACTGACCTGCATGCAGTGGTGAAGCCTTGGCCATTCAGAGGATGGGCCATGGATATGATGGGGAATACACCCACCCTCTTCGAAGCATCATTGTTTCATTTTAGTAGCCACTGATTATTTCACTAAGTGGGTCGAAGCTAAGCCATACAAGGCTGTAGACCAGACTGAGGTCATTGGATTCATCAAGGATTTAATCCATAGATTTGGCATCCCACAAACTATAACTGTTGATAATGGGACTGTGTTCGATGGGAAAATGGTGAAGTCCTTTGTGGCAGAGTTGGAATTAGCCTTGTTAATTCTACCCCCTATTATGCATAGCCAATGGTCAAGCTGAATCATCCAATAAGTCCTTGAAGAAAGGAATACAAAAGGTTGTGGAAGACAATCCTAGGATTGACATAACTTATTGTTGGATGTATTGTGGGCTTATAGAACTTCCCAAGGTCAAGCACAGGAGTTACTCCTTACCTTGGTGTATGGGCCATGATGCAGTGTTACCTGTGGAAATTAATGTTAAATCTTTGAGGGTAAGATGCCAAGACCAGCTAAATCCTTAGCAATACCATCAGAGTATGTGCTTGGAATTAGAAGGCATAGATGAAGCCAGAATTCTGGCATTAAACAGTATTCTCTTGCAAAAGAAGAAAGCAGCCAAAAATTACAATAAGAAAGTCAAATACATTAGCTTTGATGAAGGTGATTTGGTATGGAAGATAATACTCCCAATAGGAATTAAAATCCATAAGTTTGGTAAATGGTCACCTAACTGGGAAGGACCATACCAAGTTCATAGAGTCCTGCCTTTTGGGGCATACCATTTGAGAAATTTAAATGGATACATACATCCCAAAAAGATCAATGACAGATATTTGAAGCCTTATTTTCCAACTATTTGGGAAACACAAGGAGTAGAATAAATGTCAAGCAAAAGAACACAAGAGTACTCAAGTGATAAATGAGAATTTGTTTTCCTTCATAAAGAGTTAAATACATTCTGCCATAAATTGGCCCAAAAATCATTACAATGCCTTAATTGTTCTTTTACAACAGACTTCCTATTCTTAAATGAGGGAACCAACTGAATGGCTGTGGTCATTTCTTGCTTTCGATCGGCCAATCCTTAGTTGGTGATCTGCAGTTTGGTGTCAGTTCGAATTAAGGCTTGATTCACTGCAGACAACTCCTCCTCAAGTTGAGCTTTCTTCTCCAGAAGCTGAGTTCAAAAATGGGAGACAGAGGAATGTTGTTCCTTTAGCACTGAGACTTCAGAATGTACTGTGGAAACAAAGCTCTGATCTCTCACTAATTTCTCCTTTGCAGCCTTGGCAGCATGACAAATGTTGATATAGAAGTCAATAGTAGCTGCTGCCTGAGATAGATGACTTGAGACAATCATGCTGGATTGTTCAACAATTTTGCAGCATTGCAGGAAGCCATTTCTTATTATAGGCCTTTGTAAAGCCTCGAAAGGAATCCTTGAAAAAGATATCAGTAATTCCAGACAGCTGTCTAAATCCATCAGAGGTGCAGAAGGCTTCTTACTGGAGGAAGAGGAGCTCTCAAGAATTTCTAACAAGGAGTCAGCTAGAACCAACGGCTCAGCCTCATCATTAGTTATTGGAGAGGTAGAGAGTATGTCGAAGAGACTAGCTAGTCTTGCTTCGAAGACATCACTTCGTCCATGGACATGAGGGGTGCAGAAAGAGTAGTGGTAGAAGACACAGAAGACTACATAGGGATAGGAGAAATTGATGGAATATCTTCAGTAGTCTCTATGGTCTTAGCCACCAATATGTCAAAGGAAGAAGGGCTAGAAGTAGATAAAGGTAATAAACCATGGGTTGGAGAGCCACCAGCACCCTCTTTAGGGGAATCAGCCATCATCTGAGATGGAGTAACAGTTGGAATTCCTTAGGGGGAGGGGAAAGAGCAAGGCTCGGAAAAGAATTGAATAAAGGTAGATCCAAAGACAAGAAAGGGAGATATGGATTCAATCCAAAGGGAAAAGATTGCAGGAATGTTGGCCTCAAAGGGGTACATAGAATGTAGGCCTAGGAAGTGGGAGTATTATCTGAATGGTCTTCAAATTTTGCATCTGAT
>JAPPVO010000002.1:186359304-186475555 GCA_030407325.1 Camellia japonica
TGGCCAAAACATGTAAACTAAAAAAATGAGTCTACGTTTTGAGTTTTTAATTTTTTTTTTTTTTCCACCCAACACTAGCCATCACCCGCAACCATTTTTCACCATCGTCTTCCGCCACCACCACCCACCTGCCACCACCACTCGCCACCCACCACCTACTCGCCACCACTACCCATTCCCTGCCGCCACCGCCGCCGCCACCACCACCACCACCCACTCGCCGCCACCACCCACCCCGCCACCACCCACCTGCCACCACCACCCACTCACCACTACCACCACCACCCGCACCACCACCACCACCACCACCTCCCACCCACCTACCTGCCACCACTACCCACCACTCACCTGCCACCCACTCGCCACCACCACCACCCGCCACCACCACCACCACCACCACCTCCCACCCACCTACCTGCCACCACTACCCACCACTCACCTGCCACCCACTCGCCACCACCACCCACCCCCGCCACCGCCACCGCCACCACCCACCACCTGCCACCCACCTACCACCCACTTGCCACCACCACCACCACCCCCGGCCACCACTACCATCACCACCACCAACCTGCCACCATCACCTGCCACCCACTCGCCACCACCACCACCACCACCTGCCACCCACCTACCACCCACTTGCCACCACCACCCACCCCGGCCACCACTACCATCACCACCACCAACCTGCCACCATCACCTGCCACCCACTCGCCACCACACCACCACCACCACCACCACCCACCACCACCTGCCACTCACTAGCCACCACCACTCACCACTCACCTGCCACCACCATCCACCACACCACCACCAGCCATCACCCACCTGCTACCACCCGCCACTACCACCCACCTGCCACCACCACCACCATCACTACCACCACCACCCACTCGCACCACCACCACCTGCCACCGTCACCGTCACTCACCCACCCGACACCACCACCACCTACCCGCCACTACCACCACCACCACCGCCATCCACCACCTACCTGCCACTACCATCCACCCACCTATCACCGCTTTCTACCACCGTCTTCCGCCGCCACCACCCCCCACTTGCCACCACTTTCCACTACCGTCTTCTGCCACCATCACTCACCACCTGCCACCATTTTCCACCACAGTCTTCCGCCACCACCATCCGCCATCATTTTCCACCACCGTCTTCCACCGCCACCACTCGTCACCACCCGCCACCACTTGTCATTTCTCACTCTTTTTTATATTTTTAAAATTTTTTAAACATTTTATCTAAACCAAACGCGTTTGCAGTTTATGTTTTTCTAAAAATAAATAAAACCAATTTATAAAATTTTTGTAAATATAAACTGAAAACGTAAACGTTACCAAACAGGCCCTATGTATATTTTAATTATATTTTACTTATTTTTTTATTTTTAAATATTTTTTTAAATTTTCCAACTAAACACATTTTATGGTGTGCATGGACTATCTATCTATCTATCTATTATATAAGTATTATATAGGTGAATATTAGATTTGGTGTCTAAATTTTCAAATTTTCTTCTTGTTTAGACACCAAGTTCAGTATTCACATATATAATAGTATAGAAATATAATTAAAAAATAGTATAATTTTAATTTTTTGAATAATAACTAAAAAAAATATCATAACTAAATATAATACAAGACATAATTAAAAAAATTATGAGTCATAACTAAAATAACGTCATAAAAAAAAGAAAATTAATTATAACTAAAAAAAATAACATAATTATGAGTGCATATGGTCAGGGGCGGAGGGAATGAGGGCTCAGGGGTCACGTGCCCCCCTAAGTTTTGGAGTGTTTTTTTTTTTTTTTTTGTAAGCATAAAGAAAATATTTTATATAAAAAAAATTATAAAAATATTATTTAGAGTGAAATGTCAATGATATTTTTAAAATTATAAGAACAATAATGATTGTTTTGATTAAAAATAAAGAGACTACGATATTATTATCTATGAGAATTTCAATATAATGGTGATCTCTATCATTATTGATATGCAAATATAATTAATTTCAATGAAAATATAGAATTTATTGAATTGTTAGTTACATTTAATATGCAAGGTTCACCCTCCATGTGTTTCTTTATTATTAATTGGTAATATCACATGTCAATTGTACGGGGAGCAAATATTCCGCTGTGCTCGTACTCCTTTCGTCCAAGCTCCTTGTCTATCCGATCGACCTGGGAGCACAACGGCGGTGAGCTACCCGGCGGTGTGTGGCCGGAAAACCCCTCCGACGATCAAGTTAGCACACACACTCAGGGAGAGAGAGAGAGAGAGAGAGAGAGAGCAAGAGAGAGATATCACAATGAGTGTTTCTCACTAAATGATGTTCCATCCCCCAACATGGGGGGCGCAGTCATGCTTATATACTTTCTGCGCTCAAATCTGCTCTCATTAGTCTCTTGACACGTGGAGCTATCTAGCGGACACCACCTAACCAAACCGCCAGACTACATTAGCGGGAGCTCAGCAGCCCGGTGGCATAACCTCGGTTTCTCACGACCGTACTGCGTAACGAGCCCGAGTGCTTCACTTGCCAAGCCCCATAACAACTGGGCTCAGTAACATTCCGACAGAGCCAAGTTCAAGACAGGCCGAGCCGGCATTCAGAAAACTCTTCACACCGAGCTAAACGTGCTCCCCATAAGCCGTGGCTAGCAAATAATCATCTCGGCCAAATTAGCTCGATCCAAACACAGGACCTGGACCTCGGATCTAGGCCTCAACCGAGCAAGACCAACTCTGGGGAAGCCCAAGTTAGCTCGGTCTAAACAAGGGCCCGAGCTTCAACCGGGAAAAACCCACTCTGGATAGGCCCAAATTAGCTCGGCCCAACATGCTCGGTCATAATCTGTCCAGCTTCTACCACGGCCCAAAGCCAGATTATAAATCTCCCTCTCAATTGCCCTTTAATTCCGTCTTGCAAGCGTGATCGGGATTACATGACCCGACCGGGATAGATCATGCCTCAATTCTTACTCCGCAAGACGTAAACGCGCTAATCCCCACGCTCAGTTTCTAAGCTTGCTCGGTTGACGCCTCAACTCGCCACCTTGTCTCTTCAGTACTGACGTCGCCACCATTATAAACACGCGTCGACCATTTATTGGCCTCGAGCAGCCAATCTAGACGTCCCTTCACATTCGAAATTTTGGCGGTTCTTTTCGCCTATAAACACGCCACTTCCCCTTCACATTTTCTTCTTACTGCCTCTCTTTCGTTCCAAACGATCAAGCACCATTGTTGCCCTCTACTACCAAGCACCATTCTTGCTCTCGAAGATTCGACTCTTGCCTCCTTCTGGTAAGTTCTACGAGTCTTTTTACTGCTTTTTGATTTCGTATTTCACATTCTAGGGCACAAAAACCATTGGTTTTAGGATATAACCCCCCAAAAACCTCTTCTGCCCCTGCTCTCTCTGCTGTTCTTCAACTCTAGTGATGAACACACGAAGATCTGGAGCAGACCGGGCTCCAGGTCTTCTTTTGATCCCAAAAAACACCTAAACCGAGCAAATTACGAGTTTGCGAAAACTCCTGTAGGAACCGAGGTAGGCAGAGGACTCAACCGCTCGACCTGGATAACATCTGGTCCACTTGAGCGGCCGAACTTCTGGATTTACCTTTGTGACTGAGGTGGTCTGGCACTCCATCTGACCGAGCTAAAGTCAAGCTTGTTTTGTGCGACCGCGCTCCCACTTACACTTGCCCTCCTTTTCCTACAGAGTCCAAGGGGACCACGCACCAACACTGAGGCTCTCAAAGACCGAGCAACCATCAAACGAGAGTTTTTGACAAACCAACACAGCCGTGCTAAAAACAGCCGGCTACACATGGGGCACTACCGCTTCCTGGTTGATACGCCGGTCGCATTAGCCGCGTTCCGGGAAGAATATGGCATCCTTGCTAACGTACACCTCGAGCTAGATGAGGAGGACACAGCCCCTTAGGGCAGACTTGACCAGTGCCCTTTCACCGTTTTTCCATTATCGAAGGCGGCCTTCGCTTTCCGGTCAATCCCCTCATATGCGAGTTCTTGAGACGCACCGGGCTAGCACCGACGCAAGTCTCTATCAACACCTATAGGATAATTAACAGGATAGCCGAGCTGAACAACCGGCTAGGGACCAACCTAGGATTAACCGAGATACTTCGCCAGTATATCCTCGGGCATACAGGCGACGGCCTTGCCTATTATTTAAAGATCAGACCGAGCAAAGAGAAGATAGTGACCGGCACCCCGGACACAGACATGCATGACGACGACTTTTTCTGGGTGTCCGGTAATTATGAAACAGCCGACGTGCCGGACTGGTATATCAGCAAGGACTTCTGTTCAACATGTAAGCCATGCTAACTGCTCGGTCAAATTACTTTCTTTCTATATTTTGTACTTAATATCTTTTCTTCTTCTCCTCTTTGCAGCAATCGAAGCTTTGCAAGCCAACTACCATTATCCCAACGAAGCAGCTATCATAATCGTGCTGTGGTACCGTAACCGAGATTGCCACGAACTTCTCGGCTACGTACCGACCTACAGATACTCCGCTTCCCACCGAAGTAGAGTAACAGACTTTCTTCGAGCGCCATCTCCGCCCCTCGATCCAACTCTACCAGACGTGCCCCTAATCCGGCTGACAGAAGCAGAAGAGATGGCCAAACAAAGCGGCATCAAAAATCTCATCACCGCCACATCCACCGAGCTACCGAACATCCCTTTCCGTGCAGCTACTGTCGGTCAAACAAGCGGGACCGTGGTTGCATTGGCGTCACCTGCTGCTGTGCAGACAAGCAAAGAAAGCCACCGAGCTGGGAAAAGGCCTCGCACCGCCGATCTTCAGCCGAGCTCGTTGCGGAGCTGAACACCGAGCAACCAGCGGTCATAACCGAGCCAACACCCCCTTGGAAGCCTCAACTGAAACACCGGGAAAAAAAGATCCCGGCCAGTGCTTCGGACTGGCCAAAGGGGATAAAGAGCACCTCCTCGCCTTCGACCTAACCAAAGCCCTCCTTCTGCCGAGCGACGTGACCGGCAGTGACCGACACCCGGCTCGTGAAGTCCTCGGTCAAGTCTATGACCCGGGTAAGAATTTTGCATGCTTTATCCAAATATTTCCAAGTGTTTGCTCGATTTCCTTTTTCTAATCAAACTCTCTTCTTGTAGGCCATCTAGAAACAACATCTGGTGATGGAGCGGATTCATAAACTCCAGCAAAAGGCGACCGACGCTGCTAGTCAGGTTGAGCACCTTCAAACCGAGCTGGGGCGATCGAAGGCTTCCTTAGAAATTGCAAATTCTGAAAACTCAAAATTGCTCGGCCAACTTGGAGCCACCGAGCAAGAAAAGGACGGTCTCCGGGCCGAGCTGGAAGCGTTGAAACAATCGAGAAAGGATGAGGTGGACGAGGCCAACAATGTCGGTTTCAAAGAGGCCGAGGAAAACTACACCAAGCAAGTTCATGCCACCCAAGACATTTTCTTCAAGTCCGGTTGGAAGGCTGCTTGCGAACAGCTTGGCCAAGGATCTGGAATTGACATGTTTGCCTCCCCCCCAGCTGCCTTTCTGCCGACGTACATGGTACCTTATGCCAACGATGTCTTCAGTGCGTTGCAGGCTGAGGCCGAGGAAGAAGGCGAGGACGAAGCCGAGGAAGATGTTGAGGGAGAAAACCACCCAAAGAAGCCCAGTTAGGTGGAGACCGGCGTCCAAGAAAAAACAACCACGGTCGACCTGGAAGCAACTACAACAACTACAACTGGGGATGACTTCGCCGACCTGTCCCCTTTAGTTTAGTTTTCTTTTCTTTTTTCAAGAATGTAACCAGGCTGCCTGCCCCACCTTATGTAATTCGGTTTTACATCAATGAAAAGTTTTGATTTCTTTAACTGTTGCATTGCTTGTTCGACTGTGTTTTGTCATCTCGGCAGGAACCTTTAAACAAAACGTCAACAACTTTAGCCGGGGCAAAGCACCTCGGCTAAATCTTTTGAGTGGGACAAATCACCAACCCCTTTAGCCGGGACAAAGCATCTTGGCTAAAGCCTTAAGTAAATCGACTCATTCAACCGGAGTAAACCTTCTCGGTTGAAACCACCAAGTTGAGTAAATCATCAACTCATTTAACCGGAGTAAAACATCTCGATTGAGACCATAGAGTTGAGCAAATCATCAACTCATTTAACCGAAGTAAAACATCTCGATTGAAATCACAGAGTTGAGTAAATCATCAACTCATTCAACCAGAATAAAATATCTCGGTTGAAATCACAGAGTTGAGTAAATCATCAACTCATTCAACCGAAATAAAACATCTCGATTGAAATCACAGAGTTGAGTAAATCATCAACTCATTCAACCGGAATAAAACATCTCAGTTGAGACCATAGAGTTGAGCAAATCATCAACTGATTTAATCGGAGTAAAACATCTCGGTTGAGACCACAGAGTTAAGTAAATCATCAACTCATTCAACCGGAATAAAACATCTCGGTTGAGACCACAGAGTTGAGTAAATCATCAACTCATTTAACCGGAGAAAAACATCTTGGTTGAGACCATAGAGTTGAGCAAATCATCAACTCATTTAACCGGAGTAAATCATCTCGATTGAAATCACAGAGTTGAGTAAATCATCAACTCATTTAACTGGAGTAAAACATCTTGGTTTAAATCTCAAAGTAAGCATCAAAAGCAACAGAATGCTTCAGCAAAGATAAGTTACTTCTATTATATTTGACAAAAAGCGTGTTACATTCAGAAGTATAGGAAGAGCAAGTCCTTCCACAAAAAATTACATAAGAACGTAAAAATGCTAAAAATAGTACAGTTTGAGGTTGGCCGCATTCCATGGCCGAGGTATGCCTTTTTCTTCCAAATCTTCCAAGTGGTATGCCCTCTTGCCCGCCAGACCGGTTATCTTATAAGGCCCTTCCCAGTTTGCCCCTAGCTTGCCTTCCCCTGGCACCAGTGTGTTGCACATCATCTTTCTTAAAACCCAATCCCCAACTTTGAATGGTCTGGGGTGCACCGTTTGTTGTATTTTCTAGAAAGCTCTTGTTGGTATGCGGCCACATGGATTAGAGCCTTGTCTCAACACTCTTCCACTAGGTCCAATTCCAGGGCGATGGCTTCAGAGTTCAGCTCGGGCTCAAAACTTTCACTGCGGAGGGTGGGCATGCCAACTTCCAATGGGATGACCGTCTCTATGCCATATGCCAAGGCAAAAGGAGTTTCCCCGGTAGATCGCCTTGGGGTCGTCCGGTATGCCCAAAGGACACTTGGGAGTTCCTCGGCCCATTTTCCTTTGGCTTTCTCAAGTCTTTTCTTCAACCCATCAAGAATGGTCTTGTTTGATGTTTCGGCTTGGCCGTTGGACTGCGGGTAAGCCGGGGTGGAGTTGTAGCATTCAATCTTCAATTCTTCACAAAATCCTCTGAATAAGCGCCCGTCAAATTGGGTGCCATTGTCAGAAATCAGAATCTTGGGGACGCCAAACTGCGTCACCACATTCTGCCAGACAAACCGTTTGACGTCTTTCTCCTTGATAGTTGCTAATGGCTCAACTTCAACTCATTTGGTGAAGTAGTCCGTAGCCGCGATGAAGAACTTCCGGTTGCCTGGTGCCATTGGGAGTGGTCCCACTATGTCCAGCCCCCACATCGCAAAAGGCCAAAGGCTTGTGAGGGGAAGAAGTTCTCTGGCCGGCTGGTGAATTTGGTGGGTGAACTTCGGCACTTCTCACATTTGCGAACATATTTCTGAGTGTCCGCTTACATGCACGGCCACCAATACCCTTGTGAGATAGCTCGGTAGGCCAAAGATCTGCCCCCGATGTGACTGTCGCATATGCCTTCGTGAATTTCGTACACGAAAGCTTCCACGCTGTGTGGGTGTACACACTTGAGATAAGGACCAGTGAAAGACTTCTTGTATAAAGCGCCAGATGGAGAAAGCCAAAACCGCTTTGACTTCACCCAGACTTTATGCGCTTCCTTTTTATCGGCCGGAAGGGTCCGCTCTTTTAGGAAGAGGATAATAGGGTCCATCCAAGAAGGGCCAAGCTCGGTGCAGAGTACTTCTGTCTGCTCGGGTTCCTCTATACTAGGCCTTGGAAGAAACTCAATCAGGAGAGGACTGGGAGATGTTTTGTCGACCATGGAAGCCAGGCCGGCTAACTCATCCGCGCGGCCGTTTTCTTTCCGTCCAATTTGTTGGACCCTTATCGCCTGGAATCGCTTGATGTGGTCTCTTACCAAAGCTTGGTACTTTGTCATTCTATCATCTTTAGCTTCGTAAACCCCAGACACTTGGTTGACAACAAGTTGGGAATCGCTATAAACCATCAGCTCGAATGCACGCACCTGGAGTGTGCTCTTAAGTCCGGCCAGCGGCGCCTCATACTCAGCCTCATTGTTTGACGCAGGGAATCCGAGAGTGATAGAGTGTTCGATAGTCAGACCATCTGGGGAGATCAAAACTATGCCCAGCCTGGCACCTTGACGATTTGAGGCTCCATCTACAAAAAGTTTCCACATTTCACCGACAAAGAACTTCCAACACTCTGAGGGGTCCTGGGAGGCTTGAAGGTCGATGGGATCAAAGACGCTCGGCTGTTCGGTTTCTAGTTCGCTGCTGTTCGGTTCCATTTCATCCCCCCTCGGCGATGCAGCACCGGACCCAACAGGTTGATCTGTCATGCCCAAGTCTAGAGACGCATCGCCAAGCTGCAGTACTATGCCGGCTGTAGGTTCTATGGTGGGGCGCACAAGTTCTGTGTCGCCAACATCGCCCTGCTGTGCAATTTCTAGCGAGTCTGCATTCACCTCCTCGGCTGCCGTGGCAAGATCCGCGGGGCATACTAGATGAACTCCAGGTGAGAATTCAGCTACGAAGTCGGCCAATGTCTGTGCTTTTATGGCAGTTCGAGGTTGGAACTTGATGTCGAATTGTCCCAATTCGACTGCCCACTTGAGGATTCGACCGGAGAAATCCGCCCGCTCGAACAAGGCTTTGAATGGGAACTCGGTCAAAACGATGATCGTGTGAGCATGAAAATAGTGCGCCAATTTCCTGGAAGCCATCATCAACGCCAAGGCAAGTTTTTCCAACGGTAAGTATCTCGACTCTGCCGGTAGCAAGGTTTTGCTCACGTAGAAGATGGAGAAATGCTGGATTCCTTCTGACCAGACAAGCACTGCGCTAACTGCATACTGAGAAACCGCCAGATAAAAGTAGAGTTCTTCGCCGAGCTTTGGTGTCACCAATAATGGAGCAGAAGACAGATACACCTTTAGCTCGGCCAAAGCCCTGTCACATTCCTCGTCCCATAAAAACTTGGATTTTAGGGCTTGAAAGAAAAGATGGCAGCGATCTGATGACCGGTTTATGAATCGATTAAATGCGGCGGCCATTCCGGCCAGATGCTGCACGTCCTTCGTCGAGTTGGGCTGCTTTAATTCTTGTATGGCTTTGATTTGTGTGGGGTCTGCCTCGATGCCTCAGTTTGTGAGTAGGAAACCTAGGAATTTCTCGGATCCCACGCCGAAGGCACACTTGGACGCATTCAGGTGTAGCTTGTGTTGTTTGAGAATGGCGAACATCTCGGCTAGGTCGGACAAGTGGTCTGCCTGATGCCTGCTTTTGACCACCATGTCATCGATGCAAGCCTCCATCGTCTGGCCTAGCAGAAGGGAGAACATTTTGGTCACCATCATTTGGAAAGTTGCCCCGGCGTTCTTCAAAACAAAAGGTGACTCGATAGCAGAAGAGTCCCCTTGGAGTGGTGAAAGAGGTTATCTCACGGTTGGGGCCGTGCATGGCAATCTAATGATAATTGCGGTAAGCATCCAAGAAATTGAGCCTTTTATGTCCGGCCGTTAAATCCACTAGCTAGTCTATTCTGGGCAGAGGAAAGCTGTCTTTAGGGAAAGCTCGGTTAACGGTCTTGTAGTCGACGCAAACTCGCCACTTCCTATACTTCTTGGGTACGACGACCGTGTTTGAAATCCACCGAGGGTAGTGCACTTCCTGAATAGCCCGTGCTTCAAGCAAGTTCCTTACCTTCTCCGCGACTACCTCGGCGTAATGAAGAACTGATCTGCTGGTTCTCTAAATGACTGGCCGTGCGTCAGGGAAAACATTGAGTTGGTGACAAATAAAACTTGGATCGATGCCAGGCATGTCGTAGGGCGACCATGCGAAGACTTCGATATTTGCCATCAAGAACTCTACCATCTCAGTTCTTTCTTGAGCGGTCAGGCTTGATCCGAGCAAAAAGAACTTGTTTGGACTTTCTGTGTCGATATGTACTTCTACCAATTCTTCAACAGCTTTGTCCTCGACCCTGGTGCCCACGTCATCAAGGACACTCTGGTCTTCTGGGCCTTCAATCATTTGCACGAAGCCTTTGGCAGCTCAGCTCCCGTTCACTGCCACGAAGCATTGCTTCGACATGACTTGATCGCCCCAAATTTCCTCAATTTTCCTCATAGCCGAGGGAAATCTCATAACCTGGTGGTAGGTCGACGCTACAGCCTGCATAGCATGAAGCTAGCCCCTACCGAGGATCAGATTGTATGTAGACGGCACCTGCAATACCCAGAACTCCACTTACTTGACCACGGATCCGGCTTTGACCGGTAAAATTATTTTTCCCAAAGGCCACTCCGGTTGCGAGTTGAAACCTACCAGTGGCGAAGTTGCCAGAGCCAAGTCTGTATCTCAGAGTTTGAGTTGTTTGAATGTGTCGTAGTACATAATTTCAACTGAGCTTCCCTGGTCAATCAAGATTCGCTTGACATCGAACTCTTTGACGCGGAGGGTGACCACTAGGGCGTCGTTGTGTGGCGTTTGAATGCGCTCTAGGTCCTTTGTGGAGAAACTAATCACGTCTTTTCCTCAGTCTTCCCCCTTTTGATCGCGAGCTGGACTGACAAAACTTCCCTCATGTGTTCCACCTTTTTGATCATTCCTCGGAGCTCGCATACACGCGCCGGCTCCACTACGCCGTGGATCACATTAACCACTCCTTGAGGGGGCGCCTCCAAGTCATCCGGTCCATGCGGATCAGCCGGGGCGGGATGTGTGACCTTAGCACCCCCATCAATGTAAAGATCTAAGTGTCCGGCTGCGACTAACTCCTCCAAGTGTTGCTTCAAAGGCAAATAGTTCTCTGTCCGGTGTCCTCACTCCCGGTGATATGTGCAGCGGTACCGCGGATTGAAGCCCTTTTGCGCGTCACCTAACTTAGCAGGAAACCGGACGTAATCCTCGTCACGGATTTCACTAAGTATGCGATAGATTGGAATCTTAAAGACCGTGGTGATGCATGTCCAAGCTTTCAACCTTCTATTAGCATCAGCTACATTATCGCGGGGGTATTCAGCTCGGTCATTCTGACGACCCCTTCCCCAGTTTCGATGATTTGACCCACAGTCAGATTCCTCGGCGCGATCATTTGGAGGGTTAGTCTCCTGTTCGACCGCGTGTACCTTGCCAACCGACCTCTTGTCTGTTACCACCGGAGTTGTCTTCGCGATGGACGCCGCTGCATCATCCTCTACTCGGATGTGCTCATTAATGCGCTGCATCAGTTGGCCCATGGATGTCGGCTGGTTCATGGTAAGCGAGTCCCGCAGCCTATGTCCGACTGGGAGACCGCGCTTATATTGGGTGATTGCCAGGTTGATCGGGCAATCTAAAATCTCATTGAAGGTTTCCCAGTATCTGGAGTTGTATGCCTTGAGTGTGTCGCTCGACTCAATTTTGACACTGAGAAGGTGGTCCACCTCCTTTGGCATTTTAGTGTTAGTCTTGAAACGAGTCACAAAGGCTTCCGCCAACTGCTGCCACCTTTCGATGCTTCCCTCCGGCAGCCTCTCAAACCATTTCAAGCCCAGCTCGCCCAAACTTGACGGGAAGATAAGGCACATAAGAGCGTCATTGCGCCTATGTCCGACCATGACCTGCCGGAAGTGGCTTACATGCATGTATAGATCGGTCTTTCCGTCATAGAGCGTAAACTTGGGCTGGTAAAAGCCCGCGGGGAGCGGTGTGGTTTCTATCTCAAGGAAGAAGGGGGTGGCGTTCAACCTCGCCAAATCTGTGTCTAGAAGGAAAGGCATGGCTGGGCGGGGTGGTGGCATTATGACCTCTTCACTGGCGTGACCCCCGTAAGATAGCCACTGGAGCGCCGGCACCCTTTGAGTCTCTCGCCGGCAAGCCCACTCCTTCAAGACTACCCGCAAGTCCTCTGAGCGAGCGGAGTAGGAATATCTCGATGTCGTCGCCGGACGTGAGGGTTGATAGGTACTATCTTGCGCGCTAGACTTCTCTATAGGCGCGGCAGAATCTCCAACCCTGTAACTTCTGGTGATAGAAATGGAGGGAGTGTGCCGCTGGCTCTGATTGCCTGAACGGCGTGGTTAGGTACACTCATTGTGGTCTCCCACTCCAGCAACACCCTTCCCTTTGACATGTCGTTTGAGAGCTTCCATCTCCGCCGCCATTCTCCGGATGACGGCGTCTTAGTCCCTTAACTTGTGCTCCAGATGTCTGGCGTGCGATTCTCTTCGCCGCCGGTGTCCGTCTGGCTCCGCGAATGATCAAAACTTCTAGTGTGCATATCTCGCGCATCTCTTGAATGTCCTCCTGGGGAAGTCTCCAGGTCCGCCATGTTCTGAACGGCGGGGAGTCCGTCTCTCCGTCTGGCTGATTCGGGGTAACACCGTCAATGGCAGACAACGGTATTTCATCGTTGTTCGCCATTGAAAGCGATCGGATGAGCTTGGAAGACAAGGTTTTGTCTGCTGAACCTTTCCCACAAACGGCGCCAATTGTACGGGGAGCAAATATTCCGCTGTGCCCGTACTCCTTTCGTCCAAGCTCCTTGTCTATCCAATCGACCTGCGAGCACAACGGCGGTGAGCTACCCGGTGGTGTGTGGTCGGAAAACCCCTCCGACGATCAAGTTAGCACACACACTCAGGGAGAGAGAGAGAGAGCAAGAGAGAGATATCACAATGAGTGTTTCTCACCAAATGATGTTCCATCCTCCAGCATGGGGAACGCAGTCATACTTATATACTTTCTGCGCTCAAATCTGCTCTCATTAGTCTCTTGGCACATGGAGCTGCTTTCCCATCTGTCAGCACAAATCCAGCGAACACCACCTAACCAAACCGCCAGACTACATTAGCTGGATCTCGACAGCCCGGTAGCATAACCTTGGCTTCTCACGGCCGTGCTGCGTAACGAGCCCGAGTGCTTCACTTGCCGAGCCCCATAGCAACCGGGCTCAGTAACATTCCAGCAGAGCCAAGTTCAAGACAGGCCGAGCTGGCATTCAGAAGACTCTTCACACCGAGCTAAACGTGCTCCCCTAAAGCCCGGGCTAGCAGATAATCATCTTGGCCAAATTAGCTCGGTCCAAACACGGGACCTGGACCTCGGATCTGGGCCTCGACCGAGCAAGACCAACTCTAGGAAAGCCCAAGTTAGCTCGGCCTAAACAAGGGCCTGAGCCTTAACTGAGCAAAACCCACTTTGGATAGGCCCAAATTAGCTCGACCCAACATGTTCGGTCCTAATCTGTCCAGCTTCTACCACGGCCCAAAGCCAGATTATAAATCTCCCTCTCATCAATGATTGCGTAGTATGACTATTATATTGAATTTTTACGCATATTTTGTATAAAAAAATTACTTTATCATTATATAATTTATTTTAAAACTTTATATCCATGATTTTTTTAATGTTGTCCATGATACACTAATTACAAATAACATATTCACTTTGTTTGGTTTGAGTTTTCTGAAAATACTTTTCAAAAAATTCTACGTTTTTGTTTTTCGTATTTTTTATTTTTATTGAATTTTTTTAATATTTTAAGCAATTTTTATAATTTTTAGACACACCTAACATAAATATACTTAAAAAGTATAATTTTTGAAAAAATCTTTAAAAAATTCACTAAATACCAAAAATATAAAAAAAAAATACAAAAAATCAATACATTTTTCATATTTTTATGTATTTATTAATTTTTTAAAATATTTTTTCACATATATTTTATTTTTTTTAGATACATCATGTATCTAAAAGAGTAAAAAAAAAATGTTTAAAATTTTAAAAATATTCACTAAAAACAAAAATAAAATAAAATAAAATAAAAAATAAAAAACTTAATTTTCAAAAAACTTAATTCAAAAAACTCAAACCAAACACATTGATTTTTTATTTTATTTTATTTTTATATTTCTTAAAGTCAATCATAAAAATTTATATGAAATATTTTTGTAAATATTTTTAATGTTGTAATTAAGAAGCGTCCTCTCTGATTTATTTTCTTGGCTCCGTCACTGCATATGGTACATCCTTTTTGAAAGGGTGTATATTAGAATTTCTCCATCAACTTGTTTGGTTTGTATTTGCAAAATAATTTTGCAAAAGAAGTTTATAAAGGAAAATTTACTCATAAATCCTAGTTTCTGAAAAGTTGAACCATTTAGTCCTAAAAATTTTCTTATGCTCCATTTAATCCCATTTATACATCATCATGATGTTCATGATGTAAATGAATCTGATGTTTCATTCTATAATTTCAAAATTTATTGAAATCTGATAAACATTAGATGTGTGAAATCTAATGTTTGAAACATTCATCCTATAATTTCAAACATTATTGAAATCTGATGAACATTAGATGTTTGAAATCTAATGTTCGAAACATTAATCTGATGTTTGAAACATTGTAATGGGACCTTTCAGTCTATAAGAAAACTTTTAGGACTAAACAGTGTATAAGTTATTAATTTGGGATTTATTGGTGCATCCCCCTTTATAAAATTTTAAAATTTATTTGGTTGTATATTTTGAAATAGTTTTGAAGTTTATAATGATTTAATTATTATCTTTAGTTGAATAGATGGATGTAAGAGAAAAAGTTGATGATTGATATGTAAGATATAAGATAATAAAAGAAAAGGGAGAAAAAGTTATTGATTGATATGTAATAGAAAGAAAAATAATTTTAATTTTTTTTTTTTTGTCTACAAATTTTCAACCAAGCAAAATTTTTAAAAAAATTCTCAAAAATTATCTCTCAAAAGACAAACTAAACAAACTCATATTTTGCTTTTTCTACTCCTTTTTTCCCTTCTTTTAAATTTGGTCAGTCCTTTCTCAAAATTTTATTTAAATTTGAATGTAAATTCTATTTAATATAAACCATAGACAAATTCAAATTTAAATATAAATTTGAAAGTTACAAAATAATTTTAAAATTTTAAGTAAATGTTTAGACATTTCTTAATTTGGGTAAAATTTCAAGTAATTTAAGTAATTTTGTCTAAATTTTAAATGTAATAGTATAAATTGAGTCAAGAGCCACAAGGTTGGGTTGGGCCATATTGATCTAGTAGTGTTTTGGATGGGCCTCCTCCCTTATGGATTGTTGGGTTTAGATTTGGCGTTTTCTATTTCTCCTTATTGGGCCTTGGCCAACTATTTTTGAAAGTTTCAATCGGTTGATTCGTAGACTAGTCTATACAAAAACCCAAACCGCTAGAATATATGATAAAGTTTTTAAAAACACAATAAAAATCAGAGCTGGATCGGTGAGCCATTTAAACTGATCATGGGTGGGGATGACAAAATTACCAGAGCTAACTATTTTTTATGAGTGGTTTCGCACACAAAAAATAAATACTAAATTATATTAAATTTTTTAGAATATCAAGTTTATATATTGATCCACAAGAATAATTGTGAAATTAAACTAATTTAAATGCTAATTCCTAAATTAATTATGATAAAAAGATTGAGGAATCATAAACTAGTAATAACTAAATTAAACTAAGAGATTAAACTAACACTTATAAATAAAATTGGATTTGTTGATTTTTGGAAAAAACCTAGAGTAATAAATTCACCACTAGTTACATAAATAAGATTTCAATTTGAGACTCAATTATGTTACAGTTCAAACTAAATAATACCTCGCAACTACAAGTTTGAAGCATTTATTAAGAAAATTAACATATTCAATGTATAGGCACGAACCATCTCAAGTAATACGAGTTGTTCGCTCTAAATTAAGGTAGCAACGCAACTCGGCCCTTCTTGTATAGATCCAAAAAAGTAAAAGATTTTGACTTAAAATTGAAAGAAGTTCGCTATGATAAGATACCTGAGGATTCTCAGCTGTTTAGCAACAGACAAAGAGGTGAAGGAGCACTCTCAGCCCTCCAACTGGTTCAGTTAGTAGTTTGGCTTAACTATGGACCTACGGTTAGCTTGTGTGTGTTAGGAACCAGTTACAACTCTAGTAACCTTATACGGTTATGGCTAGGCCTCGTTTCGGAATAAATTATTTTAATAATTTTTTAATTTTTTAACTAAAATATAAGATAAAAAAAACTTAATATGTTGAGAATGATTTTTTAATTTTTTACAAAAAAATGTACAAAAAATAGAAAGAAAATGAAATTTTTAATTTTTGGTATAAGTTACAAACTTTTTGACTTTTTAAATATTTTTTTAACTTTTAGGCTAAAACTGTTGCATGCCAAACGAGGCATAAATGTATATAAAGCTTCCCTACCTCAGTAATTCACTAACAATGCAATAATATCTTGATCATTTTGTGCATTTCTTCACACTAATCCCAAAAATAAGCACCCAAAATAAAACAAAAAATTAAGCCAACTCATAAGTAGTCAAAGTGAAATGGGAGACCATGGTATCCTCAAACTCAATAACTCATAACAAATAATAGTGTTTGGAATTCATAATGATAAAGAGAAATCACCAAAGAGGCAAAAGAAAAAAGTGATACAAGCAATCACTAACCTCATACAAAAACAAATATGTGTATACACTCTTTTGATGAGTTTACAAACTCAAGCTTATTAATCATGGAAGTCCACAACCAAGCCTACATACACACTATATTTTTCATGCTTTGCAAGTATCAAAAAACCATTACAACTTTTACCAGTTTGAGCCCAAAAAATAACCCAAAAAAAAAACAAGTATAGAAAATGGATGGTATTTTGTGTTTACCATCTTTTTTATGTCAACCTGTCTCTGTCCACCTGTTTTCAGCCTTCACCATTTGGGAGAAAACTCTACTCATCGAAACACCTTCAAGATTGCTTACACTTCCCACATTGAATTGCGTTGTAGAAACACCAGTCTCAAGAGCAAGATCACCATTCAGATTAGGCCTCTTCTCATCATTTCCTTGAAGTTTAAGTGCACATTCCAAATTCCACAACACATCTCCCATTGTGGGTCGATCAATGCCACGTTCTGCCAAGCATTTCACAGTGGTTTCCCCAAACTTGCACAAAGAATCTGGATTTATCTTACCCATGAGACGAGGATCGGTTATTTTCTCCAATTCCCCTTTCTTTTCCCACTCCATTGCCCATTCAACTAAATTCACCATTTCCCTAGAAAGTGACGGATCAATAACAGGCCTCCCAGAAAGAACTTCCAACATAACAACCCCAAACGAATATATGTCTGATTTCTCCGTCAGCTGTTGCCTTGTCAGATACTCGGGATCAAGATACCCAAAACTTCCTCTGACGGCTGTACTAACATGTGTCTCATCAATCTCAGGACCAGCTTTTGAAATCCCAAAATCAGCAACTTTAGCCATGAGATTCTCATCCAGTAGAATGTTTGCTGACTTAACATCACGATGAATAACTGCATTTGTAGAACCAGTGTGAAGATAGTGAAGTCCTCTGGCAGATCCAATACAAATTTCAAGTCTCTGTCTCCAACTCAAGCAAGGAAGATCCAAGCCATAAAGATGGTCCTTGAGAGTCCCGTTTTCCATGTACTCGTAAATTATGATCAACTCATTTCGTTCATGACAAAACCCTATTAATGATACCAAGTGGCGGTGGCGGAACTGAGACAACATTTCGATTTCAGTCCGAAACTCAGCAAGACCTTGTTGAGATTGAGAGATTCCTCTCTTCACTGCCACCACTGTTTCATCCCTCAAAACTCCCTTGTAGACCTTCCCAAAACCACCAACCCCAATAACCAAACTTTCACTGAAATTATTAGTGGCCTCTTGAATTGCCACAAAAGGGAAGCGATACCCAATTTTTGAACTCGAAATAATCGCAGTTCCACTGGCATATTTATTTTCCATGGGTTCAGAAATTCCACCTCCATTGATTGCAAAATGGTCCTCTGTTGAATGGTCCACAAGTGACGATCTTCTTCTTCTTCTGCAAACAACGAACAAAACCAAAGCCGAAAACATAGCAATAACTAACACCCCAATGGCTATGCTTAAAATCACCCAAATTTTCTTCTTGGAATTTCCTTTAGAGTCCCTGACAGCGAGACTGCCCCTAGAATCGCTCAGTTTCATAATCTCTAGTCCATTGAGAATGATATTTGGGTAAGTATTACCCACATTTGAAGGGCTGATACTTACATTCAAGAAAGCACTATAGCTTGAACTTGTGACAACATCCAAAACATACGGAGTACCCAAGATGTTTGATGTTAGAATACTGAGATCGAGATTCATAGCAACGAGCCAAGAGTTTATATAAACATTGAAGAAGAGCTGTCCTGGGGTTTTGCTCACTATATCGCAGAAATGAAACCGAACCAGATAGTCAAAACCGGGATCAACAGGAAAAAACCAGGTTACATTGACCAATGTATTGGGATCCAGTTGTGAGTTAAGCGTCGTGGCAGTGCCATAGACATAAGAGGGAGCAACATTCCGAGTAGGCCACTTCATCGAGTAATTTACAGCTCCGATTTTTGATACGAAATTGACAAAATTAACATGGTTCAGATAAGTTTCATCAGAAACCCAAAATCGCCACAACGTATCGTTCTGAGGGGATACTGTTTGATTACCCATATTCACCCTCGCAACTGTCTCTAATGCTCTTGTCAAAACAGATTGGTTCTTGACCAGAGGATCAATGGTTTTAGCACCATCGGGAATGAGTTCATCGGGGAGCGAAAGAATTTCTAAAGCATTTAGAAAGGCAAATGAATTGGCAAAAGGGGTGAAAGTTAGAACTAGATTATCTGAAGTTATGTTCAGAGAGTACTCTTTAACCACAGAACCATTTTGTGGTTGGAAATCTCTAAGTAGGGTGAAATCTTGGGCCAAAACAGAGAACTTTGCAGTGCTCAAATTGTAGTTCCCATCGACAAAAGGGAAGAAATACAATCGAATCCAGTGGCGCCCGTGTTTCTTGATTGCAAATGTGTAACGAGATGTTCCATTAAGAATTCTTGCAGTTTGATATAAGGCTAAATCGATGGTGGATGAGATGGGTTTTGATTTTGTGTTGACAAACGTATTTTGTGGAGTTGACAGAACATTAGAATTCAACTCATCCGCTACGAAAACTCGATCACCCACTGGTGTTTTTGTGGTTGATCCACAGTCTATCAGGTAGTTATCTACAGGATTAAATTCTAAGGAAACATTTATCAAACACATGGTGGTTGATACCCAGATAAGCAATATCAAACCCATACCCATCATAACAAAGATTGAAGTGAAACAAACAACAATCCAATCTGAAGAACTATATGAAGAGACTAATCAAGAACACATGTATGGAATACAAAAGAATCACCTGTGACATCAATAGAGGATCAAGAGCAAGACAAGTGAATTTCTTTATCAAAGACCAAAATGGAAATTACAGAGATTTAGCTTCAAATCCCAAGGAAACAATTAACAAACACATGGTGGATGATACCCAGATAAGCAATTTTAGATTGAAGTGAAACAAACAACTATTCAATCTATATTAAGAGACAAATCAAGAACACATGTATAGACTAGAAAAGAGTCACCTTTGAGATCAATTCAACATCAAGTGAGGAAATTACAGAGAAATACAGAGAATTTCATATTGCAAGAGTACTTTCAACATGTTGATGAAAGGAAAAGGAACAAACAAAGAAACCCATGTCAATCAAGACAAGTCTTTGCCCTTATTGCAACGCTAACGATTTATGATTGACAATGACAACAGCTCAGATTTTTGTAATCTTCATCTTTTTTTCTTTTCAGTTGTTGACTATTCAGTAGTGGTGTGCTTTGTTTGACAATTGATATTACTTTCAGAAAGCGATAAAATTTGAGGTACAAAAAGTAAAGAAAAGTGATTAAGGAGTTAGAAAGTAATAACCGTGTTTGCCTCCAGTTTTTTGGATTTAAGTTTTTAGAAATTGAATTTTTTTTTTTTTTTTTTTTTTTATTTAGTGCATATTTTTAAAATTTTAAATTTTTTTTACTTTTTTAGATATACCTTACTGAAATGCATTTAAATAGTAAAATATTTTTAAAAATTAATAAATATAAAAAAAAATGTACTTAATTTTTATTTTATTTTTTACATTTTTATATTTAGTGAATTTTTTAAAAAAAATTCACAAATATTATACTTTTTAAGTGTATTTATGTTAGTGTATTTAAAAATTAAAAAATAATTAAATAATTAAAAAAAATTGATTGAAAATAAAAATATATATATATACAAAAAAAAAAAAAATCTAAAAACCAAAATCAAACCAGTTGAATGTTATGGTCAATATATCACATGCTTATACAAAACGTAATTATAATAGATAGATTGGGATTGAGGAAAACAGCTATGATCACGCAGGATTCCATTCTATAATTAAAAAATTTGTACACTATTGATTCGTCCTTATTTTAATTAAAATATGGTAATATTATATGTATTAATTAGTGTACTAACTAATGTACTAACATTAGTTATAACATTATTATTGACCCCACTCATAAATCACATTACAAATACCAAAATTTCTTAAATTATGTCACATCATCAATTAATATATTAATTAATACACTAATTAATGCATATAGCATTCATATGATATTAAAATTTAGCAAAATGAAGGATAAGTTATATATTTTGAAAATATTCTTAAAATCAACCATTTTTTTTAATCAAATTCAAATTTAAAATTTTTTTTAAAAAAAAAACTTGTTTGGTAAAGCTTTATAATCATAATTTCATCCTTTCATTTACACCCTCCGTTTAGATAAAGTTTTGAAAATGTGATTCCACCACATATTTCAAAACATATTTCTCTTTCACGTTTGGCATATTTCTCTCTTTCGTCTTCTCCATTCTAAAAAGCAGAAGAGTTTTAAATTTTGTGTCTACCCGGTTATCCTCCCGATCGGTCGTCCAGCCAGTTAACCGGAACTAGGGGTGGGTGTGGGTCAATTACGACTACAGAACCTCCAATCCGCCATCCGTCTTCCAGATTGGAGAAAATCAATCTGTATCTGTCCGCCAATCCGGTGGATATGGATTGAGTAGATTGGCAGATGGATGCGAATTAGTTTGGCGGTTTAAAATTTTAGAAATTTTTGACATAATTCAACTTATGCACTTCCTAAAAAAAAAAAAGTACTACAGTCAATGATTTAAAAAAAGTATTACAATCACTATATGCTTCATTCAAATAAAAAAAGTTTGAAATTTATAATATTACAATCACTGCATACATCATCCATATATTACAATCACAGCATGCCTCATCCATATAAAGTATTACAATTTATAGTTCTTAAAATATAAAAACAATTCAAACTACCAAAACCATGAACAGAGCAGTAGTAGAAATTGTATATCTTTGTATTGTTACGTCTATATTTGTTTTTGAAAACAAAAATCAACCATCATATATCATCTTTTTTATTTATTATTTTTAGAGTTAGATTTAAAAATAAAAAAATATAGATAAATAATACATTTTTTTTTTCAATTCAAAAAATATAGGGTAAATTACATTTACCTCCCCTGAGATTTCTAACAAATACAGAAACCTCCCTTGTGGTTTCAATAATTACAGAAACCTCTCCTACTTTAACTGACAATATCAAGATTCCCCCAATCTGTCAATTTTGTACAAACGACGTTACTTACCTATACAGAATGACCATATTACCCTTTAAATTAAGTGTGAAAAGACGAAAATACCCTACAAAATATCCCCTTTTACTTTTTGAACCCAGAGTCACCACCATTAACATCTTTTTCTTTCTTCTCTCCCTCTCTTCTCTCTCTCCTTCTCTCTCAACCCAACCCAACCCAACCCAACCCAACAGTGCCTCTTTTCTTGGTATCCGACTCCGATTCCGACAAAGAGACCATCGACGACGAGATCTTCCTTCTCTATCTTCCTAACAGTGAAATCAAACCCTACTCTCTCTCTCTCTCATTCTCTCCCAACCCAACCCAACAGTGCCTCTTTTCTTGGTTTCTGACTCCGGCTTCAACTCTAACAATGAGACCATCGACGACGAGATCGAACCTCTTTTCTTCTCTCGCGACGACGACCAACGACCCTTACCACACCCAACCTAACCCACTATTTCCAAACAAACTCTACAACCGGACTACCATCGACATTTGTTTCTTTTTTTCTACAATCGAACAACCACTGTAGAGTATGGTTCTAAATCGCACATATCCAAATCAAACCCATAAGGTGATGGTGGGTCTTGCAACTGTAACAGAAAGTTTAGTAATAGTTCAAGGGTATGGATTCTATAGAAACATTGTGATGATGAATGTAGTGTTCCACAAGATTGTTGTTTGTACCAATAAAGATTAAATTTCCTCATAGATAGGCTGTTGTTTAGATATTGATAGTGATCTGTTTTGTGGACTTTCTTAATTGTCACATAGATCTTGTTTAGTTGTTTAGTGTCTGATATGAACTTCAAATATTTTGGTTCATCTTTGGTGTTTGTGAATTAGGTTTTGCTATATCTTTTCGAGTTCTCTGAACTTTGAAATTCTAATTACTTGTTTGGGTGTGTACTTAAATATATTGCAAAACTTTTTCATGGGATCTGAAGCCTATATAATAGGTTATAAATTTATTAAGCTTTATAATTTTTTTCTTTGTTTTTTTCTTTTTTTCTTTTATTAATTTGCTTTGCAAGTTCTGATTCATATTTCTGAGTGCATGAATCACTTTGATTGGATGAAATCATTTATTTGCATTAATTTTCCATGCTTTTGAGATTGGGGGAGGATTTCTCACCGTTGACTGGGACATGGTGCCCGCCGCCGTTGTCCTTCGCTGCCCCGACACCTCCTCTTCCTAGACCTCCGTCTATAGTTTCTCATCTAGGATTGGGACCAAACTTTTCTGTAGCTTTTGATTTAACTTTCTTGGTTTCTTCTTCTCCTATTATTGTATGTGTATATATACGTATATATTTGTGCTAAAATGAGTAGTATTTAGAAAAAATTATAAGGCAAAAAGAGAGGAAAGAGAGAGAGCGAGAGAGCCAAATCAAATTTGAGATGGCACTGTTACGTTCTTTTTTTATTTAATATCTAAATTTCATATATTTGGAAATTGGTTTTACCTATTGTTCATGCATTTAAACCAAAAAACTAGAGGGCATTATAGGCATTTCAGTATTTATTTTTGATAATATCACCAACTTCCGTTAGCTGTATGAACGACAGTTAAAAAATGGGGGAATCTTGATATTGTCAGTTAAAGTAGGGGAGGTTTCTGTAATTATTGAAACCACAGGGGAGGTCCCTGTATTTGTCAGAAACCTCAGGGGAGGTAAATGTAATTTACCCAAAAATATATAAGTTGAAAACTCTTTCTCAACAGAATATTTAAACTCTTTTTCAATTGAAAATACAAATAGAATATCTAAACAACATTGAAAATACAAAGTCTTACAAATTACTAGGGGTGCTCGCGGTTTGGCGGTTCGGCGGTTTGGTTGCGGACAAAGAAATCTCAAATCCGTCATCCGTCAAAAACTAGGCAAATTGAAAAAAATCAATCCACAACCATTCGCTCGTCATCACGCATCCATCCAAAATGCGGTGGATTGGTTCGATTCGGTCGTGTAACGCCCCAAAAACTGGGCAGGGTATATCTATTTATGCAACAAAACCCATCTGATAGACAAACACATATATATAGCTAACTATTCCGTACATCCATTTCCATTATATCCCAAATGCCAAATACATGCTGTTCACATCTCAATGCCCCAGTTCCAATCCCAAGCATGCATTTTACAACAAGTATGAAATGGAAGCCAAACAGATAATAAGTGCCCTATAGGCCTACAAATTTATCTAAGAACATTATCGATTACACAAAATGGAGTTTCAACTCAACGCAAATACAGTCTTGGGCTTACATTCAACAAATAACCATAAAACAAAAATGAAGCCTCAGCTCCGAGTTCTTCCAAGTCAATGCCTTGGCAGAGGCATATCACTAGTACTTGAAATGGTTTCCCTTATAGAGTAAGCCACAGCCCAATAGAGATATACTACACAACATATCAACCATGACAAGACTAAAGAGGAGTATGCTCATACCATGCTCATGATGAAACAATTTATCTCTCTTTTTATAAAGCATGCAATGCTGAGATGCAACGACAGATATAAAGTCATTTCCATTTTAAACCATATCTGTTACATGAATATAAGCTCTGTGAATCTCTAGGTGAGTGTCTGCAAGTAGGCCCTAATGCACTACCACTGTCATTTTTACCAGTAAACTGGAAGGCTCGACACCTGACCGCGCGGTTCTACATCCCCTACCCAGATTCACCAAGTATTCATCTTTTTGCAAACAGATACATTTCCAAACATTTCTAAAAAATAGATACATTTCCAATGAAATGAATGTAATGAAATGTCCAATGCAACAAATGAGGAATGTGGTTCAATTTACCTAAGTCTTATGCATTTCTACAACAATCATGGCTATCCTCCACCGATAGCCTAGAACAGATATTTAAACAATTAAATTTCAAAAAAATTCTAATAAATACAATCTATTCCATATCTCCTCAAATATGAACAACTACACTAGTTTTCATATCACAATCACGACCGGTAACCTCTCAAGGTCCATTTCTAACCGTGTCAGTTTTATTCCAACAGATACATTAAGCAAAATAATACCGTTAATTCCCAAGAAAACATCATTTTCTTTCCAAACTCATTCTCCAAGCATTATTCAACTATGATATCATATTTTGATCAAAAGCCCCAAAAGTTAAACATAATCCCTTTGTTTTCTTTAAAAATACTCTTTTGGTCGCAAACTAGTAAAAATTTCAAAACTGATCGAGTCGAAGTCTGTTTTTGCTCAAATTTAAAACATAGCTCTTTTATAACCTTACAAACATATTCTAAGTTTACACTTTTGTAATTTAAGTATCAACTCTTTATTTTTCTCAAAATTTATCTTCTAAGCAAATAAATCACAATTTTTTCAAAAATTCTAATTAAATTATATACAACTCTAAATTCCATATAATCAAGTAAAAGTGCATAAAGAAGTATAGGAAAAATCCCTTCCTCAAGCCAATAAGCTTTCAAATTTTTCGGCAACAGAAATTAAATTTTTCTGGAGCCAAACGACGCATTTTCTGCCCTCTACGTTTTGTTCCAAAGCATTAGGGGTCAAAAATGGCTTACACTAGATCAAACCCATGAAAAACCAACATTGGAACCCTTTTTCTCTTCTTTTCACGGCAAGACCTCTTAAGAACTCCAAAAAATTGAATAAAAATCATTTTGGCTACTTTTATAAGTATTTCCTAAACAAATATCTAATTAAACAAATATCTAACTATACATATATACACCTATATATATATATATATATCAATTAAAAATACATTTTAACATTTTTAATGACAAAAGTAAATATAATATTTTCTCACCACAAAATATATTTCGTTTAATGGTACTTACCATAAATATTCACAACTCTTTTATAATAATTAAATAATAATAATAATAAAACCACAACAATATTACATGGTTACTAACGGGTCACAATTTAATCAATTGAGTCCAAAATGAATGGAGTTTAATAATTTAAAATAAATTCCCAACTGAGATTAAAGTATAAATTCAATTTGATTCAACTCCTTACAGGTCGATTAGAACGGATCGATATATCTGCTGCTCACCCCTGACCAGAACAGCGTAAATTTTATTTATTTATTTATTTTTTCGTCAGCTGTTATTTGGGGGGGGAAAAAATTATATTTGTTTTTGATATTTTTTAAATATAGAATTTATTTTTTTAAACCAAAATGAAAAATTATTTTTTTGAATTGAATGTTAAAAAGAGTTTTGTTATGTGTTTTGAATAGAATTTGCAATAGAGTTTTGAGTTGTATATTTGTTTATGAGTTATAACTTTTTGAATTAAGTTATGAAAACTCTTTTCAAAACTCATAATTAAACAAATTTTCTTAATTAATATGTCACATCAAAAATTTAAAACTCATAACTAAACAAATTTTTTATTTTCAGATCATAATTTTAAAATATACAAACTCAAAATACAATATTATTCTTAAATTATAATTCTAAAACTCTAATAACCGCAACCTTCATTTCTCTCATCAAACTTGTACTATGAAAGACAATTTCTTTTTTTTATTAAATTTGAATTTTACATATAAAACAAATAGAGAGAGAGAGAGTAAAAAACAAATCCATTTCTCGCATCAAACCATTATCCTACTCTCTAATTTTTGAGCTTTAATTAAACTCTAATAATGTGGCAGGAATAAAAAAAAATTAAAAAATAAAATCAAGACCAAAACATCACACCATAGTGGGGTCCACTCCCATTAGAGTTCCTTTATTAGAACTCTCAATAATTTTTCTTATCCTATCTACCTACCTATCTATCTATATATTTATATATTATATAAGTAAAAAAGAAGGTTTTTAATGAGAAAAAAATATGAGAGTTCCAAGTGTTGAATTTAAATGTCTTGATTTTTTAATTTTAAAAAATAATTAATAAATCACACACTCAAATACTTTCTTTTTTAAAACAAATAATGCATTTTTCATTCCTAAAATCATTTGTTCCTTACAATCAAACAAACAAGGAGTTTTTCAAATAAAAAATAATAATTAATAATCATACACTTAAGGAGTTTTCCAAGTAAAAAATAATAATTAATAAATTACACACTCAAACAATATTTTGTTGTAAAGTATTTTTTATTAAAATATTTTAAATTCTTCACTATAAAGCACAGAATGATTTATATAATTAAAATTTCATAAATTTCTTTTTTCTCACCATGACAATTACTACTTAATAGATATATCAAAACGCATTATTTTCATATACGCTAAACGTTTATATATATGTGTGTGTGTGTAGAGATTTATATATATTATGATCGAGTAATTTATATTTATATTTTTAAATTTTAAATAATCTATGTCTATAAAGCTCAATTTGTTTAGAATGAAAAAGGTAGAAAGTGAGGGAAAGAGGAAAAAAAATTAATTTTTATGAGTTTATTTAGCTTGAAAGTAGTGGAAAGTAGAAGAAAACTAATTTTCTTGTACAACGCATATTAGCATTGTAAGTAATTTTAAATTTCTTGTAAAAAACACAAGAAAATTTGAATCTGTGAGTTATTTATAAATAAACTTTTAATTTTTTTTAATCTTTTTCTTACAAAATTTTCATCTTAATCAAGTGTTTATAAGAAAATATATTTTCTTTTCTATTTATTTTCTTTCACTTTCACTTTTTACTAAATTTTTTTTCTAATCAAATAGAGCCTTAAGGTTGAAACTCTCAACTATTTTTTTTAATAATGAAAATACTAAAACATTAATATATTAACAAATGTAATTTACTATTGTCATATGGTAAACTAAAATTACAAAACTTATAAAACGAAATATATTTATAATTTATCATAAATATAACTTTTGTAATTTATTATTTAATTTTTTTAATTAAATTATGACATGTATTTAATTGATTATAAATCATTTTCACTACATATTTTAGATAAATTTTATATTATTATTTAATTTAAAACAATAAATTTTGATTATTTATTTATACCCTTGTTTATAATGGATTGTTTTGAGAAGTTAGTTAAAAACTGACTTTTTAACTTTTTTTTTTATTTTATAAAAAAAAATATGTAAAAAAATAAAAAGACAATATTACCCAAAATAAATTAAAAATCAAAATTTAATTTTTAACTTTTTAACTAAATTCTTAAATTAGGCCACTAAATAAAAGCAAATCTCACGTCGCCCAAGCCACCGGTTACGGCTACATCTGCTTGGGACGCCAGAAACGTTCATGATAAGCACATACTCCCTCCGTCTCAAAATATTAGTCTCTTATTTTATTTTTTATTGTCTCAAAATATTAGTCCCTCTTCAAAAATCAAGTATAAAAATAATATAAATTTTCTATTTTGCCCTTTTTTTAAATTTATAAACAATATAAAAAGTACAATTATGACAATGATATTCCTAAAAAATGTACTATCAAAAGGATAATTTTGGAAAATCAACTTTTTTCAAATGCAATAATTGTACTACCAAAAAAAGTTAAATTTTCCAAAAGAGACCATTATTTTGGGACAGAGGGAGTACATGATTGAAGGAGAAGTTATTTGGTGGTTTTGGCTACAAGGACATTGTGATCCAGCGTGATTGTGATTGGTTAAAATGTAAGAGTTAAATTTTATATTTAATGATTAAAAAACATTAAAAGAAATATAACGTACGGAAATTGGTAAGAAGTTTGGACAGGTGACGCCTCTGAACGATCAAATAAATTTTTTTTTTTGGATTAATGAGCCTATGAGTATATGCTCATCAATATACATCTCTTTTTTTACATAGTTTTCAAACATAGCAGCAAGGTTGAACTATGGCCTAGATTTGTGTTCAAAGGTAAGCTATGTTTGGTTTTCGTTTTTTAGCTAAAAAAATATAAAAGATAAAATTAATTACATAAATTAATAAAATAAAATGTCTTATTTAAATCATAATTATTATATTTTTTTTCACAAAAGTCAACAAAATAAAAAATAAAAATCAAATGAGACTAAAGAAGTCAATCTAAAATAGTCAAAAAACTAAAAAAATAGACTATTTTAGCTCTCTCCAAACGAAGACTTAAAATGTGCGGTAAAAATTGAATGATTGTATCGTAAAGTTGTTGTTTAAGAATAATTTAACATTTTTATTAATTTTAAAAAATAATATATAAGTGTACTTTTTAAATTTATTTTATATATCTAATAATGTGTATGTGATATAATTGATTGATGATTGAGAAGATATGAGAGATGTTATCTTAGATATCCTAATTGATTATTAAATCATTAAACTTAAAAATTTAAATTTTTAAACTTGTATAATAATATTCATTAATTTTTTGAGTTATTACTATCAATAAGTAAAAATTAGCAATGCATGTATGCCTCTAAAAAAAAAAATTGAATATGTGGGAGCATTCAAACAAATTGGGTGTGTTTGATTGGACGGACTGGAAAAGGGGGGATTAGAATCCATCGGACTTGAGTCCTGGGATTGGAATCCCCCGGACTATTTGGTTGGATTGGATATGTATCCTGTGTTTGTTTTTTCATGGGATTAGATGTCCGGACTGTGAATCCCCCGGACTATTTTTAGTGAATCCAACGTTTGGTTGGACGGACTGGATAGAATAAATGAACAAATGACTATTTTACCCTTTTTTAATTGTTTACTAAGTAATAGCAATATTAAACATATCTTTAATATTTTAATTATTTTTAGTTAGATTAAATAAAAAATTATTTTATTTTATTTTTTACACAATTAAATAAATTTATTTTTTTAAAATAAATAAATAAATAAATAAAATATCAATAAAAATATATATTATTTTTTTAATTAAGATTTTAAATAAATTTGTTTTAAAAAAAATAATAATCAAAAAATGAAATTAAATAAAACATCTATTAAATTTAAATAATGAAATTAAATAAAACATAAACAAAATTTTAAAATAAAACATCAATAAAATATCCATAAAAAATTATTTCAAAAAATTAAATAAATAAAACATCAATAAAAAGTTAAATAAAATTATTTTATTTTTAAATTGAGACATTTAAATTTTATTGAATTTTATTAAATATAATACATAATTAAATAGTAGAGGGTCAAAATTGTCATTTCATCATCTAATCCAAACAGTGATTAGTCCCCCACTTTCTGTCCCACACCCCCCCCCAGGACAGGATAGTCCCCCATATGGGAGACATGGAGTCCGGCCGGACATGGAGTCCGCCGGACTAAAAAAAAATCAAACGGCGGATAAGGAACACTATTTGGACTCAAGTCCAAATAGTGGATAGTCCCCCCCATCCCCCCAATCAAACAAGGCCAATTATGTTTTCATTTTTCCTGTATGAAGCACTGAGCTACTATGAATGGGAAAAATATATTTAACTTCGTTTGGAAACAAATTATTTTAATATTTTTTTGACATTTTATGAAAAGATATACAAAAAATTAAAAAGAGTAATATAACAACTTATAATATTTTTTGACCTTTTTTGCTAAAATAGTTACTCCCCAAATGAGGCCTAGTCTCCATTTGGCAAGTGAGCCTTGTTTGGCATATTAATTGGATTGATTTTTTGGTTAAAATAGTCACATAAAGATAAAATAAGTTAAAAAATCAATAAAACAAAGGCCTTAGTTTGGGAACTTGGTTAAAAGTCAAATTTTGACTTTTAACCTATTTTAAGTCATATCACATCTTTATTTTTTTATACGTTTTTTCAAAAAAAAAAAAGTCAAAAAGTCAGTTTTTAACCAATTTTTCAAAACAATTCAAAATGTCACATCTAAACCATAATAATTTTATTTTTTTCTCACAGAAATAAAAAAATCATAAAGTCCAACCCGAATAAGACTTTTTAGCCCCATATCAAAATAACTAAAAAATTAAAAAGCTAAATAGTCAACCTACTTCCCAAACGAAGCCTGAGTTGGGTTTAGGCTGTGACTAAAAAGTCATAAAAAGACAAAATAATTGTTTGAAACGATTTAAATAAGTATATTTTTTAACTTTTTACGAAAAAATGTGTAGAAAAAATAGAGAAGTAATATGATCTAAAAAAGATTAAAAGATTAAAAAGTGTTCTAATATCCAACATGCCAAATAAAGCAAGATATTACATCAAAACATAATCATTTCACTTTTTCTTTTACAAAATATAAAAATCAAAAAAATCTTCTAAACGATGCTAATTTAGCCGGGCTAAATTTGCCAAAAAATCAAGCTAAAAAAAGTTCTTTCCAAATAAACCCGATTGGTTTTGGAACCTATTTAGTAGTTTTGTATTGTTTTGTAAATAGAAAAATTAGTCAACAGTTATTGAATGTATTTTTTTAAATAATGTGATAATTTTTACACCAATACTTTATATAATGGATGAGGATTATAATTATATGGAATCTGAACTTGTTTTGAGGAATAATAATTTTGAAAAATAAAAAAATGTATGACATAAATTTTATTCACACCAAATTAGATGTACACATCATATATAACGATAAGAAAAAACACAAAAACATCTGCAATTGAAAAGATTAGGCTATGTTTGGTTTAGTTTTTAAATTTGCCATGACTCCTCTCTAGTTCTTTATTAAATTGGAGAGGTGCTGTTGGGTCTTCTAGGTCTATTTTTGGGCTGCATTTTGATTATTCAAATCGTTTGTATGTTAAGATTCGTCGAGTACATTATTCCTGCAAAAAAATTAAGTCAATCGATAATGACAACTATGTGTTTGAATCAGGTTTGTGTGGGGGACAAAAAAATGAACTGTGAAAAAATAAACGGTTCATACAAAATTAATTCAAACATGTGATTTTTGTTATCCAATCAACTTGGTATTTTGTAGGTATAATGTACTCAACGAACCGTAAAATGTGAACAGTTAAAATCATTGAAATGGGATCCAAAAGTAGGCCCATTGGGCCAGACTGGACTATCCAGTCCAATTACAGACTAGAGACCATCCAATTCCTTTCAAATTAACATTTTGATTAAAAAATCAAAAAATATGTTTGGTTAACCAATTTTTAAAACTTTTTTTAAAATTATTTTCTCTCTTCTATCCCCTTCACCTTTTTATTTATTTATTTATAAATCAATCAATCAATTTTTCTCTGCTCTCTCTTATTCTCTCACATTTTACACATTAATTTTTTTTCTCCCTCTCATCTATTCAGTTACAAAAAAATAAAATAAAAAATTACAAATTATTTCAACATTATTTTTAAAACTCATAACTAAATAAAATTTGAATTTTTAAAACTTTTTTTTAACAAGGGGCGCTTTTTCATAAATCATTTTTCACCTACTTATGTTCCATTTAGTTTACATTATTTTCTTATATTTTAATAAGTCCTATGGGTGATATAGTTACGAAAATATCCCTAATAATATTCACATTTACAACGCGAATATTATGTGATGTGAATATTCACATGGTCAATGTGAATGTTCACACTATCAATATGAACATTCATACGTCAAAGTGAATATTCACATTATACAATATGAATGTTCACATTACCAAATTGTTAATTGTTCAAAAAATATTTATAAGGATATAAATGTCTATAAAATACATTAAATATGAGAATTATAATTTGGTAGATCAAATGTTCAATAATATGATTTATTAGAATACAAGAATATCTTATGAACTAATTGTGATACAAACACTTAAAAAATAATTTTTTAATAAATCTCTCTTTTAATAACTTATCTTTTAAAATATAACTCAAAACTTTTTTCAAAAACTAGAAAAATAAAAAATAAGTATATTCAAACGAAAAGATTGTTATTGCTTTTACAAACGAAACCTATATGTGTTATGAAATTTTCAAACCACACAGTTGAGAGTTTTTTTTAATATAAAAAATAAAAAAAATCCATGGCATAATTGTTATTGCTTTTCTCTAACTGCTCTTCTGAATATTAAAAAACAAAAGAAAAAAAGGGGGGGGGGGGTTGGTTAAATTTCACTAATATTTCTTAAGATTTGAAGAAAATATTAAATTTCACTAACATCTCCAACTGCTCTTCTGAATATTAAATGGCATAATTATATTGAGCTTCCTTTATATTTTAATTCACATAACACTTTTGAGAGAATTTAAATAAGTATATTCTTTAACTTTTTATAAAAAGATGTACAAAAAAATAAAAAAATGATATAATTCAAAAAAGATAAAAAGATAAAAAGTGTGCTAGGGTAGACCATGCCAAACAAGCTATATTTTTCAATAATAATTTGTAAATTATATAGATGAAAAAAATATTTTCATCTATTTTACATGAAAATATATATTTTACGTTATTTATTTTTGTATTTTCACACTATCTGCATTAGTTCAATTTATTTAATCTTAAAAAAAAAATAATGTAATTGTATTAAAATTATAAGACTTACTATATATTTTCTAAATCTCAAGAACAATCAATATAATTTATAGAAAAAATAATAATAAATTACATATTTACACTAATTTAGTTGTTGATTTTATATAATAACTAGCAGTTGACCCGTGCAATGTACGTATTATTTTTTTTCATAAAATATTTGATGGTATAATGTGTGTTATAAAATAATAATTTTCATTATTTATTTTGATAATATTGGAAATATCGTTCTATAAAATTGTTACTTGAATACTTATATATATTAATTTTAGATAAGTTATTTGTGCATTTTGATAATTTTGATTCTATCGTACTATAAAAGTGTAATTATCATATAACAATTTTGTATAATATATATTAAATTATAAAATAGTAAAATAAATACTTATTTTGATTAAAAATAATAGTTAAATTAGAAGAATAATTAGTAACCGAAAATTAAAAGTAATTCTAACTATTCAATTTTCTTTTATATTTATTTGAAAAATAAAAATATGTAAAAATATAAATTATATAAAATTTATTTTAAAAATTAAATATAAATATGTTTTAGTTGGATTATCATATAATAATTTTATATGATGTATATGAATTAAATTTTAAGATTGTAAAATAAACACTATTAATTAAATTAAAATATCAACTGTATAAAAGAAATTCAATAACGGCTAACCAAGAAATAATCACATAATAACATCTAAATCCAAAAAGAAAAAATAATGAAAACATCTAAACGATAGATACATCTCAGTGTGTAAAGTGATTAATCATTTATAATATGATGTCAAAATATAAAAGAATTTAGTATTCAACAATTGAAAAAGTAACTCAAGCAATAAATCTAAATTTTAGAGGTTCCTTGACAGCATCATTGTTGTGCAAGTTTTTCCTCTTGTGAGTTGTGATTATATAAAATAATGTAGAAAATTAAATATAATTTCATATGTAGAATCACTATAAAAATTAAATGACAAATCATAATATATAATTAGTATTGGGAATAGAATAATACACGGAAAGATAAGAAGAAAAAAAAAAGCAATTTAACATTAAAAAAATTTCTAATACCTTTGAAAAAATTAAAAAGAAAAATGTGAAATGCAAAATTGCTGTTGGATTTGTGGATTATCTCAATTTAAGATGAAAAATATATAGAAAATAAATATTTGTCAAATAGAATCCATATAAAATAGATAAAGTTAGTATATTTAAATTAGGTTTGAGTTTGTATAGAATTTTATATATAATTAAGAAAAGAGCCGTGCTTCCGACCCCTAGTGGGGGTCGCACCCCCAATGACGTGGCAGCATGGGGTTGGCGGAAAACATAAAAAAAAAAAAAAAAAACAAATTTTTTTTTTTGGACCAATCACACGCGACCCCCAGTACCCCCACTGGGGGGCCGAAGCTTTTTCCTTAAGAAAATACATTCCCATGTGGCTCTCTTAGAAAAAAAAGTAAGTCCTTATAATGTGTCATCTAAGCATGGAAAGAAATTAAGTTTATATAGAATTTTATATGTAAATAGAAAAGACATGGTGATGTGACTATCTTAGAAAAGGTAAAGCCTTATAATGTATTACTTAAGTATAAGAAAAACATTACTTTTAATAATATATATATGATGGGAATGACTATGGTATACACCCTTCAAAGGGGTGTACTGTATGCACTTTATAATTAAAGAATAAAATGATATAATTTTATATTTTTCGAGTCATAATTAGACAATACACAAGTCATATAAAAAATCTCATAAGTCATAATTAAAATAAAATTTTAACTAAAGAAGAAAATTAACCACAATTAAAGAAAAAAATTATATAATTTAAAGTGCATATAATAAATAATAGATAGATTGACATAGTACATTAGATACATTCACTGAATAACTTTTTCCGGTAAGCGTTTTTCGTTGTTTTTTATCCTACGGCATAGTTTGGGAAGTTGGTTTTGGTGGGTTAGGGGTTAAAATAGTCACAAAAAATAAAATATCAAATTAAATTCATAATCATTACACTTCTCTCTCATAAAAAAAGTTAAAAATTCAAAAAGCCCTTTCCAAACCAGACTTTTTAGCCCCAGACTAAAAAAGTTAAAAAGTCAAAAAGTCAAAAAGCTAACCCACTTCCCAAACGGAGGCTGACAATAGACACTAAGGTTACATTTGTTTAGCAGATTAAGTTAAATTAAGTTATTAGTGATGAGATGGTTGGTAAATAATTTGTTAATATGAGAATTGTTAGAAGGGATTAAAGTAAAAGTGTGTTTATTTTAATAATAGTGGGAGAAATGATTAGTAATGTAATTGTTAAATTATTTTTATATAAAATAAAAATAAAATATATATTAAAAAAATATTCTAAAACAAATATAATTTTTTTTAAATAAATAATAGGCTGCACTTGGATTAAAAAAAGAAAAGAAAAGAGAAAAGTGCAGCCTAATTCCCTTATTATTTTTTCAATCTCAGTTCATATGAGGAGAACTTAGGCCTTGTTTTGGGAATAACTATTTTAGTTAAAAATTTAAAGTGTCACTATAAGTTATCACATCACTCTTTATTTTTCTACACATCTTTTTGTAAAAAGATAAGAAATTATTAAAATAACTTATTCCCAAACGATGCCTTAATCCGGTTGATGTGTGGTAGTAGTACTCCAAGTGAATAGCAATCCCTCTCAACAAGAAAACTACCAAACAAGTTATAATGAGACTTAGGCTCCGTTTGTTTTCAGAGGTAGAAAGAATGAGATTTATTGTGAGAGATTAAGTAAAATTGTGTTTGTTTTGATAATAGTTATCGGTGTAGGGATTGTTAAATTATTTTTATATAAAATAAATATAAAATAATAAAACAAATAAAAAATACAAAAACATTAAATATTAATGTTAAAAAAAACGCACATGTAAAAAATAAAATAAAAAATTTTCAAAAAAAATAAAAAAATAAAAAAAGATTATTACTTAACAAAAAATATAAAAAAATAAACAAATATGTAAAAAATAATAAAAAAATTAAAAAATTTTAAAAATACTCCGATAGACTAATTTCTAATATCAAGTGCTAAAGACTTATCCAAATCCCCTCTCCAAGAGAATTCATAATTCATGAGGGGATTACAAATTCCCTTACCATCTCCCAAAACAAACACAAAGATAGTCAGTCTCACCTCACTATCAATCTTTTAATCCCATCAATATAACTCAAACAAACGGGACCTTCTCTATGACCTACGCGTCTAAGTAATGTCGTTGTCGGAAATGCGTAATACGCGGTTTTCGTTAACTAACCAAATCAGGAACAGGTCAACAGACTCCGCAAATTAAAGCGTGGAAGTGAAAATCAGCTACAGATTGTTTGCTGTGGGCTGTTTCCAAAACCAAGCGAATTGCAACACGTGGCAGGACCAAAATACTCTGTTTAATTGAGCTTTTTCAGTTTAGGCTGTGTTTGGGATATTTTGTGTTGGCCTTTGTGGACTCAAACTAGGTAGATCGGCCTTAACTGGACCTATTATGGGCCAACTTGCCGTCTTGGACTTTTGTGGCAGTGCAAGTTTTAAAGATTATATATTTTAATTTTTAGAAGTAAAAATTTTATTATAAAAGACATTTAGGAATCAATTTTTATTTTCATAAGATAGTCGTTAAAAGGTCATTTTGAAAAGTAAAAAATAAGGCTTTTAATGACAAAATTTTAAAATTATCACTAATAAATAGATTTTTAAGGACAAAATAATTTGATCTCAAAATGATTTATTTTTTTAGAGGAAAAATTTGGTCCTAAAAGGATAATAATTTATTATTAATGTCCAATTTTTGTTGATGTGCTAAAAATATAATAACGACATTTTTGACAACAAAATTAGTTAGTCCCTAAAAAATAATTTTGTTCTTAAATTTTGATTTTTAAAATCTTAATTTTTTTTATAGTGCGGGCCCACAAATAAACATGATTATAACTTATTCACAGGTTTGATGAATAGGATCGGTTTGGAAAGTGGGTAGGTTTGTTGTTTTTTTTAATTTTTTGACTATTGTTTAGAGTTAAAAAGTCTTGTTTGGAATAAATTATTTGACTTTTTTATTTTTTTAATTTTTGTGAGAGAAAAAATAAAATAATTATAATTTAGATGTGATATTTTATCTTATCAAACTAAAAAATATATTTTATCTTTTTATAACTATTATAGTCTCAATCCACCCCAACCCATTATGCCAAACGATGACATCCCCAACCCATTATGCCAAACGATGACATAACGTTGGTCTTTATATATCCCCAACAAAAATAAAAGAAATAAAACAATTTATTGAACCTTAAAAAAGATGAGATTCATTTCAGGTAAAAGGGTTGCATTCGATTTTATAATTGATTTTTTTATATTTCTCAATTTTGTTTTATTTTTAAATAAACGAGACACTACTTTTAGCGAGTGTGATGTTTGAATCTTGTCGTTGGAAGGGCACATTCTATTCATTTATCAACAATGATTTAGACCACTAAAAAATATATTATTAATGGCACTAATGTATTGGGAATGGTAAAAAATAAAAATAAAAATAAAAATCAAGGCATAGAAAGTGGGCGGAGTCCACTGCCACATCATTAGTGCTTCTTCTAGTGCTCCCTTTTTAGTATTCCCAAGTATTTTTCTTCATTTATTGGGAATATTTGTATGAATAAAAAAAATCTCAGCCCAAAGTAAAAAAGTCCTTCAATGAGGTTATTATGTAAACAACAATGATAGTGATCACTAAAAGTGATACTTTAAAACACTACTGATGAGTTGGCATCCACTTAAAAAAAAAAAAAAAAAGAAGCACAACAACATTATGACAGTGAGTGAGGCCTACTGCCACATCATTAATGATAGTACTAATTAATGCTCTCACTCATTTTTCTTGTATAAAAATAGCGGTAAGTATTTCTTTTAGATTGGAAAGGAAAGCTTTTATTGTACACATCACAATCTACACACATGTAAAGAGCAATATAGAGGTATAGAGGTACATACCACATAGCTACTAGAGGCATACATATGTTTTCAAATTCAAGGAAGAAAAAATTAAATCAAATCAAAAAATTAAATAACCACCGCCCCTTATTTTCTTCAACAATCTTAACAATTTCCCACCCATCTCACTCACTTATTCAACAAACTTAACTCTCATAAAATTACTTAAAACATTAAATACTAATAATAAAAGAAACTTATCACTCTCAAACGCCAATCATGTGCCTATATAATCATTAGGCACATCTATATCTTGAGATTCTCATACGATCGTGATAGATATCGTGAAATGGAGAAGTTGAAACATTTAGAGCATGTTTGTTTTGAGGGATAAGAGGGTGGGATTGGACTATTAGTCCCACCGGACTAATAGTCCATTGTTTGTTTGAAAAATTTTGTTCCGGACTAATAGTCCCCCCGGACTATTAGTCCCACAAACATGGGACTATCCTATCCCATGGGGGGTGTGGGATAGAAACCATGGGATTGGTATCCCATGGGATTATTTTGTGAAATGTCCATTTTACCCTCCATGCTATTACTTAGTAAACAATTAGAAAAGGGTAAAATAGTCTTTTGAACATTTATAAATTATTTTTTTAGTGTTGTTAATTTAAAACTACATATTAAATAAAAAATTTAAATTATAAATTATAAATTATAAATTAAATTTAATTAAAAATAATAAATTATAAATTATGGCCTTATAAATTAAATTTTTTTAGTGTTGTTAAAAAATTAAATTTACATATTAAATAAATTTTTTTTAGTATTGTTAATTTAAAATTATATATTAATAAAAAATATAAATTATAAATTAAATTTATTTAAAAATAATAAATTATAAATTATGGCCTTATAAATTAAATTTTTTTAGTGTTGTTGAAAATTTAATTTATTTATTAAATAAAATTATTTTTTTATTGTCGTTATTTAAAATTATACATAAAATAAAAAATATAAAATATAAATTATAAATTTAATTTAATTGAAAATAATAAATTAAAAATTGTGGCCTTATAAATTAAATTTTTTTAGTGTTGTTAAATTATAAATTATAGATTATAAGGGTAAAATAGTCTTTTGAACATTTATCCTTATCCAGTCCGTCTAACCAAACATTGGATTTACTAAAAATAGTCCAATCCAGACATCTAATCCATGACTAAACAAACATAGGATACAAATCAAATCCAACTAAATAGTCCCGGGACAATGTATCCCAGGACTAACAGTCCGATGGATTACAATCCCCCCTTATCCAGTCCGTCCAAACAAACGCACCCTTAAGGTGTGTTTGTTTTGAAAGATTAAGGGGTGAGATTGGACTATTAATCCCACTGGACTAATAGTCTATTGTTTGTTTCATTTTTTTTGCTCCGGACTAATAGTCCTCCCGGACTATTAGTCCCACAAATATGGGACTATCCTATCCCATGGGGGGAAGGTGGGATAGAAACCATGAGATTGGTATCCTATGAGATTATTTTGTGAAATATTCATTTTACCCTCCATACTATTACTTAGCAAACAATTATAAAATGATAAAATAGTCTTTTGAACATTTATAAATTATTTTTTAATGTTGTTAATTTAAAATTATATATTAAATAAAAAAATTTAATTATAAATTATAAATTATAAATTTAATTTAATTAAAAATAATAAATTATAAATTATGGCCTTATAAATTAAATTTTTTTAGTGTTGTTAAAAAATTAATTTACATATTAAATTAAATTATTTTTTTAGTGTTGTTAATTTAAAATTATATATTAAAAAAAATATAAATTATAAATTAAATTTATTTAAAAATAATAAAATTATGTTTAATATTGCTATTACTTTGTAAATAATTGAAAAGGATAAAATAGTCATTTGAGTATTTATCCTTCTCCATAATATTCTAAACAAACATTGGATAATTAAAAATAGTTCAATCTAGACATCTAATTCCATGACTAAACAAACGTAGGATACAAATTTAGTCCAACCAAATAATCTCAAGACAATATATTCCAGAATTAATAGTCTGATGAATTACAACTTCTCCTTATCCAGTCCGTCTAAACAAACGCACCCTTAGAGATAAAATATTCTTAACCACGTTTTAAGTTTTCAATTTACTGTTATCCGTGGCACTATCATTGTACTTGTTCAAAAATTCAAATAATATTGTTGCCAAACTCTGCTTTGCTGCAGGAGAGACACCATTATTGCCGATGATGGTCTCTAATATTGTTTCTGACAAATTTTTGTTCTTTATTACCATGTTCCCAGTTTCAGGTAAGGAATTGTCTTTAGCAAAGCTACTCTATTTTTTCAGATAAAGGAAGAACCTAGAGAATGGGAACAAAGTTAACCCAGGGGTGGGTGGCAACTTGGCAAGGGCTTGGGGTTTAAGCCCCTAGGTCCTGAGTTCGAATCCCCTCTGGGCCAATTTCTTGGGCGTAGCACAGTTGGTTAGGAGGTTGACCTCAAGGATGCCTTATCAGCTACTTGGTGTGGGTTTAATTCTCCCCCGCTGTGCGAGTCCTGACTTACCGAAGCTTGCCTTGTGAGGTCGGGACAGCTTCCAGGTTATAGTCTCTGGCTCGGAACGAACAACAGGACACCCTGGTGATCTCCTCGGGGCGCTGCCTTGGACCTGCGGGAGAGTGAGAGGATTTCCCTGTAACAAAAAAAAAAAAAAAAAAAAAAAAAAAAAAAAAAAAAAAGGGAACAAAGTTAATTATGTAGCCAAACCTCGATCTATGATTATTAAAAAAGATTATAAGCTTCTGTAACTTAACTTTTTCGCGTCCACTTTTAAAAGTTCGAAATAAGTCCTACAGTTTGGACTCTCGCGGTTCTAAATTTGATTCCATAAGTGCAATGCGAAATAGAGAATTACTAAAGAGTTCAAATCCGACAAATTTTTTGAAAAATCAAATTTGAATCAAATTTCTAAAAATGAATTGCTTTGCCAGATACAGAGTCGTCACCTAAATATTTTATTTTGAGAAAATTTAGGAAACCCAAGACTCGTGCCAAAGGCCATGTGTCCGTCATCACCAAGATTGTCTCGGCTCGGGAACTTAGGTACGAGAGGGAAAGGTCATGAATGCATTTGAGCACCCCCGCTCGTCCGATCAAAGATCAGCCTTTACTAATCATGATATGAATCTTATATACATTATATGCTCTTATTCTAGTTTATTAGGCTAGCATTACTATGTGATGCGTACACACACACAAGTATAGACTAAAATTGCAAGAATTGGAACATTTGATTCATGTTTGTTTCGAAAATTGTTTCGAATATATACCACTTGAAAAAGTGATCACATATGAACATTGCTTAAATTATTCCAATTTAAGCAATTACCTTTCATCCAGAGGCATTCAAGCAGTTTATCAATTAAGCACTTAGCCTCATAGCAAGCATGTTAGACATGGCAACAATTGTGACACCCCTTATTTTTGAAGTATTAATATTTAGTCAGTGGTATTGGTGGTTTATTATAATAATTTAGTGGCGAGATTTTTAGATAAGAATTTAATTTTAAATTATTTATTTGTATTTATCTTATCTCTTTTATGTCTATCATATTATTGTTTATTCTGATATAATAATACATAAATTTTTCCCTATAATTCCCCATGAAAAAGAAACAATAAAAAAAAAAAATACAAAATACAAACAAACAAACCAAACCGTGGGCTATCCACTGACTTGCTACCCACTGACTTGATACCCCAATACCACCATCCATCTTTTCATTTACATTCTTTTAATTTTTTTTTATTCCTCCTTCATTCCTTTATCCCTCTATAAATCAGCAGCGTGAGGGAGCTCTCACAAACCTTCATTCATTCATTCGGCTCTTCCCCATTCATAAATTATGTAGATTAAAAATATTAAGATCAGGTACGGGAGTGTTTAGAGTGAAAATGAGTATTTTATAAAATAAATAAATAAAATGAGAGTTGTAGATTTTATTAAATTATACATACTTTATGTTTTAGAAGTTTGATCAAAGTTATTTTTGGAGATCTATGGAGCAATTTCAGATTTATGGTGATGAAGTCAATTATTTTGAGGTAAATTCGGGTTGTATACAATATGCTCTATTTAAATCTCTTTGCAAAGAGTTCTCTTATTTTAAATTATCCTCAATTTGTAATCTACTTGATTATTGTGGTAAAATCATTTGTTGTCGAATCGTTGATATTCTGATCATTTGGTAAAATTCTCTATAAATATTTTGTGTTAAATGGTGATTTGTCTGACTGAATGACATGGAAACACTCCGTACATGGATCAAGTGAATCGTATTAATTGTTTACACCAATATGCCCGGATAAGCGTGAAGCTTGGGTGAGGTGGGTGAATAAATGAATTTATTCACTGGTCATGTACTGAGTAGGACCGGGTATTTGGTCCTAGATAAATTATAGTTGATTTGTTGTGCAATTTGGTAAATTGCTTGATTATCGTATCGTTGATTTAATGTCATAAATTGTTGGATTCCTGTTAATTTATCCTGTATCCGAGCCTTGTATTCCTGTCGTATTGTATACTTCCCGAATTAATTTATTTTTCAGATGCGAAGCAGATTTTAGCAGAGCTCGAAATTGAGATTAGAAAGATTTATTAATACAGAGATTTGGGATCCACCACTTTAATTATTAAATATGGAGGTAGTTGTAATATTGTTTATTTTGGGAGATAATTGTGCTATAGAATATTTGAAGGATATTGTATCATTTGGAGAAAATTTTGTAATTATTATTTTTGGGAGAAAAACTTGTATATTTTTTTTGAGGCTATTTTAGTGTATTTAACGACCCGGAAGTGGGGCGTCACAACAATCACATGCGTGAGATATGCTAAAGGGAGTAAATGCTCACTTAGTACTTCAAGCCAAGAAAGAAAGATGAGTTAGAAAAAAATGCATGATCCTAATTATGCAATATGACTAATGCAACGCATGCGATATGCAATTACTAGGCTCGGCTATTAATATGACATATGAATCAAGTAAATAGCATGCGGTCTAAGTACGTATTCAAAGAAATGATGAACCGAGCCTCAGTACATGTAATACAAATGGATGCAAACATGGAGTATGCTAATTGAAACATGATGTCCCTAAACTAACTATCATAAGTTAGTAAATAAACGGGAGAAAAACGTGGGGTTGAAAGACATACACGTTATTACATTCCGCTATCACAAAGGAGAGTAAGAATAAACTAAACTAATTAACTAAGTTAAGCTAAACTAATTATTACAATAAACTAATCAACTAATTAGTTAACTAACAACAAAATTGAATAACTAGTTTAACTGACTAATTAAATAATTATAACACGAGTGCAATTAAAAGAATTAAGTAAGCTAAACAATCTGAATATTAAACTAACTACTCCGCCTTGGGATGCATGGGATGTTCATGTGCATGCTCGGTTTTCACCTGAAAAGACCACCGTTTTGCTTCCGAAGAGTCTCTATTGCGCAAAGAACACTTACATTTCTGCCCATTTTCAGAATAACTCTGCTTTGCTAAAGGAACATGCTGCTGAAATTTGAATTAGTGGCTGGCCGGCTAGTGATGAAGGTTGTCGGCCACCAGTGATAACGGGCCGGCCATCAAAAGTGGTTTGTCGGCCACCTGCTGGCCATGGAAAGTGGCCTGCCGGCCACTGCTGCCTAATTCTCCTTGCTGCAACAGAGGTCAAATAGAGCATATACAGGGTATTTCAAGGGTTTGTTTGCACAACCCACTCCTCCTTCTCATGAGTAAATTAAAGGAGTAACAAGTTCGATTCACAAACCATCAATAGATACAATTTCATTGCATGATGGCTTATGAAACCAAGTGTGCAAGTTCAATAAATGCAATGAAAATGAGACTCTCAAAACCACCTCCATATCGTTAATGATCAAGGGAAGTGATGACCTTGGAGACTTGAGTCATTTCATCACTACCAAGTATGAAATGGCCTAAGTTCCACGTGTTCAATTAACATCTGATTGAACACACCAAGTTATTATCTTGCTTATTTTAGTTCCAAGTTTTAATTACCCCATTTCAAAGTACCATCCATCCTTTAACCAATTAAGTCCAATGATGAGTTTAAGTCCTCTAAATGGAAAGAAGGCTCAAACCAAAAGTTATTTTAGACATGAAAGAGACATCATGCCGTTGGTAATGAACCCCCTAAGGGATTAAACCATTAAGCATGACATCTTAATCTCATGCTTTAAACAAACAAGTTATTTGAACCACTTTCAAAGCAAAACAAAAGTCAAGAAAGGAGGGAGGTTGCAGAGATGATTAAGTGCTGAAAATGAGTGAGAAAACCATAAATAAATGCTATCAACTCAAATGAGGTGGTGTCTAAGGCCTAGAACACCAAGCTCATGAGGACTATTACACTACAAGCATGCAAAACAAAGCTCAAATGCAACCAATAGCCCAAAATAGTGCTAAAATAGTCTAAAGTAAGTCCTAAAACATGCTGGAATTGAGCTAACAATAGCTAGATTAACATGTTAAAACATGGCATAAACTAGGCTAGTAAGCAAGATACAAGGAGGGTAGACTAACCTCTCCAAATTTGGACTTCAAAACATGATTTTGGCCATTGAAAAAACTCTGAAAATTAGTGTTTAAAAGCTTAGAAAAAGATAGCAAAATGGTGGGAAACACAAGGGCTAAGGCCTCCAAAACAAGATATAAAGAAGGGTAAACCACCCCCCAACCTTTAATGGCCTTAGGACTCAAGTTTCAACCCAAAAATACAGAGGTTTTACAGCCTAAAAACACTTGAAAAATAGCAAGAAAAATAATAGAGAAAGCAAGCAAATAGGCAAAGACTTATACCTCTTCAAGAGAAGAAGCAATTCAAGCAACAAAACCAAACAAACAACACCCTCTAGAGCTCAAACCAAGCTCAAAGACACCTCATCTCAAAGATGAGAAGGTTTGGTTAAGGGTGTATAGGCAAGGGTTAAGGAATTGTAGGCAAAAGTGTATAGATTGAGTAGAGAGAGGAAAATTTTTTATCTCAAAATTTTTTAACCTTAAAACATGAGAGAGAGGGCTCCTATATATAGAAATCATGAATTCTCTACAAGGATATCCAGCCCTACACGTGGGTGGAGAAGCATGCATCTGTGTAAACAGCTGGCACAACTGTCACAAAATATCTGCAAAAGAAACTGGTGGCGGGCAAGCCACATCAGTGGTCGGCATCTCAAAAGTGATGGCTAGCAGCTCCAAAAAAGTGGCCAGCAGGCCACCAGAAGTTGCAGGCTTGAAAAGCAAGGCTTGGTCCAAGAATGAGGCAACAAGGGTGTAGGGTTTGAAGGGCTTAAAGCTATGGCGTTCCGCTGAGGACTTCGAGCATTCGGCGAGCATATAAACTCATTATCGGGTGTACATGCAAGGGCGTCCAAGTTGTAAGGGCCATCAAAAATGGGGTGTCCACAGTTGCCCCTCTTTGACAGAACTCGAAGTCATGAAATAACGTGAGTGAATGTCAAAGCCTGAAGACGACCCATTTTGACAAAGCCGTAAAACTTGGACAAACAATCAAGATGAAAATAAATGGTTGCGCCCACAGGCTGCCTATGTATCCCTTTGTAAGGAATCAAACCAGCGTAGTACTGGGGTAAGATGTAAATGATATGCACAATGCAACTGAAAAGCTGGACTCACACGCTACGTGAAGCCGGTGATTTTGAAAACACATGATCATGCGAAATGATGCAATAAGCAATAACAAGATGCGATAAGCAAGATAACGAGATAATAACATATGAATGAGCAATTTCAAGATAAAACCAACACAGGTTCAATGCAAAAAGATAAAACCACGCTCTAACCACGCCAAAGTAAGAGACGAGGAAAGAAAACACTGCTCAGGGTTACGTTTCACACATCCTAAGAAATCGAGAACAAAAACTGCTCGGGCTCGCATTTCACGTATCCCGAGATGAAACCCGCCCAGGGCGCGCGTCACGCGTCCTAATAAATAAGAAAACCGATCGGGGTCGTGTTTCACGCATCCCGAGATGAAAGAAAACTGCTCGGGCTCGCGTTTCACACGTCCCAAGATGAAAGAAAACCGCTTGGGCTCGTGCTTCGCACCTCTCGAGATGAAACCCGCTCAGGGCTGCTCGTCACGCGTCTTGAGATAAAATTGATTGGGCTCGTGCTTCGCATGTCCAGAAATGAAACCCACCCAGGGCTACGCTGTGACGACCCCACCACGTATAATGAATAGCACTTAATTAATTAAGGAGATTTGAATTTTAATTATCCATTGTTCTAATTTAATTTGGGGTCATAAAAATTATTTAGTTTGATTCGTATATGATTCTATTGAGGATTTATTTTGAAATTAGAAATTGAAAGCCAACATGGCTCAAGAGAGTATAATTGGTGAATTGAATTAGTTTAATTTCGAGTATCGGGCCATATGGGAGCTTAATTAAATATTCGATTCAGATCTATAAATTGATATTTATTAATTGTGTCCGAATTAGAATTGATTAAGTCATGAGGATTGAGAATTGTGGTTATTATGAATTAAATTTATTCATGGGATGTCCAATTTGAATATGTAATTTATTGACGAAAATTTTGAGTCTGATTAGAAATTGAAGGCCTAAATGATTTGGGAAATCAAGATTGTTGATGACAATAATCTTAATTTAATATTTGGAGCCTTTCGGGAGTCTGATTAAAAATCTGAATGGTAAAAATTAAATATATTTAATTGAGCCTTAATTGAAGTCAATTAGACTAATTAAATTATGTGGGACTTGTGGTTAGTTATGATTAATTAAAGTATGATTAAGATTAATTAAAATTAGGGAGTGATTAATTACGCTAATGAATAATTAGTGATTAATCTAATCTTAATCATAAAATAAAATGGAGTAAAATTATGAAGGTCCTAGAAAGATTATGAATGGTGGCTTCATGAAAAATGCTTGGGATCCCCTTTTTTTGAGACCCCCACAACCCCCTTTGGATCTCAACCATTGATGTATGTGTGGGACCCACTCATGTATGTGTAGGGCCACACCATCAATGGTTGAGATCTAAAGGGGGTTATGGGGGGTCTCTAAAAAAAGGGGGTCTCAATCATTGTTGGTGGCTTCATTTATTTATTATTAAAGACTTAGTGTAGGTGTGCATTTTGTGTATTCATCTTGTGCTGGGAGAACACAGCCGAGAGAGAGAGAGAGAGAGAGAGAGAGAGAGAGAACTTCATTATCTATATACATATATGCATTGTGGTCAAATCTGCTGGAGCAAACCGTGGAAAAGGAAGAAGGAAGAATAAAGAGGAAGAGAGTTTTGTGGGATGCCAAAATTGAAGTTAAAAATTATGGAAAATTCATCTTAAGGTAAGAAATTCCATCCTATTCCTAGTATTGTTTAAATAATCTAGACATAAATTGATTCAAGATGAATTTTGAGAGGATTAAAAATGAAAATTTGAGGATCAATTATATAAATTGATAGAAATTGGGTTTTGCATGAAAAATCAAGTTAGGTTGAAGATTATGAGTTATGATTCTTTAAATTTGTTAAGTTTGAGTTTAATTTTGAAAATTATTCTTAAATTTTGTTATATAAATTACATGAAACAATGATGTGTTGAAGATTTGATCCATGCAATGGAGTTAGGTTCAAATTTATGGAAATTAACTTAGAAATTAATTATTTTGAGTTTGAAGTTGTGATCTTGTACGAAATTAAGCCTCATTGTTACATGCATGAGTAAATTCTACAAGTTTAATACTCTAATTATACATGCATTTTGGATTTTGAAGAATTTGGACTAATTCAATCTCATATTTTGAAGGAAAAAAAAAAAAAAAAAGAAGAGGAAAAGCTTTGACAATTAGGAATTTGCTTGATTTTGATCTTTAATCCATGCATGTAACTTAATTTAAAAGTTTTATTCAATTTAAACACATTTTAGAACATCTATGATCATAAATTAAGTTTTTGGTTAAAAATTGAGTCAAGTTGAATTTCTAAGAAATGGATTTGTGTAATTCATAGTTAAGTTGATTTTTGTTAATAATAAAATTGGGTTCTATTTTTACATACATCATGGAATTTCAAGAGTTTGGAAAGTCTAATTCATGTTTTAAAATTGTGGGTTTGATATAAAAAGAATGAGTTAAATCTAAATTTGGACAACTGGAGCATGATTTTGAACAAATGATTTCTAATTGGGAGTGTCTACTAAATTACACAATGGTTCTCCATGATTTTGTACCAAAAACACAAGTTTTGAGGCTTTGAGTATCAACCTTGAAGCTTAAACACAGTTCTGGAAATTCCAGAATTCAAGTTGTACGCTCGAGCGAGGAAAGCTCCGCTCGAGCGTGAAAATCGAGCTCCCAGAAGTTTTGCAAAATTTTACGGTCCGCTCGAGCGCCACTTTAAATGTTCATTACAAATGCATGCAAACTAATTTAAATGTTCATGCTTTGCATAAAAGTCCCAAAGATAAAACTCTCTTAATTCAAAGTAGTAATACTCATGAATCACATATTAATATCCCTCAAATGATTGAATGGAACAAAATTGATTTACCTGACCAATGGATTACTGTCAATGAAAATTACAAACATAATCAACAACAATCCTCAGAACAAGATATCCAAGATATTCAACAATTTAATGATGGTTCTGTTCGTATTAAATTCAATTGTAGTCAATCCTCTCGACATAGTACATCTAGTGTCCCTACTAAAATTGAGACTGAAGATGAAATATTTAATACTCCTCTATTTAGGAAAAATAGTCAACTACACCTTGGACCAACCACTGGTCCGTCCACTCAACACAAATTAAAAGGTATTGATAATTCTACAACTTCTCAAATTAGTAAACCTGTTTATTCTGCACACACACATTTACCTGAAGAAGAAGTTGCTTCTAATAATTCTCCAACTCAAACTGATTTTGAAGAATTTACACCATCTGTCAATCCTCAATTAATGACAATCAAAAAAGACTTTACCCCTGATCTTGATAAATTACTTGTTGAATTTAAATCTCTAGCAAATCGTACTAAACGACATGCTTATTATGCTAAATACACTCCTGCTCAAATGTCTCAAATTTCTTGACAATGGTATGATTTTATAGTTGAATATGGTTTTAACTTACCTTTATTGGAATATGTTGACAAATATTACAATCAGCTTTGTTAGGTTTTTATTATTGGCAACCCCATTTGACAAAACTCCTTTCAGATGTATTTATTTTCGCACTTTTATTTCAGTGAGGCTATGAGTTTATTAGATGCAAATCCAAACCCGAATCGAGCCATGCAGAGAAGTTTGTGATGTTAATGCTTTCAAGATTGCCACTTCGCTGATTATTACGGGGGTCGAGCTGCCCGGTCAGCTCGCGGCCGAAGCAAAATGCAAAATTGCATTCAAAATTGCATGTCTGCCATTGGTCGCTCGAGCCAAGAAGAGCTCGCTCGATCGAAGGTTTGCTCGCTCGATCCAAGGAGTTCTCGCTCGAGCCAAGGATTGCGTCCATACAAAAACCTGAAAGAGTGTATTCCTCGCTCGAGCCAAGGATTCGTCGCTCGAGCCAAGGCACTAGTAGAAATCACGAAAATACACTCCTCGCTCGAGCCAGCAAAGCTTCGCTCGAGTGAGCCTCAGAATCCGGATTTCTCAAAGAGTTTGTTTTCTTCCCAATCTAGGATTACTTTTGGTTCTCTATAAATACTTGGTTTTCTCCCAAAACTAAGTGATTGATTGAAGTCCTCCAGATCTTCTTTTTGGTTCTTAAAGGTTTATATCTGGGGATATTTTGTTATTTTCTTTGATATTTTATTGAGTATTCAACTCATGGTTTAAAGAGAGTACATCAAAGATTTGTTTGTTATACACAAAAGAGAGAGTTGTTCTTCAGTTGTGGATTCTGAAGAATTCGAGCCTGAAGCTTTGGTGGAATCCGGAGGCTCATCAGAAAGACAATTCCGTGGTGAAGATGGGTTGGAAGAGGCACATAGAGGTTGGTTCAATTAGGCATTGTGATTTGCTAGATAATTGAGAGTATACCTGTGTAATTCCTTTAATTCTTCTTAATGGATTGTCTTATGGCAGTTGCCCGTGGTTTTTTGATCACAGTTGGAGGTGTCCAATTGTGGTTTTTCCACGTAAAAATCGTTGTGTCTCTTTCTCTTGATTGTTTGATTGGGATTGTTATATTCTGCTTAAAATTGATACATAATCACAAATCAACATCTAGGAGGTTTCTAGATTTTTCAAGCTTAATACAATCACAAAACATAAATGGAAAACTTTTGATACTACTTCTGTTAGTTCTAGTCATCCTCCCTTAGAAAAGATAATTCTTACTCAACAAGGTTCTGAAATTCCTGCTTCTCCTTTCAAGTTACCTGGTAATGATAATGAAATTAAAAAGTTATTGAATAAAATAATTATACCAATCAATGTTTAAGTACAATTGGTAAATAATTAGACAAAATAGAAACCAATTTAGAATCTGTTCAAACCACATCCACTAAAACACCTTTAGATCCACCTTTACTCAATTTACCCAGTAATCGCTCTAAAAGAACTAGTTTAGTTACTAATGATCATTCTACTGTCCAAGCTATTGAAAAATTATTTACCAAACTAACTACATCTGATAATGCTTCACCTTCTAAAGATAAAGGTCTTACTGTTCTAGACAAACAATTTGATATTGAACCTACTTCTACCCAATCTGACACTGATAATGACCTAAATGAATTAGCTCAACAATTCCAATCTTCTCATCTTACAAAAATTCATTATCCCAAAGTTAATCCCCAAACTACCAAAAATTGGTACTCCCGACCTACTCTTCTTGATCTCCAATTCGAAGAAACTAATCTTAATAATCAATTTTCTGTTTCTGCTAAAAAATTATACGAACGGAATATGATGGACTTAGTGAAGATCAAATTCTACAAAAATTAAATCATTTATCTATGGTTTCCAATAGTTATCTCTCCAATTATCCTCAATATACTCAATCTGAAATCGTTATTTTTTACTTCTGGTTTCACTGGTATGCTCAAATCTTGGTGGGAAAAATATTTAACTGAAGATCAAAGAGAATCTATAATTTATGCTAATCAAACCGATGATAATGGTCTACCTATTTTTGATGAAAATATTGGCTGTTGCCACCCCGATGGTATTAATGCATTAATCTATACTATTGTTAGACATTTCATTGGTACTCCTACTAATATTTATTCTCGCATACATGATCAACTTAGTAATCTTACTTGTCCAACCTTAAGTGATTTTAGATGGTATAAAGATGTATTTACCTCTCGAGTTATGTTAAGAGAAGACTGTACTAAATCATTTTGGAAACAAAAATTTATTAATGGATTACCTAGTTTATTTGCTCATAAAATTAGAGACGTTCTTAGTCAACCTACTGGTGTTATTAAATATGATAATTTAACCTATGGTGATATCATTAGCACTATTCAAAAAGAAGGATTAAAAATGTGTATTGATCTTAAACTTAGTCAAAAAGCTACTAAAGATAAATATAAAACTAAATATGAATTAGGAAATTTCTGTGAACAATATGGTTTACCTCCAGTAGCACCCTCTCGTAGGAAATCACATAAATATTCTCAACATAAAAATAAATACAAATATTCTAATAAATACAAAAAGAATTATTCACCTTCCAAATCCAATGATAAATTTTACACTAAACTAAAAAAGAAACATTACCACAAATCACACCCAAAATCTAAATCTAGTAAAGACATTACTTGCTATAACTGTGGTCAAAAAGGTCATTTCGCCATAAATGTAAAGGAAACAAAAATTAAAGGATAGAGTTAATCAACTCCAAATTAATGATGAATCTAAAAACAGTTATTCGAAATCTTTCAATTAAATCAATCCGATCATGATTCTTCTGTTCCTCCATCTACATCTAATTCTCCTTCTAATAGTGATAATTCTGATTCTGATAATCAAATTACCTTAGGATGTAATGATGTTTGTTGTAAACCAGTTAAACAAATTGTTGTTCTTACTAAACACACTCAAGAAGAATTTGCCTTAATTGACTTAATTAGTAAATTAGATGATCCTCAATTAAAACAACAATATATTGATAAATTAAAATCTTTATTACTTCATTCAGATAATAAACCTACGTTTCATAAACCTATTATTAGTTTGTCCAAGACTTTAGAGAAATTTAAAAATAAAACTAAAGAAATTACACTTCAAGATTTACAAGCTGAAATCAACCAAATTAAACAAACTATCCGCGATCTCCAAAATAAAGATACAAAATTAGAAGATGAAATTATCACTCTCAAACTTAATCAAAGTTTAAATAATTTCCAACCTAATCCACAACCTTCACCTCATGAATCTGAACACAATTCTGATCCTGATTCTGATCATACTCATCCAGCTAAACTTATATTCGATAATCGACCTCAATCTACTAATCTTGAAGATAAGCGATTAAACTTACTCAATAAAATCTATATGCAAAAATGGTATTCAAGAATTAAAATCATAGTTGAAGATTTTGAATTAGAATTAATTGCTTTAATTGATACTGGTGCTGATTTAAATTGCATTCAAGAAGGATTACTTCCTACTAAATATTATGAAAAATGTCAAGAGAAATTAACATCTGCTAATGGTAGTAAAATGCATATTAAATATAAATTACCTAAAGTCCATGTTTGCCAAAACATGTTTTTTTTAAACCACATTTGTTTTAGTTAAAAATATGACTGATAGAATTATTTTAGGTACAGCATTCATCTCTTTGTTATATCCATTTACTACTTCTAGTGAAGGCATAACTACTCATGTTTTAGGACAACCTGTTACATTTAAATTTCTCTATCCACCTGAAATGTTAGAATTAAATCAATTAAAGGATTGTTCTATTTCTCATACTATTAATCGCTTAACTCGACAAATTAATTTTCTTAAAGAAGAAATTAATTATCAAAGAATTGATCAACAATTAACTGATCCTGTTATCATTTCTCAAATTAATGATTTTAAATTAAAACTTGAATCAACTGTTTGTTCATCTTTACCTACTGCATTTTGGCATAGGAAAAAGCATGTAGTTACTCTATCATATATTAAGAATTTTAATGAACGACAAATTCCTACTAAATCTCGACCTATTCAAATGAATCATGAATTATTAGAAATGTGTAAAAAAGAAATTAATGAACTATTAAAAAATAGGATTATCAGTCCTAGTAAATCCCCATGGTCTTGTCCTGCTTTTTATGTTAATAAAAATGCTGAATTAGAACGAGGTGTTCCTCGCCTAGTTATTAATTACAAACCATTAAATGCTGTTTTAGAATGGATTCGATATCCTATTCCCAATAAAAAAGATTTAATTAAACGACTTAGTCAAGCTCTCATTTTTAGTAAATTTGATTTAAAAAGTGGTTTTTGGCAAATTCAAATTCATCCTAAAGATCGATACAAAACTGCTTTTAATACACCTTTTGGTCAATATGAATGGAATGTCATGCCCTTTGGATTAAAAAATGCTCCTAGTGAATTTCAAAATATAATGAATGACATATTTAACCCATTTAGTCATTTCTCTATTGTTTATATTGATGACATATTAATTTTCTCCAAATCCATTAGTGAACATTGGAAACATTTAACTGCGTTCTTTTATACAATTAAAAGCCATGGTTTAGTCATATCTGCTCCTAAGATTAAATTATTTCAAACTAAAGTTAGGTTTTTAGGATATGATATTCACCATAATACTATTCTCCCAATTAGTCGCTCTATTGAATTTGCTTCCAAGTTTCCTGATGAAATTCTTGATAAAACCCAATTACAAAGGTTCTTAGGTTCTCTCAATTACATTGCTGAGTTTATAAAGACCTTAGGAAAGTCTGTCAACCTTTGTTGATCGGTTAAAGGATAATCCTCTTCCTTGGTCTCCTGCTCATACTGCCGTCGTTCAACAAGTCAAGCAATATGTTAAATCCCTTCCTTGTCTCGATATTCCTACTGAGAACTCATTCAAAATTATTCAAACTGATGCATCTGATATTGGTTATGGTGGCATTCTTCTTCAGAAAGTCACTCCTCATTCACCTGAACAAATTGTTCGCTTCATTCTGGTGTCTGGAATAAAGCACAATAAATTATAGTACTATTAAAAAGAAATTTTATCTACTGTTTTATGTATTCAAAAATTTCAAGATGATATTTTAAATCAAAATTTTTACTTCGTGTTGATTGCCAATCTGCTAAATATGTTTTGGAAAAAGATGTTCAAAATCTTGCTAGTAAACAAAATTGCCCGTTGGCAAGCTATTTTAAGTATTTTTGATTTTGATATTACTTACATTCCTGGTTGTCAAAATTCCCTTCCTGATTTTCTTACCCGGGAATTTTTACAAGGGGGGGTAAGGGATGAGTGCTACTCCACATATTTCATATTTACACACCCAAATTACCCATTATCAAACCCTGATACACCAAGTTACCTTTCGTATTCAACGCTTTCAATTAGCTCGCAAAACCACTAAACGTGCTCAGTTTATCAATTACCATCAAATTCAAGCTCGTCGCAATTTACTTACTGAATACATTAGTCATTTGAATTACTACCAGAATTATTTAGATCTTCTTTCTGGTTGCTAATCATTGTTGCTTGTTTAACAGATGTCTCGCCCAAGGCCTCCTTCCAAGGCTTTGGTCCCATCCTCCAGTAAACCTAATCAACTCCTTGTTCCACCTCCTTGGAGTTAATAACCCGTCTTATTCCTTGAAATGGTTAATCGTTACCAGTTCTTGGTAATATTTATCGGCCTAATTACTCATCTGCTTTGGCCACAGATCCTTTTGCTTCTAGTCAATCTGTTTCAGTTACTTCATACCTTGCTAACCCAGTCAGGTCATCTCGATCTGATTATACCAAATCACACACCACTAATTTGTTCTATAAAGAATCCAGTCACCCTAAAAGCCAAATCATTCATGAAATTGCTAAATCTTATTTTGGCTCTGGATGCCATTTCATCCTCTCACATCCAAAGAAAACACTCACCTATTACAAAGACATTTTGATTCATCACCAATCAGTTTTAATCAAACCCATTTATGATCGGACCTATGCCAGCAAGGTCTTGTATCATTCTATTTATATTCACAACATTGTTTCCCTAGCTGACTGGGGTCCTCCTTATCAGCTTCGAGAATTACCTGGTCACTCCATTCAATATAATTACCATGATTACATTGATGCTTGGTTCAAGATTTTTTTGTACCAAAACGAGTCATTCAGTCACTCCTGGTTCATTTCCTTTGATCAAAAATTCAAATCTGAGTTACCTACTTGGTTTCTGCAATGGTGGACCCATTATGGCGCCATTTCAGATATTCTTCCTGGTGATCTTATTGAACTAATCAATTATTTCTCTTTGGTTTACCCATTCACCATTCATCAGAAAAAATTTCCATATTTGTTAATTTTTATATCCAAATATAAACTCCCCTGGATATTTAAATGGCATTATGGAATTGATGGTAATATAATCACCCGTCAACATTCAGTCAAATGGTGGGCTAAGTTTAATGTGCCCAGAATTTTTGAAATTGTTCAAGAAGAATTCCCCATTGATCAATGTGCTCCAACTCCTGCTATGATTAAAGCCCAGTAGCACCCAACTGCTGCAATCAGCCAAGGAAGTTAGCCCAGTCTTCCTCCAGTCAACCTTGGTAGTCCCTCATCTAGTGGTACCAAGCCCAATTCATCAAAGTCCAAGGCTAAGTCCAAAGCTCCTGCAGTACTGGCTCAGCCCAAGACTCAGTCAAAGTCCAAATCAAAATCCAAATCCAAGGCTCCAACAAGGCCCAGTTCGCCTCCTGCTCAGCCCAAAATTAAATCCAAAAGCAAGTCCACATTATCCAAAGATGAAGTGGTCCAGTTAGTCTGCCAAATCATGAATCAACGTAAAGCCCAGTCAAACAGTTCAGCCAATTCTGAAGACAGTGCAGATCAGTCACAATCTTCTGAAGGTTCAACTACTCAACCCATTTCATATGGAAGACCCGAGTTCCAAGATGCTCAGGACCCATATGCCTGATCAACATAGGATTCCTTATATTTACAAATTAGCTTCAATCACTACTCTTTTGAGAAAAGCTGCTAATTTGTATCTATAATGATTCCTTTATTCACATGTTCCACCAAAAGTGATGAATAGTAAAACTACTGTTCACTTTTACTATTCATTGTCACTATTCGCTCAGTCAACTTTTGATAAAGCTGCTCAACTGTGCAATCAATCCACCGAAAGCAACCGACAGCCTCTGCTTTACCACATGTGCTGCCAGCTGCATCTTTCAGATAACAAAGTCACATGCTGTTTTCATTTTATATATTGTAATCAAATGTAATCACTTAGCACACTTCAATTTTAGAAACTCTTTATTCTAAGAAAAACCAGAGAGCTCTGAGTGACAATTACCTCTTCCCGTTTGTAACCTAATTAAGATCCTTGCAGTTGCTACAATTGTAATTGCAAGTTATTTTCTGTATGTATTTAAGTGTTAATGTTTATATTTAAATGATTTTGTTTTAAGTGCTTTCCAATTCTGTTTATTTGAATCATCTTTGATTTCATAATCCATGTTCTTCATCTGCTTGCTGCTTCCGCTTTTAGTTGCTCCGAGCGAAGACCCTATTTTCAGCATATTTTGAAAAATTACATTTAATTTACATTTTTATTCTCATCTTTCCAAAGCATTCTAGACATAATTTATGGCTCAATAAGGATTAATAAGCTAACAATCAACATTAATTAGTTGATTTAAAGAATAAGTCATTAACTCAGTGGTACTTGATTAAGAAGCCAACTGAGGAATTGGTTTATTCAGAAAAGAATGATTTAGTAATAAAAGGGGTTTGTGAAATGAGAACCCGTTTCATTTGACTAAAGAAAGAATAAGCCTAGTGGACCTTCGAATTATTTAGAGAGAAAACAAGAAAATCAAGTTTGATCAAGGGAGTAATATTGCGCTTCAATGTGTATATGTTATGTGTTTGTGTAGGTCATGTGCTATTGTCTGCTTGATCTGTCTGATCTGCTTCTGCAACTATTTGTGAGTAATAACTCTGTAAAGCTATGTTTAATTACAAGTATTTTCTGACTGATATGATATGATCTGTTTTCTGAAATGCTATTTTATGAATTATGAATGAATGTCTATTTTTCTGAAATGTACTTGTGGCACCCTTAGTTCACGTGGCCCTTACCCGGGGGTAACAATACCGTGGCCAATATGCATGTGGCCCTCGCCTAGGGTGACAATACTGTGGCTTATATTCACGTGGCCCTTGCCCGGGGGTAACGATACCGAGACCTATATTCACGTGGCCCTTACCTGGGGGTAACAATACCATGGCTATTTGCGCGCAAGATATGGACCTTTATGATCGTCGGTACCGACTATACATGTGGGTCTCAGGACCAAGTTGATATGATAGCTAAGGGGTGTACCACGTATGATTATATGCAAAATCTAAATATGAAAATGATCATGAATATGTATATGAATCTGTTTCTGATTTGGAATCATAATATGCATAAGACTCTGTTTCTGATAAGAATCTGATTTCTAACTCTGTGATGGACATCATTCATTAAACCCTTTACTCTGTTATTATTCACTGGGCACCAGCTCACTGTTTATATATATATATATATATGTATGTAGGTGATCAGGGCGTGACCAAGCTTAGAGGCGTCTGCCTGGAACCAGTTTTTGACAGCCAACCTATGTGCCTCCTGTGGAGGTTCCGGACATGTCTAGTGGTTATGGCTAAGTGCATAAGTTGAAGCCTTGTTTTCCTGTTCAGTTAGACAAGTCTTTGTGTGTTTTGTAAATAGGGCTAAGTCCCTTTTTGTCTAGCTTATATATGTATATATATGATGATGTGTATATGTATGCATATAAAGTTTAAATTTTTTTTGTCTCATATAAGTCTGCACAGCTCAATGGATGTTATATAATTGCTATTTGCTTCCGCAGCCCCTAATTATATGTTAGTCTGTTAAGAGGCTTTTGGTAATCCAAGGATTACTGGCCGGTTACGACGCTAAACCTATAGGGGTGGGTTTGGGTCGTGACACGCACGTTACGCGTCCTGAGATAAAACCGCTCAAGCTCGTGCTTCGCACGTCTTGAGATGAAACCCGCCTAGGGTTGCGCGTCATGCGCCTTGAGATACAAGAGAAAATCGCTCGAGCTCGCATTTTACGCGTCCCGAGATGAAACAAAGAGGTGTGCGATAGATGCACAAAGTGAATAAGTGCGATAGATGCACAAAGCATATTCTATGCAAAACGGACGGCCAATGTATGATGTTAAGTGAAAACATGTTTTATGCAAGAAACAAAAGCATATTCTATGCGAAATTGGAATGATGCGAGATACGTATGCAATATGTATATGTGAAATGCATATTCTATGCAACAAATATGTGAAATGCATATTCTAGCGGCAAATATGTGAAATGCATATTCTATGCAACAATAGAGAACGAAAGGAGAACGAAGGCAAAATGAACAAAAGCAACATTCTATGGCACATTCCGATTTACCTCTCGGAGGAATTGCAATATGTTTAAAAATGATACACCTCGTTCATGTTGTCAAGTGATGAACATTATGCGCCAAAAACATAGTTTTGAGCTTCCCTAAAGACAATCTGAACCCAACAGTGAACTTTTCTTGCTCTTCTTGGGAAAAAAGGACACAAAACAGCATCAAGACTTAGAGGGAGGCCGCCGGCCACCTGCCGGCCACAAAAGGAGGCCGCCGACCACCTGCCAACCATGAACAAGCTTTGCCGGCCACCAATGAGCCTTGCCGGCCATCTGCTGGCCATCGATGGCAGTTTGGGGCAAAATTGACTTTTCATGCACAGGTTTTTAAGAATAGGTATCCACACTTCATTTCCACACAACCTCATGTCCAAAATTCTTCCCTCTTTGTCTCTAGACACTTTTTCTCTCTAGATCCGAGCCTTTTACGTGTTTTCTAATGCCCTACACAAACTTTATTCGCTAAACCCTCTTAGTTCTCTTCACTTTGAACCGATCAAAATTTGATTTCAACACTTTTTTCCTCATTTCCACCCTTCTAGGCTTGTTCCCTTCGAGTTTCTCTCGAGTTTCGCGAACTTTCCCAGGTTTTGACTTTTTCTTCCATTTTCTCTCTCATAGGGTTGACTTTTTCCAAGTTTGCCCTATTTTCTCCATATTTCTTCATTTTTCACCTAATTTTCAGCCATTTTCTAGATGGCAGATGATTCACCACATGACGGGGCTCCTATAGAGGTTCCCCCCATATTCCTACCTGCTCTTGAGGTGGATGAGCCGGTCGTTACTGAGGCCAACATCGAGGCGAAGTTTGAGCCCGAGCTCGAGCCAGAGCCACTACCACTAAGGATATGGCCCTTTGATTCGGAGAGATACCATCCCCGTACATGTATCCTGCCACCTGGAGACATCAGGCACTTTAGCGACTTTATTCACGGTGTACCGGAGGACCTCCTGCTGAGGGAGTCGGCTTCTTACCTTTCATCCATCGCTGTTGAGGTATGAACTCTGTTTTCTTGCATACCTGCCTACCTTTAAACTGTATTTCTTGTATTGTCTTTCATTTGACTGTATTTTCACCATTGCATTTCTTGCATTGCCCTTCATCTGATTGTACTTTCACCACTACATTTCTTGCACTGCCTTTCATCTGATTGTATTTTCACCACTGCCTGATCTGATTCATCTATTTTTTGCCACATGGAGAGTCTCATGCCTTCAGAGGGTACGGAGCCACGATTGCGCGAGATTGGTACGACGAGCTCACTGCTTGGGTTCGCGACATTGTAGACGAGACTAGCTTCGGCCTATTCTGCTCCGGCCTGATGGGGGTTATCGCGAGTTGTCCTCTTCTGGGAGCACTAGTGGAAAGGTGGTGGGACACCACCAACTCTTTCCACTTCTCCACTATCGGGGAGATGACGATGACTCCCTATGACTTCGCCATGATCACTGGCTTAAGAGTAAGGGGTGATCCGATCCCGTTCGATACCGACATGGGAGAGTGGGAGGCCACCTAGGTCGAGCTGCTAGGAGCTCGTCCACCCTTATACCGAACAGCTATGGTTAGATATAGTTGGTTTGCTGAGCATTTCAGAGGGAGTGAGCCTAAGACAGTAGAGGAGATGGAGCAGTACTCTCGGGCTTCCTAATGTTCGTCCTCGATACCACCTTGTTTTCAAACAGGTGGAACACCGTGGGCTTATATCTGCTGAGTGCCCTGGTGACCCTTCCCCGGATGTGCTTCTATGATTGGGGCAGAGCTAGCCTTACCACCCTGTATGGCTACATGAGCTCTACCTCCCGTTTGAGGGGAGAGCTGATCAGAGGCTACTGGCGAGCCTGGGAGGTATGCATTTCAGTTTCCTTTTTGCACTTTACATTTTCTGTTTTATATCTGCTCAACACATGTGCTTTCTGCTTTGCACTTTCTGCATCTGTTCATACATTGTGCTTTCTGCTTTGCACTTTCTACATTTGTTCATACATTGTGCTCATATATCACTGTATTTTCCTTGTAGCTGTGGGTCTATGCTTATTTCCCAGCTCTTGCCCTAGAGCCCATGGAGGAGTTTCCCCTTGCAGTTCCCTATTCGAGGTGGTATGATGACAGATGCCAGCTCAGGACTCGCGAGACCTTCGCATTCTTCTGGCATTATTTTGACATAGTGGTTGCCCACGAGGTAACCCAAAACACAGTTATTTTTGCCTTAACACTGTTTTGGTTCACACTTTTGCAACTAACAGCAACTAACAATCTGTTCACTCTCTATTTGCAGATCATGTGGTAGCCTTGGGCCGTGATACCGACTGGGATAAGGGACCAGTACGCTGGGGCCTGGGCCACTTCTTGTTTCTGTATTCTACTTGAGGGGCCAGTCTGCTGAGCCTGGTTCGTGAGTGAGCGGTTCGTCCGACAGATCGTGGACTTACCGAACCCGATCGTTCCGATGGCACCTCTCGAGTCCATAAGATCAGCAGACAGCCTATTCGTCGGCCCAATTACGCAATTTATGGTGGGCTTGAATGCTGATTACTTTAGAGTAGAGGACGACTACGCGACCTTCATTTAGACTTATCTTATGCCACCTCTGACAGGTGGTTGCGGAGGTGAAGGAGCGAGGGCTCCTGCAGCGAGAGAGGCGCGTTGGGTGACCAGGGCGATTAGAGCGACCAGGGCCCATACTAAAGGGGCTTCTCGGGCGAGGCAGAGGATCGGTTGGCCAGAGCTTTCCACTATGCTCATATGCTAGCGGCATACTGGGGTGGCTTACCAGGTCTCGATTCAGTCTGTAGTGGCTGATTATGAGCTTGTCGGCGTTCGAGGCTCGACTAAGGTATGGACCATACTTTACGATTTGCACCCCACAATTCATTTCAAATATATTTATTGCGACCGCTGATCATGCAAATACATTTGCAAGCATCGATAGAGTACAAGGGGAGCGTTTTCGAGCTGATAGCCTCATTGATGGGCATGGTACAGAGGAGGGAAACGCTGCTCAGTCTCCATGGTATCCCGGTAATTTCTTCAGTTTGGACTTCATACTTATGAAATTTCCACTGATGCACTAGCATTTTAACTGTAGACTTCCCCAAACTACACTGATACATTGCATTGGCATACTGTATTCACCCACTGTATTCATACACTATATCTGACTTTTGCATACACTTATTCTGTATACTATGCTTGCATCTGATACACACACTGAAACTGATATGTGACAACTGTCTTTTCAGATCCCAACTATATCGAGTGCACCAGCAGCGGCAACAACGACACCAGCAGTATCGCTCCAGTAGCAGAGAGGAGAGGCAGAGACAAGAGTACCGGAGCCCAGAGTAGTCCTCTAGAGCCTATCTTGAGGGATGACGATACCGAGACTAGTGGCTCGGAGGAGACAACGAGTCAGCATTCTGAGTCGTCTGAGAGTGGAGATGATAATGCCGGCTCGAGTTCCGAGAACGGAGGCAACGATACTGATGAGGGTTCTAAGGTAGAGAGTGGAGACGATGCCGGCTCTGGCTCAGAGATTGATTCAGACAGCGGCGCTGATGGAGATAGTGCCCCAGAGTCTTCTTCTCTGAAGACGAGGACGAAGAGGGCCTCTCGAGCATGAGGCGACTGACGCTAATTTTTTTGTATTTTTGCTTAATTTGTTTTTGTTGGGTAGCATTAGCACATGTATAGCTTTAGGAAGTTTTATTTGCTTTAAAACTTGTACTCATCTTTTGTAAAAAAAACCATAATCGGAATGAAACCTTACAGTTTTTATAAAAAGTGTTGTTATTTTTGCATCATGAGCACCATATAGCATGAAATGGACATGGAATCGAAATAGCCAAGAGCACTTGATTGAAACAAAATTCTTAATCGGGCAATGAACCGACCAACAACCAAAATAAAAAATATTAAAATACAACTCGATAAACAAAACAGAGACAACTTGATAAGCAAAGTAAAAACAACTCAAATACAGTTCAACAAACTTGCTAAAACTAAAAGGACTTAAAATAAGACTTTAAAACATACAAAGAGCAGAACAAAACATATGCTTTCAGCATTGTTTAGCACACAGGTGGACGACAGGGCAGAAAAGAAAGCTGCCGGCCACAGAAGGAGCCTGCCAGCCATCTGCCGGCCACAAGAGGTGGCCGGCAGCCTGCTGACCACCAATGTGGCCTGTCGACCACCTGCCAGCCATCAACGCGAAGAACCTCCAGATTGTTGACAGCTGGCTTCCACTCACTGCCTTATCTTCTACAAAAGGGTTCAGCTTCGTGATTTCTCTTCAGAACTTCATTTCAGTCTTAAATTCTTCCAAAAATAGAACCATTTTTCACCGAAAAACTCTCGGATTGGATTGCGACAGACGGCTCGGAAAAGGTAAATTTTCGAGGTTTTGGCATAAATGCAATTTTTCCGTTGACCCGAACTCCACTTTGTTTTCTGTTTTTTTATGTCGCGGCTCGATGCTGGGACCTAATTACATACGTCTTTAGCTTCGGGGACAAGAAATATTCTCGACAATTGAAGAATTTCAGGCACTAATAGAATCCTAGCGCGATGAGAAAATCATACCCTAGCCCCATTTTGGCTACGCCCAAGGTTTGGGACAGATGTGTGGACTCACTCTGCATGACGCTCGATCTCTGACCCACAACGGAGAGCTAGACATTCCCAGTTTGATTCATCAATTTTCTGATGTCGGTGACGATGGCGACCTTTTCTTGCAGGGTTTTTGGCAACATGCCCTCTGCTTATGTATGCTGGCTCATTTCCTTCTTGCCCCTAGTTTTGGCGGGTCCAATATCCAGTTAATCGAAGTGGCCCAAGGTTTGAAAGAAAACAAGAGTTGCATTAGCTTGGCACTGGCCGAGACTTTGATGGGCTTAGATGTTTCATCGGTGAGAGACCACCAGATTTGCGGGGAGTCCACTACTTCTTCAGGTAATGTTTCCCACCCTTACTCATATGTGTTTCTCACATCACTCGGCACTCATGCTCTGTTTTTCTCTCAAAGCCCACTTTTCTCTCATCATACATCTCTCTTTTCTTTAATCCCTTCCCAGGTGTGGCTTATTGATAAGCTGAAGGTAGTGGACTCTCGCCCTGAATACTTAGCTCGAGGCTATTTCTTCCACCACCAACTAGTGGATTTCCTGAATGAGGGATGGTGGTGCCATTGGATGTGCAACAGGTTTGCAACTAACATAACTTGGTGCTGCCCTTGGCTTAATCTGACCGAGATGACAACTTGGTATTCAGTTGGTCAGCCTCACACACTGTGTGTTCTACTTTCCTTTCCGGTTCAGACGTCAGTTTGGGCATGATCAGATCTACCCAGATGAGGGGGCAGAGTACCCGATTTCATTCCCTATTCGTGGTTCACACTTGGCTAGGTATCTCCTGCTTAGAGGACGAGAGAGTTTCTGGTCCCTGCCCCTAGTTTCAGTTGCGCCCTTTCTGGTGAATGCTTGGCTTGGCTCGAGGAGGAGGCACAAACTGGGCCCACTTTGGCTTCAGAAGCTTCCATAAGCACGAGTGGGGGACGCAAGGGCACCTGACTCATCTATGCCCCTAGTTTATGAGTCCCTAGTTTATTGCTTTGACCTTTTCTTTTCAAGTTTTTTCAATGTAATAAAAGCACCTTTGATTTGTATTAGAGAGTTGGAGAACTTTATGTTAAAATCAATGAAATTAAAGTTGTGAGCACCGAGAATTTTTCTTTTGGTCCAAAAATGGTCTAAGTTGTAAAAGATAAAATTTGAACAAAGTCAACTTTTATTAAAACTTTTCAAAACCATTTTTGAAAAGAATCACCATATAGCGACTTCAATTTTTGGCCAGTTATCTATTGCATTATGAACTCGGGTTGGTATGGTTTAGAATGGTAATTCATGTTTTGTTTCCCTTGTCTCCCCTTATCTTGGTTATCGAGTTGTAGTTGTGTGTTTGGAACAGGTTGGTTGCTTGTTTTTCCAAACCTATGATGTCTAGATTTTTGGCTCTTCCTCTCGAGCAAGCATTCTTGCGCTCAAGCAGGCTTCACAAATTTTGCTCCTCCGCTTGAGCGACCATTCTTGCGCTCGAGCAGGACTTGTTAACTCTCAGTATTTTTGCAAACCTGCAAATACTGGAAGAGTGCATTGGACGCTCGAGTGTCCAGTCTTACGCTCGAGCGGGGTCCTTCGTTTGCAAAACTTCTGGAAATGTGCATTCCACACTCGAGCGCCACTTTTCACACTTGAGCGGAACCTGTGTCTGAGGCTCAAGCGTCACTTTCCACGTTCGAGCGGACTGCGTGCATAACAGTCCGTGAAGATGATGTTTTGTATCACTTTTTCACTTCCCTCTCTCTCTAAAACTTTCCAAAAACCTAGATCTACACTTTCTGTCTCTAAAACTCACATTCTCTCTTAGATTTCATCTAGATCCGTTGATCTTTTCACCCTAGTGCCTTTGAGAAAAAGGTAGAGTGCATCAAGACCTTTCATTTTGATCCGATTAGGAGTGGGTTTCGGCGTTCTTGGAGTTTCACTCTTGCTTGACTCATCTTCTCTCTTTGAGGTAGGGATTCTTCTACACCTTCATATGATATTTAGCTTAGATATTTGTTATTTGTTTAACAATGGTGTGGTTTGAGGATGCTTTAAGTAAAACCTAGGGTTTGGGTATAAAATGGAAAGAGGGGTTTTTGATGAATGAGAAGAAAATGATTGTGGGATTTAAAAATAATGTTGTGTGATGTTAAGATTGTTGATTTTGGCACTTGATTGAGATTTGGGAAAAGATGGAGTTTGCTCTAAAATAAGTATTATAATTACTTTATATAAATAAATGAAATTGATGTTGTAAACATGGAATTGACAAGTATTGAAATAAATGGCGAAATTGAATAGGTGATATGTATCACCTTTGGAAATTTTGAATAAATTATCTGTCATGAGATTGTATATCTGTTTAGAAATAACTGTATTGGGTTATCGATGGAGGATAGCCATGATTGTTGTAGAAATTGCATGTGGATTAAGGAAATTGAAACTAGTCCATGGTTGGTTATCATTGAATATGATTACGTGTTTATATACATTGTATATGTATGATTAATTGGGAGTGGAAAGTGGATGTGCTCCAGGTATGGTTATGTGTTAAAATACATTGAATATGTATGAATGTTTGTTTGGGAGGAGAAAGGGGATGGACTCCATTATAACTAAGTTGGCCGGAGTGTCCTGGGTGAAAGTCCCGAAACTATACATGGGAAATTTCCGTAAAATGGCAATTGCAGTGCTTGTATAGCCTACGTTTACATGGGTCTCGTTTGACGATTTCCCGTAGACTAAATATCCGTGAAAGGACAGTTTGAAGTGTGTATGTATAATTTGTATGATTAGAAGACCATTGAGTTGTAGTCTCAGTTTGGTTAATGAAAAATAATGAAATTGACTCATGAATAGAGATAAATAAATGAATTGGAAATGAATTGGAGAAAATCGGATTATGAATTGAGATTTGATATCTTATGAGAATATAAATTGTGGATGTTCTATCATAAACATTGTATACACTCCTTGTACTTATACCTTTGCTAAATTCCAAATACTATGTTAGATGATTCCTACTGGGCTGTGGTTCACCCTATTTGGAAAAAACATTTTCAGGAAATGATGGCATACCTCCACCAAGGAAATAGCGTTGGAGGAATCTTTGGGAAACAAGAGCTTCTTGTTTTGTTTTAATTTTTGTATAGCCTAGGGCTAAATTTGTATGAGCTAGTCTTCTCTTGTTGTAACCAAGCCAGGACCTGGAAATGTGTAAGCTCGAAGGGCATTTATTTATATTAAACTCTTTTGTATTATTAATCTCATGTAATGAAAGGACTTATTGCTCTGATTCATGCAATTATTAATATATGTTTGGAGTTGTATTTCTGTATTATTTTGGGGTCATTACAACTTGGTATTAGAGCGTACCGGGTTTGAATACTTTGGGTACGTGGGAAGTGGTTAATACCACAATGGGTTTGACTCGCTTGTTAGAGACTTAAGTATGGACAATATGTGTTTATATTATAACATGCTTATATGATTTTATGGGTATGAGATTTAGTTCCTAGGATGTTGATTGGGTCTACGGGTTTCTGGAAGTCCCTATTAGAAGAGCATTTGATCACTGCTATTTCTAATTGGAACTTTAGCAATGCCGCGGGACTGTCACTGTCTAAGAAAGAAATTCGTATGTGTTTACGTGATTATGTGCTTATGTAGAGTGAATTATTGCTGTCAAACGTATTAGGAAGTGAGTGAGTTAGCTTCGGCACATTTGTAAATGTGCTAATCTCTTTGTTACCTTTATTAGGATGTCAGGATATGGTCGTGATGGTAGGCGTGGTAGGCCTAGGAGGCACGAGGTGCCTATACTGGATGATATTCTAGCGCAGGAAGAAGGGGTTGGTCAGGCCAACATGGCCGAACCAGTCGGTCGGCAGGCCATGGGCACGTTAGCCTGTGAGATGGCTGGAGCTTTGTGGGAATCTATGGACATTCTTAGAGCTAAGAACAAGTTCAGGCCCAGGTTGTTGACACTGGGCCATCTTTTCTGAAGAGAGAGTTCTTCCGGTCAAATTTGGACGAGTTTGTGGGTGATCCTAAGGAGCCACTGAAGGCAGATAAGTGGTTGGAACAGATGGTGAAGACGTTTGAGATCCTTGGCATCGAAGACGGGGGTTTGAGAGTGACCTTGGCGTTTTTCCAGTTGAAGGGAGACGCGGGTCAATGGTGGAAGTATGTATTGGGACGTATTGGAGGGACTTGGGAAGCTTTCGTCAACGCCTTCCAAGACAAGTTTTTGCTTCCCACGGTCAGGGAGAAGTTGAGAGATTAGTTTTCTCATGCTAGTGGCTCAGTTTGAGGCCACATTCACTAGCCTCTCTAGTTTGCACCTAAGTTGGTGGCGATTGAGGAACGCCGTTGTTTGGAGTTTGAGAAGAGGTTGAGGACCGGACTCATGTTTCGAGTGGCCGGGTCCATGATTAGAGACTATGGGCGCCTTGTAGAGGTGGCGGCCCATCTTGAGACCATCATGCAGGTAGAGGAGGAAAGTATGAGGGCCGCCAAGAAGAGTCAAGATAGTTAGGGGGACGGTTAGAGGCAGAGGGTTCTAACCCTCAGCAGTCCTAGGGAGTACAGTCGAGGTCTATCTTTCCAATGCCGAGTACAGGTTCAGGAATAGGTGGTCAGGGGGATGTAACTTGTTTTAAGTGTGGTCAGTTGTGCCACAAGTCTCCAGCTTGCTCGCAGAGAGGAGGAGGGCAGCGAACAGCTTCATCTTCGGCTCGCTCTCAGGGCCAGAGTTAGGGTTGAGGGAAGCCGCCCACTTGTTATCAGTGTGGTTAGGCGAGGCACCTGAAGAGGTTTTGCCCACAGTTGGGTAGCACATATGGTGCGCCTGGTTTCAGATAGACACCGAGTCACCAGCCAACACAGTCAGCACAGGCCTTGAGGGCCAATCAAGGAGCCTCTTCGACCTAGTCAGTGCAGCAGGTTTATGCTCCGAGGGTGAGCAGGTAGATCACAGGCCGACAGGACGTGTGTATGCTGTTATCGCGCCAGATCTTGTACCAACTCTGTCTGTAGTGAGAGGTACCTTCTTGTTTTGTAATTCAGTTGCTAGTGTATTGATTGATATGAGTGCATCCCATTCTTTTATCTCGTCTGCATTTGCATAAATTTTGGGATTGGAGTTGGCACAGTTCGCATCTCCTATTTGTGTAGAGTCACCTATTGATGGTGAGGTTATTCTGAAACTGGGGTGTTGGGGTTGTGACATCGAGGTTGCAGGTCGTCGATTACTTTTGCATTTGTATTACTTGGCATGTCTAGTTTTGATGTTATATTGGGTATGGACTGGTTATCATCATACCGGGCTGTTATAGATTGTTACCGCCAGAGAGTTACTATATGCACTTAGAGCGATGATTGCTTTTATTTCTTGGGAGATTGAGTGGATAGAGTCTTACCAATGGTATATGACCCGCGTGGGGGGAGTGAACTTAGTTGTTTCCTTACTAGCCTTTTGAGTAGTGAGTGTGATGAAGTTCGGGTTGAGTTACCAAGGGTGGTTTATGAATACCCCGATGTTTTCCTTGAGGACCTTACTAGTTTGCCACCTCACCGGAAGATCGAGTTATTTATTGATTTAGTGCCTGGCACGGCACCAATTTCTATGGCATCGTATCGGTTTACAACCGCTGAGAAGAAAGACGGAGCCTTACGACTTTGTATCGATTACCGATAAGTTGAATCGAATTACTGTTAAGAACAAGTATCCAATGCCTCGTATAGATGATCTATTTGATCAATTGAAGGGGTCTTGTTGTTTCTCCAAGATAGACTTGAGGTTGGGTTATCATCAGTTAAGGGTAAGGGAGGAGGATATCCCAAAGACGGTATTCCGTACGCAGTATGGCCATTACGAGTTCCTAGTGATGCCTTTTGGGCTAACCAATGCTCCAGCTGTATTTATGGATTTGATGAACCGGATTTTCCGTGAGTTCTTAGATCACTTTGTGGTCGTCTTTGTAGATGATATTTTGATTTATTCGCCTTCTGAGGAGGAACACGAGGAGCACTTGCGAGTGGTGCTTGAATTGCTTAGAGCCCATAAGCTGTATGCTAAATTTGGGAAGTGTGAGTTCTGGCTGAAAGATGTTAAATTCCTAGGTCATGTAGTGTCCGGGGAAGAGGTAACTGTAGATTCATCCAAGATAGAGGCAGTGCAAGACTGGGGACAACCTAAGAATGCCATTGAGATCCGTAATTTTCTGGGGTTGGCCGGGTATTATCGGAGATTTGTGAAAGACTTCTTCAAACTAGCTCCACTTTTAACTAGACTAACGAGGAAGGGAGTCAGATTTGTATGGGATGAGACTTGTGAGAAATGGTCCCAAGAACTTAAGGTTAGACTTACCACAGCTCCAGTGTTGATTATTTCGGAGAGGGGTTTGGGTTATTCAATATATTGTGATGCCTCACGGGAAGGTTTGGGTTGCGTTTTGATGCAAGAGAGAACGGTAGTAGCCTATGGCTCTCGGCAGTTGAAAATACACGAGATGAACTACCCTACTACCCTACTCATGATCTAGAACTAGTAGCGGTGATATTCGCCTTGAAAATTTGGAGGCATTATCTGTATGGTGAGAAATTTGAGGTGTTTTCCGACCATAAGAGTCTGAAGTATCTGTTTACTCAGAAGGACTTGAACTTGAGGGAGAAGAGGTGGATGAAATTCATTGAGGATTATGATTTTGAGTTACATTATCATCTGGGAAAGGCTAATGTTGTGGCCGATGCCTTGAATAGGAAATCCATTAGTCGCATAGCTTGTATTGCCATCCCGAAATGGGAGATGTTGGGTGCTCTTGGGAAGTTTGACTTACATCTTGGTGAGTTCGTTGAATCTACGACCTTGTTTTCTATAGTTGCACAACCTACACTTGTGAACCAAGTGTTAGAGGCGCAAATGGGTGATCTTGAAGTAGAAACCATTAGGGAGAAAATCTCCAGTGCAAAAGTAGAACAAGGCTTGAGTGTGTATCCTGACTCGAGTGTTAGATACCGAGACCGTTTGTTTGTGCCAGAGTCTTACTGAGAGGAAGTACTCCGAGAGTTTCACCATTCACACCTTGCGGTGCATCCGGGAGGCACAAAGATGGATCATGACCTGAGTTGCCAGTTTTGGTGGAGAGGTATGAAGAAAGATGTAGCCGTGTTTGTATTGAAGTGCCTTACTTGTCTGCAAGTGAAGGCCAAGCATTAGAGGCCAGTGAGTCTTTTGCAACCCTTGCCTATATCCGAGTGAAAATGGGATCATGTCACAATTGATTTTTTTGTGGGCCTTCCGAGGACTCAACGGGGTAATGATTCCATTTAGGTGGTAGTTGACTGATTAACCAAGTCTGCGCATTTCATAACTATGCGCTCCTGTGACAATTATTTCGGATAGAGATCCGCGTTTTACAGCTCGATTGTGGCAGAGCTTACAGAGTCCCTTGGGTACTAGATTGACCTTTAGTACTGCATATCATCCTCAGACCGATGGGCAGTCTGAGCATACTATTCAGATCCTTGCGAATATGCTTCGAGGCTGTGTCCTTGATTTCAAAGGTTCGTGGGAGAGGCACTTGCCCTTAGTGGAGTTTGCCTATAACAATAGCATGTAATCGAGTATTGGCATGGCACCTTTTGAGGCCTTGTATGGCCGACTGTGTAGATCTCCGGTGTGTTGGGCTGAGGTGGGTGATGCACCTTTGTTGGGCCCATAGTTGGTTCGAGAAACGATAGAGAAGGTGACACTTATTCGTAAGAGGTTGGTTACGGCTCAGAGTCGCCAGAAGAGTTATGCCAATCGTAGGAGGAGACCTTTGTTTTTTGAGGTGGGAGATCATGTCTTTTTGAAAATATTACCTAGACGGGGTTTGATGAGATTTGGGAAAAGTGAGAAGTTATCCCATCAGTTTATTGGCCTTTTTGAGATCCTTGAACAGATTGGAGAGGTTGCTTATCATTTGGCGTTGCCGCCACAACTTTTCAGAGTGCATGGCGTATTTCATATTAGCATGCTTCGGAAGTATGAGTCGGATCCATCGCACGTGTTGGATTGGACCGACTTAGAGGTAGATGAGGATGCCTCGTATGAGAAGAGACCGGTGAGGGTCTTGGATAGGAGGAACCAAGTCTTGCGAGGCAAGACAATTCCCTTAGTAAAAGTATTGTGGAAACATCACAGAGTCGAAGAAGCGACTTGGGAACGTGAATTGGAAGTTTGAGAGAAGTATCCAGACTTATTTATTAATGTTTGAACATGTATTGTATTGTGATTATGATTGGTAGAATGTGAGAACATTGTATATGTTTTAGAAAGGTAGAAACATTGTATATGTTGTTTTCACTTTGGAAACATGAATTTATTTTAAACATTGTATATGTTTTGAGAATATGGAATATCATATGTGTTGTATCACTTTTGGAAAACATTATATAAGCTATGTAAAGATTTTGAGAACTTAGACCTTGGTTTAAACATTGCAAATGTTTTAGGAAATTGTAAATCTCATTTTTATTTGGGACTTATGAATCGAGTCAATGAGAACGAATGACCAGAGGATGGGTCATGATGTTGAACTTGTAAGAATAGCATTGTTGTGAATGATTAAATCTTGATTTCGAACTTGATTTGTAATTTCGGGGACGAAATTCCTTAAAGGGGAGAAGTTATAGCGACTTTGGTTTTTGGCTAGTTATCTAATCCATTCCGGACTCAGGTTGGTATAGTTTAGAATGGTAATTCATGTTTTGTTTCCCTTGTCTCCCCTTATCTTGGTTATGGAGTTGTAGTTGTGAGTTTGGAATAGGTTGGCTGCTTGTTTTTCCAAACTTGTGATGCCCAAATTTTTGGCTCTTCCGTTTGAGCGGGCATTCTTGCGCTTGAGCGGGCTTCACAAATTTTGCTCCTCCGCTCGAGCGGCCATTCTTGCGCTCGAGCGGGACTTGTCAACTCTCAGTATTTTTGCAGACCTGCAAATACTGAGAGAGTGTATTGGACGCTTGAACGTCCAATCTCACGCTCGAGTGAGGTCCTTTGTCTATAAAACTTCTGGAAATGTGCATTCCATGCTTGAGCACCACTTTTCACACTTGAGCGGGACTCTATGCCTAACGCTTGAGCGTCACTTTCCACGTTTGAGCGGACTGTGTGTATAACAGTTCGTGAAGATGATGTTTTGTATCACTTTTTCACTTTCCTTTCTCTCTAAAACTTTCCAAAAACCTAGATCTACACTTTCTCTCTCTAAAACTCACATTCTCTCTTAGATTTTATCTAGATCCGTTGATCTTTTCACCCTAGTGCCTTTGAGAAAAAGATAGAGTGCATCAAGACCTTCATTTTGATCCGATTAGGAGTGGGTTTCAGCATTCTCGGAGTTTCACTCCTGCTTGACTCGTCTTCTCTCTTTGAGGTAGAGATTCTTCTACACCTTCATATGATATTTAGCTTAGATATTCGTTATTTGTGTAACAATGGTGTGGTTTGAAGATGTTTTAAGTAAAACCTAGGGTTTGGGTATAAAATGGAAAAAGGGGTTTTTGATGAATGAGAAGAAAATGATTGTGGGATTTAAAAATAATGTTCTATGATGTCAAGATTGTTGATTTTGGCACTTGATTGAGATTTGGGGAAAATGGGGAGTTTGCCCTAGAATAAGTATTATAATTACTTTGTATAAATAAATGAAATTGATGTTGTAAACATGGAATTAGACAAGTATTGAAGTAAATGGCGAAATTGAATAGGTGATATGTCTCACCTTTGGAAATTTTGAATAAATTATCTGTCATGAGATTGTGTAGCTGCTGAGAAATAACGGTATTGGATTATCGGTGGAGGATAGCCATGATTGTTGTATAAATTGCATGTGGATTAGGGAAATTGAAATTAATCCATGGTTGGTTATCATTGAATATGATTATGTGTTTATATACATTGTATATGTATAATTAATTGGGAGTGGAGAGTGGATGTACTCCACGTATGGTTATGTGTTAAAATACATTGAATATGTATGAATGTTTGTTTGGGAGGAGAAAGGGGATGGACTCCATTATAACTAAGTTGGCCAGAGTATCCTGCGTGAAAGTCCTGAAACTATACATGGGTACCGATCCTGCGGACGAAATTTTCGTAAAATGGCAATTGCAGTGCATGTATAGCTTACGTTTACATGGGTCTCGTATGACAGTTTCCCTCGAACGAAATATCTGTGAACGGACAGTTTGAAGTGTGTATGTATGATTTGTATGATTTGAAGACCATTGAGTTGTAGTCTCAGTTTGGTTGATGAAAAATAATGAAATTGACTCATGAATTGAGATAAATAAATGAATTGGAGAAAATTGGATTATGAATTGAGATTTGATATCTTATGAGAATATAAATCGTGGATGTTCTATCATAAACATTGTATACACTCCTTGTACTTATACCTTTGCTAAATTTCATATACTGTGTTAGATGATTCTTACTGGCTGTGGTTCACTCTATTTGGGAAAAACATTTTTAGAAAATGATGGCATTCCTCCACCAAAGAAATAGCGTTGGAGGAATCTTTGGGAAACAAGAGCTTCTTGTTTTGTTTTAATTCTTGTATAGCCTAGGGCTAAATTTGTATGAGCTAGTCTCCTCTTGTTGTAACCAAGCCAGGACCTGGAAATGTGTAAGCTCGAAGGGCATTTATTTATATTAAATTCTTTTGTATTATTAATCTCATGTAATGAAAGGACTTATTACTCTGATTCATGCAATTATTAATATATGTTTGGAGTTGTATTTCTGTATTATTTTGGGGGCGTTACACACCACTTGATACGCACGGAATCAATCCTCAAGATGTACAACTTCGAATCCAAAAGATCACAAATTGCCCTTTGACTGAATAGCACTGCTCTGCATTGTAACTAGCTCTTCTCTCAGAGTGCAGATCACAACCGAACCCTCAGATAAAGGATGAACGAAGATGACCTAATCAAATACATGGACAGGACAGTTGAGTTGGAGGTGATTACGACTGGACTTGAGGATGAAGTTGCCTACGTACCCGAAGATGGGAATCAGGCCTTACATAGTTCGGTTTAGGTTCTTTCGAGTATTGACTCTCTCCTTTTGTGCTCTAACTTTTGCCAAGGCCGCCCTTTAGGGTTTTCAATCTTGCGAGCTCAATTTTTCTTTATTTCTAATTTTTTGTGCTCTAACTTTTGCCTAGGTTGTCCTTCCGGGTTTTCGGCTTTGTGAGCCTCTTAGGGATAGTATTTCTTCAATTTGTCCATGTTGATGGGTTAACAAAATTCTGACAATCTAAGTCCATGAGAATGACAGCTCCACCTGACCAGATAGTTTTGATGATGTAAGGACCAGTCCAATTGGGTCTGAACTTGTCCCTAGGATCATAAATGGGAGCTCGGTTGTCTTTCGGCACCATATCTCCCTTTTTGAGATTCTGGGACTTAACCTTCTTGTTAAAAGCCCTAACAATCCTGCGTTGATAGCCCCGAAAATGGTACAATACTTTCAGCATTCTCTCATCGAATAGCATTAACTTCTCAAACCTGTTCTGTTGCCAATTCGCCTTTACTATCTGACACTCAGCCATAACTCGCAGCGACGGGACTTTTATTTAAATTGGCAGAACAGCTTCCATCCCATAGACGAGAGAATAAGGAGTTGCCTCTGTAGACATCCGGATTGACGTTCTATAGTCCCAGAGTGCAAATGGCAATTTATCTGGCCAGTTCCTGTACGTCTCAACCATCTTCTGCAAAATATGCTTGATATTCTTGTTGATGGCTTCAACTGCTCCGTTGGTTTACGGCAGATATGTAGATGACTTATGAAAAGCCACATTGTATTTCTCCAACAAGTCTATTACCTCTTTCTTGAAGTGGGAGCCATTATTTGATATGATCTTGTTTAGGACTCCGTACTAGTAAATGATGTTGTTTCTGATGAACTTAGCCACATGCACTATTTTCAACACTGTATAGGACTGAGCTTCTACCCACTTTATGAAGTAATCAATCGCCACTAGAACGTATTCATGCCCATTTGACCCATTTGGTGTTACTGTGCCGATGATGTTGATTCCCCAAACTGAGAAAGGCCATGGTGAAGTCATGTTATACAGCTTCAACGGCAGGATATTCATGCGATTAGCATAAATTTGGCATTTGTGGCATCGCCAAACAAAATCAATATAATCCTCCTCCATGGTGGACCAATAGTAACCTTGCTTGAGAATCTTCCGGGCTAACATTACTCCGTTCATGTGCGCTAAGCACTCTCCCCCATAGATGGCCTCCATCAAGCGCTTCGATTCCTCTTTTTCAACACACAACTTGTACATTCCCAGATAACCTCGTTTGTACAATTTACCTCCGCAGATGATAAATTGGATGACTATTCACCGTATTCCCCTTTTGTCCTTGGCATTTGCCCCTGGTGGATAAACCTCCTTTTCCAAGAAGTTCCAGATATCGCAGTACCAAGGGTTTTTGTCTTGCGCATCATCTATATCGGCGATAGTTTCATAGGCCGACGTGTATCTCTGCTCAATGATGATCGGACCTATCCGGACTCTGAGTGGGATGTCTATCATGGATGATAGAGTTAATACAGCATCAGCGAACCTGTTGTTCTCTCTCAGTAGATGCGTGAAAGTCAATTTTTCAAACCTAAGAATCAAATCGTCCAGGGTCTGGTGATAAATCTTCATTTTTTCTTCTTTGACCTTCCAGTCTCTATTTTCTTGAGAAACAACAAGGTTCAAGTCCCCGATAACATCCAACCTTTTTGCCCTTAGTTCCAAGGCGGCTTCTAAACCGGCGATACACGCCTCATATTCTGCTTTGTTGTTGGACACCTTGAACCGGAGTTTGAAGGCTAGAGGTATATGGGAGTCATTGAGTGCTATCAGCGACACACTTATCCCATAACCGTATTGATTGGACGCTCCGTCAAAGTACATTGTCCAAGTCTCCTCCTCAACTTGCAGAATGGCTTCATCTAGGAACAGGTATTCTACTGCTTCATCCCCTTCTACTGGGTGATTTGCTAGGAACTCCGCTACAGCTCTCCCCTTGATTGACTTGCGGGTAACATACTTGAGATGAAATTCAGAGAGAAGAAGCAACCAATGAGCTAGCTTACCCGTAAGCACTGGTTTCTCAAAGAGATATTTGATGGGATCTAATCTCGAAGCCAGAATTACGGAGTGAGCTAACAAATAGTGTCTCAATTTCCTGGTAGCCCATACTAAGGCTAGGCAAGCTTTCTCCAACGGAGTATAGCGGGTCTCGTATTCCAGCATTTTCTTGCTCAAATAGTACATGTCTTTCTCCACCCTATCCTCAGATTCCTAAGCAAGCATGCATCCTATTGTGGTGTCTATTACTGACAGATATAGAATCAAAAGTTTCCCCAGCTCCGACGGCGACAACACGAGCGGATTCTGAAGGTACTGCTTAATCAGATTAAAAGTAAATTGACATCGATCATCCCATCGAAATTTTGTTCCTTTCTTTAGGAGACCAAATAGTGGTTCACAAGTCAAGATTAATTTGGAAATAAACCGTATTATGAATTGCACTTTACCCAGAAAGCCTCGCATCTCCTTTTCAGTCCTTGGTGGTGGCATTTCTATGATGGCCTTGATTTTGGAAGGATCTACCTCGATGCCCCCTCTGTGTGATCAAGAAGCCCAGTATTTTCCCTGCTGTTACGCCGAAAGTACATTTCTACGGATTCAACCTCAGTCTGTATTCTCTGATCCGTTAAAAGAATTTCTTTAAGGTGTTGTAGTGGCCCTCTCTTTCCTTGGACTTGACAATCATGTCGTCCATGTATACCTCGACCTCTTTGTGGATCATATCATGCAGAATAATGGTTGCAACCCTTTGATAGGTAGCCCCGGCATTCTTCAGCCCAAACGGCATCACCCGATAGCAGTAGGTACCCCACGGTGTAGTAAATGCATTTTTCTATCTGTCCTCGGGCGCCATCAGGATCTGGTTATACACGAAAAATCCATCCATGAAAGAGAGCAATGTATGGCCCATAGTGAAGTCCATTAATTCATCAATATGTGGCAGGGGAAAATCATCCTTCGGACTAGCCTTATTCAAATCCCTAAAGTTGACACAGACTCTGATTATGCCATCCTTCTTTAGGACTGAAACAATGTTGGCCAACCACGTTGGATACTCAGACACAAGCAAGAACCCTGCCTTAATCTATTTGGTAACTTATTTCTTAATCTTCAAAGCCCAATTCGGACATATTCTGCGCAACTTCTACTTGACAGGTGGGGCTCGGGATCGAGAGGGATCCGATGTTGTACAATCTCAGGATCGATTCCAGGCATGTCTTCGTAAGACCACGCGAAAACATCTTTGAAATCTTTTAATAAAGTGACTAAGCGCTCGTGCTCCTCTGAAGACAACGTGGACCCGATCTGGACCAAATGCGGATCCTTCTCAATACCAATATTAATAGTAATGATTTCATCAGCACAAGGTTTTGCAAACCTCTCCTTATCCCGATTAATCAAGTTTTTCAAAACCAAAGAAATTCCTTCCTCTTCGTTTTCATTAAAATTCTGAAAATCTTGGTCAATGCAATAAACAAGCGGCATAGAGAAATACTCAGAATCAGCAGCGTTCTTATTCATAAAGCCCAGCTCATCTAGCTCTTCGGTTACAACCGACTCAAAAACAAAAGAAAAAGAGGACTTGGACAAGACCTTGGCATCCGGGTTATCACCCCCAGGAATACCAGACTCAGACTCAGAAGAATCGGATTCTGATTCCGACTCCATAGACTCTGTGGAATTAGATTCGGGCTCATCACCTGACTTAGAATTAGACAAGTAGCCCTCCTCCAGTTACCAGATAAGAGATGGTGCTTTAGATGCATCCAAAATGTGGCTAGACAGGTTCACACCCGGTTATCATGGAGATGGTAAGGTTATCCCCCAAGCTTTCTAAGTCAGCCAGAGGATCTGTAAAGAGACATGCCAGTGTTGTCCTTACTCCAAGCTCGCTGTTGTTCGAGTCACTTTCCATGCTTTGTCCAGCTTCAGTACTGGGTTCAGCCTTTTTCTCGGGATCACTGTCTTATAACTTGAGGTCGAAGAAGATTTCGAAGCCAGGGACACGCTGCTGCGCAGAATTCATCTAGGGCTCGAGAAAGCCACAAAATGGGAAATCTTCTCCCTCCCGAACAAAGTGGCCATTCAACGTTCCCCGGATCGGCCCGTGAACGAGCTCATAGTGTTTCCCGGCCTGCTTGGCTCTGGCAATGCCTTTCATCTCTTATTTTTTCCTGACCCAATCCTTTTTGGTGGGTACATATCCCAACCCAAATGTATGCGGATCATGCGACACATCGGTCAATGCCGTGACGCCTTTTCGGCCACTTCTTCCAATCCTCATTCCTGGCATATGTTGTAGTTTGTTCATAAAATAAATGGACTAAGTGCTGACATACATGCCTTCATCTGCTGCCAAGATGGTCTGCACTACTCGGGCTTCAGCCAGCGTAAACCTTGAGAGGAAAACATCCTCCTCTCCAGCACTGGTGTAGTTACCTCTGGCAGAGGATGATTGGACGAATTTCCAAAGACGATCGCCACTCCCTTCTCGTGAGGGTATTTCAGCATTTGGTGGAGGGTAGAGGAGACTGCTTTTACCAGATGCATCTAGGGTCTTCCTAGCAGTAAGTTGAAGGTGGCTGGTACATCTAGGACATGGAACTCGACATCCTGTTGAGCTGGGCCCACTTGAACTCTGATTTGTACCGTGCCCATACCCTCCCTGCTTGTGTTATCATATGCTCGAATCACTTGGGCTGTGGGCACGAAGTCAGCTAGTTTCAGGCCGATGACATAAGCTGTGCGAGAAGGACTGACATTGATAGCTGATCCGGTGTCGACCAACACCACTGGCACCCATTTTTCTCTGCACTCAACAGATATGTACAGGGGTTTGTTGTGTGCTGAGCCTTCCGGAGGCATTTGTTTATCAGAAACGGTTAGGGTTGGCCCGCTGCCACCTGGGAAGACCAATCCTACAAGCTGTTCAGGGTAGTGTCGATGGATAGTTTGGCATTGTCCATTGCTGATAGCACAGCCTGTCGATGCACCCAGGAGGCCATAAGAAGACCCCAAATTGAGATGTCGGCTTGGATTTTCTTCAGTTGCTTTAACACTACCTCTTCCTCCAACTGCTTCTCTTTTTGTTTCTCAACCTCCCTATCTTTCCAGAGGCCTCAACTTGGTTTAAGTACAGTGGCTTAAAATACCACTCATTTCTTGTCATGTGGCCTATTTCTTTAGCATACCATGTGTTATCTAGAAGGGACTCATCCTAGTCTTCATCGGTGTGGGCTAGATGTAGATCATCATCCTCCCACTATACACCTTTGGTAACCAACAAATAATTGTCCGGCTTCCTTCTGATCATTCTCATATTAGAGGTATCCCCCGCAAGGTGTTGGACTTTTCCAGCTTTCTGGTTGTCTTCAACCCTCTCTTGTTCAAACTGCTTCAACGCAACTTCCTGTTCTATGCCCACAATACTCACAGTGCCCAGTTCCTGAGCTAAATCATTCACACCGGTGTTCTCCAGCAGTTTCCCCTTTTCATCGGCCATTCCATCCACCGCAGCAATTCTTGCTCCCTTTTTTCTGATTTTGTTTTAGTTCCTTTCTCTCTGTCGAGTTTATCACTCAACCACCCAGAGTTGTCCGCTGACCCATTTAAATCGAACCAGTCAACCTAAATGTCCCATTGATCTTGTTCGTCGAAGAACTACATATTGTCTAAGTCCTTCTCAAGTTCCACCAGATCATCCAATCCTTGGCTCGGGCCATCCTCCCTAACCACATTGACCTCCACCGCAGTTGGCAATACCACTTTTGGCTTGACTTGGTCAATTGGCACAATGTAGCAGCTTGAATCATACTCCCCCTCAGACAAGTACTCAGAGCACTCAAGCAGCGTACTCGTACTCTCCTCTAAGACCAGCCTCCCTTCTACTGCAACTGTCACCCTACAGGTTTAGGTTGAAGTACGGACGTGTCCATCATGCACAAGTCTGTACTTTCAAGGATAAACACCATCTGTTTGGATAGGTGGGAAGGGGTAATATATATACTAGGGTCGTAGGGGTTGGCCAGTGTATGGATTAGGTTTAGATTCTGAGGTGGGGGAACTTGATTGTGGGCCAGGAAAGGGTTGGTAGTTACATTTGGCTTTTGGGGTGACACGATCACCTTGTTGTCAATGAGGTTTTGAATCTCATGACGCAGTCTAAAGCATTGGTCAGTGTCGTGATCGTGCTGCTGGTGAAATGCACAGTACTGGGCTGGGTTATGTTTCGGCGGGAGAAGATCAGGTAGTGAGCGTGGCTCTAATGGTTTGAGGTGTCCTTTTTTAATTAACACCTTCATGGCTTGAGATAAAGGCATGTAGACTGGGGTAGAGGTCCTCTGAGATCGGGCCTAGTCGTTTGAAGTTTATGGAGTTGTACTGGCAAAGGGATTAGCACTCACATCCGACGGCCGCACAACTGTGCTACCACCAGTGGTTGCATTGGAACTGCGCACGAAAGGCCTCTTGGTCTACTTTTTCTCATCAGTAATCAGCCCTTGTTTCATGGCGTCTTCAATCTGAACCCCCATTTCATGGAGCTCGGTGAATGTGAACAAAGGTAGGATGATCATCTTCTGCAACAATTTCCCGTGCAAATTACGGACTACCATCCTTATCTAATCTTTCTTGGAAGGCTGTGTAGTCATCATTGAAGCCTTAGCCCTCCACCTTGTCACAAATTCTAAGAAGCCTTCCTTTGGCTCCTGGCACGTTGCTTCGAGATCACGGGTTGTGACCTCGATTTGTATGTTGTAGGAGTATTGTGTAACAAACTCCTCAGCCATTTCCTTCTAACTCTGCTTCATAGAATCCTCGAGCTTTGTGTAACTATATAGCTGTTATTTCCGACATAGTCCAACCAAAGAGTGAGAGCTTCTGCAATCTGGTCAGGCCTATCGGCTGTAGAATGTCTGAAAACAACCGAAGATGAACCATGGGGTCTTCGGAACCATTGAATTCATCGATATGCGGCATTTTGAACCGATTTGGCAATGTTACTGTAGAGTTAATATACCCATCTTCTATGTCGGGGATAGAGTTAACACCCTGCGCTCTCTTGAATAGCTTTTCGAGCTTGTTGACTTTAAGCATAGTCAGGTCAACCTAAAACTCAAATGGAGCCTCGGTTTGATACGCGGGTGCTTTGGAGGCTTGTAATGGGATCGGCTCTGCCGGATTGCCCTGAATCTCAACATGGGCAGTGGCTTCAGGTGCTAGAATACCCATAGGAGGTGCATGAGATGCAGAAGCTGCTGTCGACTGTAGCTGTTGTCGTTGCAGCTTGTTTATTACCTCTGCCTAATGTGTTGTGACCTCTGTTTGACGAGCAGCGTCTTGCTATATAGTTTTAACTATTTGTTGAAGATGATGGATTAGGTCCTCCATACTAACCGGGGGATACTGTGTCATTAGAATGGGCGAGTAATCTCGTACTGGACTAGATGTAAGAGATTAAACCTGACTAGATGCAGGTGATTGCTGGACGGGTGAATTGTGCCTAACTCTTCTCTATCTAGTAACCGGTGGGAGTGAAGCAAACACAGACTGTCCTCTAACATGATCTCCGGATTTGTAAAGCCTCCTAATACGGGTCCAGAGTACTTGGGGGATATCCGAACTGTCCGAAGCTATGATGTTATACTACTTAGCAAAAAGAAAGCAGTAATCAAAAACCGCACAGTACCTCAGCTCAGATGTTAACAACACACAGATGTAATCAAAGCTGATAGGACTGCACTCAACACTGAATTCCGCCCCCCAAAACTGACACCCAACTTGCAACTGATATGCACATTCCTATACAGTTTCGTTGTAAAGCACATACCAATTAAGTGAGAACCAAAACACCCCTATAAGGGGGTAGGGTTACCCTGTCCTAGTTTCGTCAAGAACTAAGGTTCACTATTCAAATAAAGCGGTTTCACGCAATCCTGTATTCGGGTAAGCATCATGTCCTAGTTTGAAACAGTCTCTATGGCTTTCGATATGTAACTAAGCCAAATGGTCAGGAGGGTACCTCAGCAAGACCACCTAATATACCTCTCACACCTAACACCAAGAAATGAAAGGAGGATCAAACGGTACAGCGATAGTCCAGATCCAAGGGTTGTGTTCCCATCATGGCAGAGCTTGTAACTGGTCAGCCTTTTGGTAAGCTTTTTAGGCAAGCCTCCAGCAAACCGCCCAGGAATAGCATATGACAAATATAGTGACTTAAGAGTACCAATGCAAATACAATGCAAAAAAACATATAAGTGTAGATAAAATTTCATATCATGAATTTCAAGTCAAGTTCTCTAATTTTCCCAGCAGAGTCGCCAGAAACTATAGCTCGACTTTTTCGCGCCCCTTTTGGAAGTTTGAAATAAGCCCTACAGTTCGGATTCCTGCAGTTCTGAATCTGATTCCACAAGTGCAATGCAAAATAGATAATCACCAAAGAGTCCAAATCCGAAAAATCTTTTGGAAAATCGATTTTGAATCAAATTGCCAAAAATGGACTGCTTTGCCAGATATAGAGTCGCTACCTAAATATTTTATTTTGGAAAAATTTAGGAAACCCATGACTCATGCCAAAGGCCACGTGTCTGTCATCACAAAGATTTTCTTGGCTCGAGAACTTAGGTACGAGAGAGGAAGGCCATGAATGCATTTGAGCACCCCCGCTCACCCGATCAAAGATCAGCCTCTACTAATCATGATATGAATCTTATGTACACTATATGCTCTTGTTCCAATTTATTAGGCTAGCATTACTATGTGATGTGCACACACACAAGTATAGACTAAAATTGCAAGAATTGGAACACTTGATTCATGTTTGTTTTGAAAATTGTTTCGAATATGTACCACTTGAAAAAGTGATATCATATAAACATTGCTCAAATTATTCCAATTCAAGCAATTAGCCTTCATCCACACGCATTCAAGCAGTTTATCAATTAAACACTTCGCCTCATGGCAAGCATGCTAGACATGGCAACAATCATATGCATGAAATATACTAAAGCGAGTAAAGGCTCACCTAGTTATGATAACCCTAGTCCGTATTATGCTAATTAATCTTAATTGTGATTGTGATTATGTGTTTGATATGATTTTGAGTGCCATTTATATGAATATATGTGGTTTTGAATTTCTATCTGTTCACCGTAGGAAAATCTGTTTGATTTAACTGCTCTAGAATTTAATTGAAGGCCTTATCGGCCACAGAAGCCAAAATTGACTACGCCATTGTGATTGGCGTAATTTTTAGAGCCTATGGTGAAATTTAATTGAAAATTTATTTGGATCAAAATAATTAGATTCAGAATGATTAATTAGAGCACTATTATTAACCTTAATCAATTTGATTAAGTGGGAGACTATAAAAAGGGGGCATTACACTCACATTCATTTGGTTTTGAGCTCATTTCACTTATTTGGCTAAGATTAGCTCTCTAGAGAGGGAGAGGGCCGAATTTAGTGAGAGAGAGAGAGAGGCCAACATTGAAGAATTGCAAGAGGATTCAAGAACTTGAGTGTTTGAAGCTCCTAGGTGAGTAATCAACTCTTAATTTATGAGTTGAGTATGTAATTTTGTAGATCCAAGATTAAATGGTAATTAAGAAGATGACTTGTGTTGATTTTGATGAGATTGAAGTCTATATGCACATGCATGCATGAAATTACTATGAATCACCATGAATTGCCATGAAATTTCATAAGCTAGCATGAATAATGTTGAACATGGAGAATTGGGCACCAATCTTCACATGCATGCATAATTTTCATGGGTTTCATAATAATAAGTGTCATTTGTAAGATTTGAAATGGAAATAAAGTCAAAAATTGACATGCATGTTTGATTATTGGAGATATAGAGCTTATATGAGGTTTGAATGCATAAGTTTTGATCATACAAAAGAAATGAGGGTTATTTGAGAATTAGATGATGATTTTGAACAATTTGGTGTCATACTCTTATGTTCTCATGTAATATAATGTGTTTACATGTTTTTGAACCGAAATCATGAGTTTGGAACCTTTGAACATCAAAATTGAACTTCAAGAACAGTTCTGGAAAACCCAGAATTTGGCATGCCCGCTCGAGCGGGGAAAGCGCCGCTCGAGCGTGAAATGCGAGCTCCTAGGAGTTTTTGCAGGCATGGATGTCCGCTCGAGCGGGGAGATTCACGCTCGAGCGGGGAGCCATGTAGTGTGACCTTCAACTCAAGCGTCCGAATTCACGCTCGAGCGTAAAAATAAGGCAACCAGTAGTTTTGCAGACCATGAGGGTCCGCTCGAGCGGCGGAACCCATGCTCGAGCGGGGACCCCTATTTCAGAAATTTTGTAAAGGTGTTATGTGTTTCATTTTCCGTTCTCTTTCATTTCTAAGCACTCTTAGGCATGCATTGAGCATCATAAATGAGTTAAAAGGATAAGAAAGAAGCCTAAGAGGGATGTATGAATTAAGAACGGATTGAATCGTTTGTGACCCATATATGTGTTATGTATTATGTAGGGTCAAGCTCAAGGGCAAATCTTCCAGCAGATCACTGTGAGTAATATTTTAGTAAAGATATTTTGAAGTATGTTATTTGTCCAATTGCTTATTCCCATATAAATCTTATAAGTTTGTTAATTTGAATTGTGGACAAATGTTTGTTATGCAATATGGTTGGGCCAAAGGCCGTTGGGTACAATTGATTGGGCCGAAGGCCATTTGACATCCATGAATGATTGGGCCAAAGGCCGTTTGACATAAATGATTAGGCTAAAGGCGTTTGACATGAATGATTGGGCCGAAGGCCGTTTGACATGAAAGAATAAATGGGCCGAAGGCCGTTTGACATGAAAGAATAAATGGGCCGAAGGCCATTTGACATGAAAGAGTAAATGGACCGAAGACCGTTTGACATAGATGAATGGGCCAAAGGCCGTTTGACACGAATGAATGGGCTAAAGGCCGTTTGATACAAATGAATGGGCCAAGGGCCGTTTGACACGAATGATTGAGCCAAAGGCCGTCAGACATGAACGATTGGGCCAAAGGCCGTCGGATATGAATGAATTGGCCCGAGGCCGTTTGATGTATTTGGAACCGCAGTCACTTGACCTATATATATATACTAGATAGAAATATGAATTGGGCCCAAGGCCGTCTGATGTATGTTGCTCTAAATACCATTCGTGTATCTTCTTTATTTGATATTATTCACTGGGCTTTCGCTCACGCTCATTCATGTGTCTGTAGACGAGCCAAGGGAGGTCCAAACCCAGCCTCAGTGAAGTTTGTGTGAAACAGTCAAGGTTTTGAAAAGTCAGCCCATACGTCTCACGCACGAGACTTTTTTTCGCCCTTTTACTATTTTGTTATATTTTGTCATGTTGGCGAGAACTTTGGATTATGGTTGTATACAGTTTTGATTGGCTGACCATGACTTGAATGATCCTGTTGTGTAAAGCTTATATGTTAACTTTCCTTGATGTGAGTTATTAATGTATGTTTGTAAAATGTTATGATGTGCCATGTAAGCACAACTTTATGGACAAAAGTTTGAAATTGCTTCCGTTTGGCCCCCTTAACTCTGTTAAAATATATCTGATTTGGTTTAAGGTCGTAGGTAATCTCGTGATTACTGGCCGATTATGTCCTTAACCCATGGGGGTGGGTTTGGGTCATGGCATTAGTACTCCAAGCCAAGAAAGAAAGATGAGTTAGAAAAAATGCATAATCCTAACTATGCAATATGACTAATGCAACGCATGCGATATGCAATTACTAGGCTCGGCTAGTAATATGGCATATGAATCAAGTAAATAGCATGCAGTCTAAACACGTATTCAAAGAAGTATTGAAACTAACAATGCAGTTAGAATGATAAACCGAGCCTCCGTACATGCAATACAAGTGGAAGCAAACATGGAGTATGCTAATTGAAACATGATTACAAAACAAATAAAATTAACTAAACTACTTAACTAGTTATTATAATAAACTAATCAACTAATTAGTTAACTAACAACAAAATTGAATAATTAGTTTAACTAACTAATTAAATAATTATAACACGAGTCCAATTAAAAGAATTAAGTAAGCTAAACAATCTAAATATTAAACTAACTACTCTACCTCGGGATGCGTGGCATGTTCATGCGCATGCTCGGTTTTCACCCGAAAAGACCACCGTTTTGCTCGAAGAGCCTCTGTTGCGTAAAAAACACTCACATTTCTGCCTAATTCCAGAATAACTCTGTTCTGCTAAAGGAACATGCTACTGAAATTTGCATCAGTGGTCGGCCAACCAGTGATGAAGGTTGCTGGCCACCAGTGATAACCGGTCGGCTATTAAAGGTGGTTTGCCGGCCACCTGCCGACCAAGGAAAGTGGCCTGCCGGCCACTGCTGCTCAGTTCTCATTGCTTCAACAGAGGACAAACAGAGCATATACAGGGTATTTCAAGGGTTTGTTTGCATAACCCACCCCTCATTCTCATGAGCAAATCAAAGGAGTAGCAAGTTCGGTTCACAAACCATTAATAGATGCAATTTCATTGCATGATGGCTTTTGAAACGAAGTGTGCAATTTCAATAAATGCAATGAAAATGAGACTCTCAAAACCACCTCCCTATCATTAATGATCAAGGGAAGTGATGACCTTGGAGACTTGAGTCATTTCATTACTACCAAGTATAAAATGGCCCAAGTTCCATGTGTTCAATTAACATCCGATTGAACACACCAAATTATTGTCTTGCTCATTTTAGTTCCAAGTTTTAGTTACCCCATTTTAAATTACCATCCATCCGTTAACCAATTAAGTCCAATGATGAGTTTAAGTCCTCTAAATGGAAAAAAGGCTCAAACCAAAAGTTGTTTTAGGCCTGAAAGAGACATCATGCCGTTGGTAACGAATCCCCAAAGGGATTAAACCATTAAGCATGACATCTCAATCTCATACTTTAAACAAACAAGTTGTTTGAACCACTTTCAAAGCAAAACAAAAGTCAAGAAAGAAGGGAGGTTGCAGAGATGATTAAGTGCTGAAAATGAGTGAGAAAAGCACAAATAAATACTATCAACTCAAATGAGGTGGTGTCTAAGGCCTAGAACACCAAGCTCATGAAGACTATTACACTACAAGCATGCAAAACAAAGCTCAAATGCAACCAACAACTCAAAACAGTGCTAAAACAATCTAAAATAAATCCTAAAACATGCTGGAATTGAGCTAATAATAACTAGATTAACATGCTAAAATATGGCATAAAATATGCTACTAAGCAAGACATAAGGAGAGAAGACTAACCCCTCCAAATTTGAACTTCAAAACATGATTTTGGCCACTGAAAAAACTCTGAAAATCAGTGTTTAAAAGCTTGGAAAAAGATAGCAAAAGGGTAAAAAACACAAGGGCTAAGGCCTCTAAAACAAGGTATAAAGAATGGTGAACCACCCCCAACCTTTAATGGCGTTAGGGCCCAAGTTTCAGCCCAAAAATACAGAGGTTTTACAGACTAAAAACACTTGAAAAATAGCAAGAAAAATAATAGAGAAAGCAAGCAAATAGGCAAAGCCTTATACCTCTTCAAGAGAAGAAGCAATTCAAGCAACAAAACCAAGCAAACAACACCCTCTAGAGCTTAATCCAAGCTCAAAGACACCTCAGCTCAAAGATGAGAAGGTTTGGTTAAGGGTGTATAGGCAAGGGTTAAGGAATTGTAGACAAAAGTGTAGAGATTTGGTAGAGAGGGAGGAAAATTTTTGATCTCAAAATTTTCTAACCTTAAAACATAAGAAAGAGGGCTCCTATATATAAAAAACATGAATTCTCTACAAGGATATCCAGCTCTACACTGGGTGAAGATGCATGCATCTGTACAAACAGCTGGCACAACTGTCACAAAATATCTGCAAAAGAAACTGGTGGCCGGCTGGCCATCATTGGTGGCCGGCCGCACAAAAGTGATGGCCGGCAGCCCCAAAAAGGTGGCCGACAGGCCACCAGAAGTTGCAGGCTTGAAAAGCAAGGCTTGGTCCAAGAATGAGGCAACAGGGGTGTAGGGTTTGAAGGGCTCAAAGCTGTGGCATTCCGCTGAGAACTTCGAGCATTCGACGAGCATATAAACTCATCGTCGAGTGTGCATGCAAGGATGTCCAAGTCGTAAGGGCCATTAAAAATGGGGTGTCTACAGCTTCGCTCCAGTCTAGTAGTTGAGAGATTAATAATATGAACATTATTTTATATTTTGCTCATAATATTTAAAGTTTTTCTCTTAATTAGCATATTAATTCAAGTTTGAATTTTCTTTTCAAGCTTGGTTTGAGCTCAACTCGTTTATGTCATTGAATTGACTATACTCGAATCGAGTTCAAATTTCTCAAATACTTAATTAGCCAAGGTTAAACAGTCCAAAATCTTAATTCAACTTGGCTTGTTTGTAGCTTTAATCATTGGTACATTCAATTTGCTCAACATCTTTGTTAGCAAAAATTCCAAATAATGTTGTATTACCTTATTTACAGTATTTTCATCAATATATACATGCTTAGAAAAATTATTTAGACTTTATTGCAGGGTGGGCAATTCATGTTTCCCATACTAGTTTGACTTTGTTGATGAAGGCTTTAGCTGCTCGTGCAGCTGTCCCGTTGGTTGGGGAATTGGGTTTTAATAGTGTTATTGTGGAGGGTGATTCTCAATTAGTTGTGGGTATGCTCAATGGGACAATGTCGGTGGATGGTAGTGTTGCGATTGTGGTAGAGGATATCTTTAGTATTGGGAGTATCAGATGAAATGCTACCCCCCTGGTTGGCTGCAAGACCTCTTGGAGGAGGTTGTTGCTATTATTCACATTGTGTAATTGAAACAAAATAAATAGATTCATGATTTATTAAAGTAAATAATAGAATATCAAATAAATCTATATTACATTCTAGAACATAATACAGAAATGCATATCACATAATGTATTGAAAGACAGAATCAAACCAAATTCTATGTGATACCATAGTGTCCTTAAAACAGATTAGCCACCTCATCATGTGTGTTGGAGGAACGTTGAATTCTGTCTCCCAGGATTAGATGGATTATGTTATCCCAGATAGGCAACCCAAGAGAGGGGGTGAATTGGGTTACTAAAAATTTCACAATATTAAAATTAACACAATATTCAGAATTTTAATAAATAAATAAAAAAACAGAATAATAATTATCAATATAAAAGTAGGAGAGATAGGGAGATAAATCAAATACTGCGATTTATAGTGGTTCGGCACACCAGGCCTACGTCCACTTCTCAAGGAACCTCCTTGAGAATTTCTTTACTATCAATTGAATAAATACACACCAAGCTTGTGGATTTGGCACAGGACTTACTTTTATCTATTGAGCCTCACTCCACAATAAATGCTTTACCCTTACAAAATCTCTCACAAAAATAAGGAATAAGAATAAGTGATACTTGAACCCACTTTTACAATAATTCTCTCACAAAGAGTAGATATGAAAGTGTAAGAACAAAGGCTAGACTTAGATCTGAAAGTGAAAGAGCAAAACAATGTACTCAGAATTTTGGAGCTTAAGAAAATTTTCTCTTCAAGTTCTTGATTTTTTCTCCACACACAACACTTCTATTTATACACAAAAATATACCCGTTGGACGCTCCTTGCTGACGTCATGGCTTACATAAGCACGCTCCTGACGTCATGGCTTACATAAGCACACTCCTTGATTTTAAATAGTCAGCAAATGTTAATAATTAAAAAGATAAAAGTAAGACTAATTTTTTCTTTTCCTTTTGTTTATTTTTTTCAAACATGGAGCCACCGTTTTTGTAGACAATTTAATACAAAGTTCACAACTTTTAAACAAACAAATGATTTGCTCCATCTATATATATATACACACATATATATAACTCCATCTTTTTCTTCTTGCTTGATTATAATATGATATAATCAATTTAGTGTAGAAAGTTTAATAGCGCACGTGATGTATTCTATTTATATTATATGCATTATATATATATATATATATAACGTTCTAATCAAATATTTGCATACAGAAAAATCTCTTTAATAGTATTTATGATGGATCTGAAAATATATGCCCTCTTTAAAATATTGTATATGTTGTAGAGATTTTAAACTAAATATATCCTACCACTACATTTGGATATATCTCTTTTGTCAAAAGAAGACAACTTATTAATATCACATTTGTCAAGATAATATAACCAATCAACCATTTTTGTCAAAATAATATAATTAATCAATTTTAATTTTGTCAAAGAGTGAATAGTGATCAGCCTAAATTTTCAAAAAGTGAATAGTAAAGTTTTCAAAAATATTTTTATTTAACTAATATTTAACAAATATATATATTTTAAAAAGATAATATTTTGTGTCAAATAAATATGTATATTAAAAAAATCCAAATTGTTACAAATAATATTTTAGACATCATCAAAATTAAATAATATGATTAACAATCTCCCTTTTTGATGATGGCAATATTTGTATGGATTTGACACAAAATTAAAATTGACAAAATATTTGATAACCCTGCAACATATATTTGATAACCCTGCAACATATAATTTTCAAAAGCAAAAATCATATTTTTTCTCCCCCTTTGACATCATCAAAATAAAGATGAAGATAAGAAACAAACACATTTGATAAAATAATTTGAGCGGCCAAAAATAAAATAATGGGCTGTCTGTCTTGTCGGAATCATTGTGGGGATTTTGGAGCATCTCAAGCGCAGAAAATATTGACAAACAAAAGATTTGAGCAGATATGCATCGAGTAATGGATCGATGGAGTGTATAAAAAGTGACACAGATCATAGGCAAAGATACGAAATCAGCAAGTGTTGGAGAGAAAAATTTGTTTTAGCTTCTTTTGTAATCATGTCATTCCTTACCTTATCTATCAATGAGTCGGACCTGCATGAGGTGCCTGTAATGCAGGCAAATGAGAGAGTACCAGTGGTGCAGGCACATGCTATGCTTGTAAATGAGGGTTCTAGTGTTATTGGTAGTCGAAATGATTTCGATGCTATTAATAACACTATGGCTCTTAGTACACAGGCTATGACTGCAGTTTCCAATATGGCGCGACGATTACAAGTAAGAGTACAAGAAAATCAGCAATAGAGAGATGAGGTGTGCTTGTTAAAACAACAAGTAGTTAATATATGTAAGGAGAAGAAAGAGCTAAAAAGGAAAAATGCACAGTTGGAGAATGCAGTGCATTATTATGCAACGGTGATAATGCCAAGACTCACAAAAATCGAAAATAGAGAGAAGCATGTAAAAGAGGCTCATGAAAATTTTTTGAGAGAAGTGAAAAAGGAAAAATCTGTGAAGCCTTCTGAAAATTTACATGTAATCGAGTAATATTTTCTTTTTCTGAAATAAAATTGCGAGCATTTCTTCCTTTTATTTATTTTTTATTATTATTATTATTATTTTTTTTTATTTTGTCTTTGTACAAAAAAAAAAAATTTGTTTGTTGGTGCAGATAAGGAGAAAAAAAATATGTATATATACTCCCCCTAAAATTATGCACAAAATATACACACGCCCTTTTTTTTTTTTTTTTTTAATGATTGTTAATCTCAAAATATAAGTCTCCCCCTGAATTAATGCACTAAAAATTACATAAATTTGAAAAAACAAATTACCAATCTATAATACCAAGGGCCATTAAGATCCGGCCATAAACAACTACACCAAGTGCACTAGCATAAAAGGAGAAAATAAAAATAAATAATTTCTTCAGACAAGGTAGAAGAAACCATTATTAAATCCAAGAGAATTTGGAGCACATACAACAAGTAAAAAAATATAACACAGTGCAACAAGAATTTTAACATGTTGATCGGTGATGACCTTGATGATCGGAAGAAATGGAGAAGATTGGGTAGATCGGTGACGAATTTGTGTAGATCGGCAATGGATCTTGATGGATCGGTCACGGATCTTGATGGATCGGTGATGGAACTTGATGAATCGGTAAAGATGGTGATGCAGATTTTGGGTAGAAAAGTGATGGGGTTTCGGATGATTGGTGAGGGATTTGGGTGGATGGTGATAGTGATGAAAGTGATGGATGATTTTGTGGATGGTGGAGTTGGTTGTAGGCTATGGTGAGGGTGGAGATGGAGTCGGCTGAGGGTATGAGGAAGAAGGGGAGAGCGAGATAAAAGAGAAAGAAAAAGAGAGAGTAAAGGAAAGAGCGGGTGAGAGAGAGAAATAGATGTATATAATTTTTTATTATTATTTTTATTTATAATTATTATTATAAATATTTTTATTTAATTATTTATTATTATTAAATTATTATTATTATTATTTTTATTTATAATTTTTTTTTAATAGAAACACTATATTGGAGTATTCATCATACCAAGTTCAGTTCTAATATAACAAAATTGTTTTCATTTTAGAGGCTTGGTAAAAATGTCAGCTAATTGACGATTTGTAGGCACAAATTCGAGTTCAATGTCACTTTTGAGTACATGATCTCTTAGAAAATGATGCCTTATTTCAATGTGTTTAGTGCGTGAGTGCTGAATAGGATTTTTTAAAAGGTTAATGGCACTTGTGTTGTCACATTTTATAGGAATATGATCATAGTGAAGTCCAAAATCTTGAAGTTGTTGTTTCATCCAAAGCAATTGTGCACAACACCCAGCGGCGGCAATGTATTCTGCTTCAGCAGTTGACAGAGCCACTGAGTTTTGTTTTTTGCAAAACCAAGAAATGAGTGAGTGTCCAAGAAAATGACAAGTGCCACTAGTGCTTTTTCGGTCAAGTCTACATCCCGCAAAATCGGCATCTGAGTAACCAAAAAGTTCAAAGGTGGTTCCCTTAGGATACCATAATCCCAAATTTGGAGTGCCGACAAGATATCTGAAAATGCGTTTGACTACGGTGATGTGTGACTCTTTTGGTGCAGACTGAAAACGTGTACACATACAAACACTAAACATTATGTCGGGCCTACTTGCAGTAAGATAGAGTAAAGAACCAATCATACCTCGATATTTCTTTTCATCTACAGGTTTACCTCGCTCATCTTTGTCGATTTTTATCGATGTGCTCATTGGAGTTGCTGCAGGCTTTGATGATTCCATTTCAAACCTTTTGAGTAGATCTTTGATATATTTCGTTTGATTTAAATGGATTCCATCATTAGTTTGTTTAATTTGTAGACTAAGGAAGTAATTTAATTCCCCATCATACTCATTTCAAACTCACCTGCATGTCTTTAGCAAACTCTTTGCACAAATTTTCATTAGTAGCACCAAAAATGATATCATCAACATAATATTTGAACAATTAGCATATCTTCTTTTTTGATTTTTATAAAAAGTGTTGTATCAATTTTTCCTCTACAAAAATCTTTGTCAAGTAGAAAATTACTCAATCTTTCATACCATGCTCTAGGAGCTTGTTTCAAGCCATATAAAGCTTTTGAAAGTTTGAAAACATGATCCGGGTATTTATGATTTTCAAAACCGGGAGGTTGTTCAACATAGACTTCCTCTGAAATATACCCATTTAAAAAAGCACTTTTAACATCCATTTGATATAATTTAAAATCTTTAAAACACGCAAAAGCAAGTAACATTCTAATAGCTTCAAGTCTAGCAACTGGTGCAAAAGTTTCATCAAAATCAATTCCCTGTTCTTGATTATAGCCTTGAGCTACTAATCTAGCTTTATTTCTAGTAACAACTCCAGATTTGTCCATTTTATTTCGAAAAACCCATTTTGTACCAATAACGGGATGATCTTTAGGTCGAAGGGTCAAAAACCAAACTTCATTTCTTTCAAATTGATTCAATTCTTCTTGCATTGCTAAAATCCAGTTTTCATCATTTTGAGCTTCTAAAAATGATTTTGGTTCAATTTGTGAAACAAATGCTAAGTTACTACAAATATTTCTAACAGAGGAACGAGTTTTTATACCTTCCGCCGCATCACCTATAATGAGATCTTTGGGGTGGCCATGAGCATACTTCCATTCTTTTGGTAGATTTGAGTCACTTTCTGGAAGAGCATATATTTCTTGAAGTTTCTCCATTGTCATTTCTTCTTCATGTTCGCGTAATGGATTTTCTTCATTTTCCTTTTTGTAAATGCTCTCCATGCTTGGTTGATTTTCTACAATATCATTATTGTACGGGGGGAAAATATTCCGGCTACCCGCACTTCCTTTCTTCCCAGTTCCTCAGCTGTCCGATCACCTGAAAGTGCAAAAGCGGTGAGCTACCCGGCGGTGTGTGGCCGGAAAACACCTCCGACGCTCAAGTTAGAACCACACACCGGGGAAAATGACTAGAGAGAAGGGAGAGTGTTTGAGTGTAAGTCTTACTTACAAAAATTGTCCATTCTTCGTAAGGGGTGGCGCCGACTTGTTTATATACCTCTCTGCGCTTCATATCTACTCCCAATGATCTCTCAACACGTGGCTCTGCTATCCCATCTGTCAGCACATAAACCATGCCTCTGTCAGGTCACACCATGCTGGACATTACCTAATCCCAAATGCCAGCCTTCTCTGCTGGAGCCCGGCAGCCGAGCTGCAAAATCCATAACCGGGCTGTGCTTCGTGCCCAAGCACGCCGCTGACTAAGCTTGAGGGAACCGGGCTGCGCAGCATCCCGGCTGGACCGTGTCCGAGATATCTGCATTCACCTTTATCGGCCTTCCTGCCGAACAAACTCATAGCTCGGTCGAATACGCCCTTCCTGGCGCCGGTCATTGCTGCTTGGCTGGTCGGCCTTCCTGCGAAGCATGCAGCTCGGTTCACACAATCGGTGCCTTAACCGAGCACCTTCTCAGCCCAGTACTTGCTCGGCCAAAATCTTGCCCGGCGCAACTCTGTCCGGCCAAATCTGTCCGGCGCGGTACCAGACCATTATTTTCCCACTCAATTACTTACAAGATTCTTGGAAATAATGTCGTTAGATTCATCAAAAACAACATGCACAGATTCTTCAACAAGTAGAGTTCTTTTATTGAATACTCTATAAGCTTTACTGGACATAGAATAACCAAGAAATATAACTTCATCCGATTTAGCATCAAATTTTCCTAAGTTATCTTTATTGTTATTTAATATAAAGCATTTACAACCAAAAGCACGCAAGTGACTAATATTAGGTTTTCTACCTTTCCAAAGTTCATAAGGGGTTTTCTTAAGAATAGGTCTAATCATGGCACGGTTTATAACATAGCATGCAGTATTAACAGCTTCCGCCCAAAAATATTTAGGCAAATTATTTTCACAAAGCATAGTACGAGCCATTTCTTCAAGAGTTCTATTTTTTCTTTCAACAACACCATTTTGTTGAGGAGTCCTGGGGGCTGAGAAATTATGATCTATTCCTAAGTCATCACAAAACATAATAAAATCATCATTTTCAAATTCTCTACCATGGTCACTTCTAATACTACAAATATTAAGATTTTTCTCATTTTGAATTCTTTTACAAAGTTTTGAGAAATTATAAAAAGCTTTATTTTTTTGTGCTAAAAATAATACCCATGTATATCTAGTATAATCATCAACACAAACAAGAGCATAAGATTTTCCTCCTAAACTTAATGTTCTTGATGGTCCGAATAGATCAATATGCAAGAGTTAAAGCGGTCTAGTAGTTGAAACGATATTTTTGGATTTAAAAGAAATTCTAGTTTGTTTTCCAAATTGACATGCATTACAAAGTTTATCTTTTTCAAAAATAATTTTTGGTAAACCAATGACTAACTCATTTTTTGAAAGCTTGGAAATTAAATCAAAATGTGCATGTCCTAATCTTCTATGCCAAAGCCAACCATTATCATTTATAGCAGATAAACATTTAATATTAGAATGAAAAAATAAATCATGCAAATCAAGGACATATACATTCTTATGTCTATAACCTACAAATAAAGTTTTGTTTTCAAGAGTGTTTTCAATAGTGCAATGAGTTTTCTCAAAAATAACTCTATAACTTTTATCACATAATTGACTAATGCTAAGCAAGTTATGTTTTAAACCTTCAACAAATCAAACATTTTCAATAATAGGAGAGGGATTTTTACCAATACTTCCTACACCAATGATTTTACCCTTGCTATTGTCGCCAAAAGTCACATATCCGCCATCCTTTGGTTAAAGTGTGGCGAACATAGCTTTATTTCCAGTCATGTGCCTCGAACATGCACTGTCGAGATACCATCTATTGTTACTGGATTTTGTCTTAAAACATACCTACAAAAATTTAATTTTTCTATTGGTACCCATTTTTTCTTGGGTCCATAAAAGTTAAAATTTGATACTTTTGAAATGTCCTTAGGGACCCACATATTTTTTATTTTAGCAAAAGGATTTCTTTTAATAGGACATGAAGGTGAAATATGACCTTTTGTACCACAAAAATGACATGTGAGATGAGAGTGATTAGAAGATGCATACACAAAGTCATTTTTGACAGTTTTTACTTTTAAAAAATGTTTATGTCCAATTCCGGCTCTACCAAAAGTATGATTTTGATTTTTAAAAATTTTATCTAAAGTTTCTCTACCTTGAGTAAATTTTGAAAGAGTATTTTTCAAGTCTTCAATATTTTCTTTCAAAATAATTTGCCCATTTTTTAAAGACTCGTTTTCTTTTTGCAATACAACTAAATGTTTTTAGAAATTGAAGACTCTTTTCGAGTTAAAATCTCATTTTCCTTTTTCATTTTCATGGCTTCATTTTCTAAAACATTTATCTTGGAAGTCAATGATTCATTTTCTTTTGATAAACTTGAAATTACTTTCTTTTGACAATTACTTTTCAAACTAAGTTTTTAAATTCAGCATGTAATTCATCAAAAGCTAATTGTAATTCATCAAATTAAAGGATTCGTCATTTACCTCATTTTCGTTTCCAAGTGCCATTAAGCATAGGTTAGCAACCTCATTTTTGCAAACTTCGGTTTCTGTGTCGCTTTCATCACTATCTTCTCCCCATGTTGCAATCATAGCTTTCTTCTTGTCCTTCTTGAATTTTTTCTTAAGTTTTGGACATTCTGATTTGTAGTGTCTAGGTTTGTTGCATTCGTAGCAGGTTACTTCAGATTTTTTGTGATTTTCTCCTCTTTGAAAATCCCTGTTGTTGAAGTCTTTTCTGAAAAAAATTTCGTACACCTTGTTTTTTCTCACAAACCTTTGGAACTTTCTAGTGATGAATGCCATTTCCTCATCTCATCTAAATCATCTTCCTTATCCTCTTGATGTTTTGAGGTGGATTTGAAGGCTATTCCTTTCTTCTTGTTGTTATCCTCCTCTTCCTTTCCTTCTTGCATTATGAGCTCATGAATTAGGAGAGATCCCATTAACTCATCTAGACTTAGCTTTGATAAATCCTTGGCTTCGATAATGGCAATGACTTTTGTCTCCCAACTTTTTGGCAATGACCTAAGCACTTTTCTTACAATTCAGCATTAGTGTATATTTTTCCAAGAGAAGTTAAACCATTAATAATATCAGTAAAGCGAGTAAACATTTGAGGAACAGTCTCATCAGGCTTCATTTTAAAGAGTTCATAATTATGGACTAGCAAACTAACTCTAGATTCTTTAACTTGTTCGGTTCCCTCATGCGTTACTATAAGCTTGTCCCAAATTTCTTTTGCGGTTTTATATGTGGAAATTCAGTTAAACTCGTTAGCATCTAAGGCGCAGTACAACATGTTTGTGGCTTTGACATTAATTTGGGCCATTCTAGTATCTGATTCATCCCACTTATCTTCAAGTTTTGGTACCCTAAGTCCATCTACAATTTTGGTAGGAATTTTTGGACCATTGCAAATAATTTTCCAGCATTCATAATCATTAGATTGAACATGTATGGTCATCCTAATTTTCCAATAACTAAAATTTGTGCCGCTAAATAGTGGTGGCCTGTTGGATGCTTGTCCCTCGGGTAAAGAATAACTAGGGGTTGCCAAGATCTACTCTAAGACAGTTAAGTCACACAAACTAAAGTTTAGGCTCTGATACCAATTGTTATCCCAGATAGGCAACCCAAGAGGGTGGGTGAATTGGGTTACTAAAAATTTCACAATATTAAAATTAACACAATATTCAGAATTTTAATAAATAAAAAAAAAAGAATAATAATTATCAATATAAAAGTAGGAGAGATAGGGAGATAAAATCAAACACTGCAATTTATAGTGGTTCGGCACGCCAGGCATACGTCAACTTCTCAAGGAACCTCCTTGAGAATTTCTTTACTATCAATTGAATAAATACACCACCAAGCTTGTGAATTTGGCACATGACTTACTTTTATCTATTGAGCCTCACTCCACAATAAATGCCTTATCCTTACAAAATCTCTCACAAAAATAAGGAATAAGAATAAGTGATACTTGAACCCACTTTTACAATAATTCTCTCACAAAGAGTAGATATGAAAGTGTAAGAACAAAGACTAGACTTAGATCTGAAAGTGAAAGAGCAGAATACAATGTACTCAGAATTTTGGAGCTTAAGAAAATTTTCTCTTCAAGTTCTTGATTTTTTCTCCACACACAACACTTCTATTTATACACAAAAATATACCCGTTGGACGCTCCTTGCTGACGTCATGGCTTACATAAGCACGCTCCTGATGTCATGGCTTACATAAGCACACTCCTTGATTTTAAATAGTCAGCAAATGTTAATAATTAAAAAGATAAAAGTAAGACTAATTTTTTCTTTTCCTTTTGTTTATTTTTTTCAAACATGGAGCCATCGTTTTTGTAGACAATTTAATACAAAGTTCACAACTTTTAAACAAACAAATGATTTGCTCCATCTATATATATATATATACACACACATATATAACTCCATCTTTTTCTTCTTGCTTGATTATAATATGATATAATCAATTTAGTGTAGAAAGTTTAATAGCGCACGTGATATATTCTATTTATATATACATTATATATATATATATATAACGTTCTAATCAAATATTTGCATACAGAAAAATCTCTTTAATAGTATTTATGATGGATCTGAAAATATATGCCCTTTAAAATATTGTATATGTTGTAGAGATTTTAAACTAAATATATCCTACCACTACATTTGGATATATTTCTTTTGTCAAAAGAAGACAACTCATTAATATCATATTTGTCAAGATAATACAACCAATCAATCATTTTTGTCAAAATAATATAATTAATCACTTTTAATTTTGTCAAAGAGTGAATAGTGATCAGCCTAAATTTTCAAAAAGTGAATAGTAAAATTTTCAAAAATATTTTTATTTAACTAATATTTAACACATATATATATTTTAAAAAGATAATATTTTGTGTCAAATAAATATGTATATTAAAAAAAATCCAAATTGTTACAAATAATATTTTAGACATCATCAAAATTAAATAATATGATTAACAGATTAGACAGGCTAACATAGAAGCACCTTCTGTTAGCTTTGACGAACCGACAATGGTAGCACTCTCTCACATAGGAAGAATATATTATATGAACAGGCAAACTAACTAGTATATTCTGGGAGAAAAAAATATGTCTCTACACCAAGGGAGATAGGTCTCCTTTATACACCATAGGGAAGAGAGGAGGACCCTTCGCAATGAAAGCTAGCCACTAATACCCGTAAAGGCTAGCAACTAATGGCCATTACTCTTGCAAAACTGTTGGAGTAATGGACCAAAACATATCTGATATTTATTTTCTATACACAAGTGTGTATATCTGCAGCAGCCTTGGCCCAAAAAGATTAGGTTGGTGGACCACTAATCCGGCCAAGCCCAAACCTAACCCATTTCAGCAAGCCTCAAGCCCAAGCCCAAGCCCAAGATCCACGACCCACGAACTTGGACTCGGCCCGGTCCAAGCGGGCGGACGGCGCGCATGTGTGGTAATTTTGCCATAACTAACTTGGACCATAGCCTTGGACCAAGCCCATCCTTGAAGCATCCATGCCTCCTTCAGAAAATTTAGATGACCCAAAGGGCTCATACCTTATCAAAACATTGATGTTTAAATACCCATCAAAGCTTTCCTCTATAATCAATGTGGGATTAGTAGTTACACACAATTCCTAATACCTCATTCATGAGGCCATCTTTATGAGACAATTTCTAATTCAATTCTCAATGGTTTTATGTCATTTTTTTTTTTTGTGGTGTAAGGACCTTGTTACAAAGAATTTGAACCCATTTAATCCCACCTCAACCAATGGTTGCGACCTACTTTAATTTCACATTAAAGTTACCAAAAAATCATTTTTTCCAAAAATTCCCCCCATGAATAAAAATTGACCGAATAAAGAAAACGGACAATGTTTACAACAAAGACTCAGAGAGAGAGCACACAAACTAACCCTGCATCAAAAAAGGTAGTTGTTGGCCTTGAACCTTTCGTAGTGAAAGCCTATCGGATTTACTGGCTGACCAGTGAACGTGATGTCTTGAATTGTTCTGTCATTTGTGTAAATCGAGACAATAGCCCTCACACAAGAGTTAGTCCAACCATTGTTCTTGTTCACACTGGTGTGTTTGATATGGCCCTAGAACACTAGCCTGGTTTAGTGAGTGGCTTTAAAGAATTCTGCCTTACCAATTCTCAAAGAAGAGGCCCCACTTCGCACTCACATAAGTGACCTATATAAGGTATCTCATTATACCACAGTTGACTATTCATATCACTTAGGTCATTAAAAGCATTAGCTTAACCTTCTACTCCTACAGGGTATCACTGTACAAAGGAATGGGTAAGAGGATTTACCTCTTCAGTGACTCACCCATTATTCGAAATAGGTTGTCTCTTTGAACTTAGATCTTAGGATCTCCAGTCAACTAGGTTGGGTTTTCCGTTCCGGTAACATTACTAAAGGCTTTAACCCCATTCCTCTTTACGACATTTCGACTAACTCTCGAGTTAACCCTTTGGTTAGTGGATCTGCAATGTTGTCCTTAGACTTTACATAGTTTAGAGAGACAACTCATTAGAGAGTAGTTGTCGTATGGAATTATATCTGTGATGGATATGTCTAGACTTTCCATTATACATATGACTCTGTGCCCGTCCAATTGCCAATTGGCTATCATAATGAATATAGATAGCAAGCACAGGTTTTGGCCAACGTGGAATATCCTCAACGAACTGGCGAAGCCATTCAACTTCTTCAGTTGCTTTATCCAAAGCAATAAACTCAAATTCCATCGTTGATCTTAACATACATGTTTGCTTGGAAGACTTCCAAGACACGACTGCCCCTCTAAGAGTAAACACATAACCACTAGTGGATTTGGAGTACTTTATATCAGATATCCAATTAGCGTCACTATATCCTTCTAGTACCTCTGGATATCTAGTATAATGCAGCCCCTAATCATGGGTGTAGCGCAAATAACCTAACACCCGCGTAATGCCTCTCCAATGAGTGGCATTTGGATTACTCGTGCATCTACTAAGCCTGCTAATAGAGTAGGCTATATTCGGCCTTGTACAACTCATCAGATACATCAAACTTCTAATGACCCGAAAATATTCTAGATGAGAGACACTCTCACCATTATTCTTGGTCAAATGTAGACTCATGTCTACTGGTGTTCTAGACACACTTGTATTTGATTTACTAAATTTCTCAAGTATCTTCTCAACATAGTGAGACTGAGAAAGTACAATACCACTAGATGTTCTGGTAATCTTAATACCTAGAATGACATCTGCAAGGCCCATATCTTTCATGTCAAGCTTAGAGTTTGACAACCTCTTGGTAGTTCGAACCATTTTATCATTACTACCAATAATGAGTATGTTATCTACGTATAGACACAAAATGACATAACCTCTGTTAGTGTCTTTAAGATATACGCACTTGTCACACTCATTGATTCTAAATCCATTTGACAACATAGCGTTGTCAAACTTCCCATGCTATTGCTTGGCGCTTGTTTCAAACCATATAATGATTTGACAAGCTTACAAACTTTCTTATTTTTCCCTGGAGTTGAAAACCCCTTGGGGTTGTTCCATGTAGATTTCTTCATCTAAATCTCCATTTAAGAAAGCTGTCTTTACATCTATCTGATGTATCTTTAGACCACGTAAAGTGGCTATCGCAATTACCATGCGAATGGATGTAATCCTTGTCATAGGTGAATACATATCAAAGTAATCCAAGTCTTCTCGCTGTCTGTATCCTTTGATAACTAGCCTAACTTTATACTTATCAATTGACCCATCCGCCTTCATCTTTCTTCTAAAGATCCACTTACTACCTAAGGCTTTACTGCATGGGGGTAGATCAACCAACTCCCAAGTATGGTTCTGTAAGATGGAGTCAATTTCACTCTTAATTGCTTCTTTCCATAAGGGATTTTCAAGTGAAGTCACAGCTTCATGGAAAGTTCAAGGTTCTCTCTAACATATAAGTCGAGAAGTCCGAACCAAAGGACTTGCCTCTTGCTCCTTCTTGGCTCATCTACTTCCTCATCTTGATCATCTACTTGATCATCATTTTGATCATCTTCAAGTTCCTTCTCAGAACTTTGATCCTCTCCTCGGGTTCGACAAGGAAATATATCTTCAAAGAAAGACGCATTCCTTGACTTCATTATGGTATTCTTGTGGATATCTAAAATATCAGACTTGGGCACAAGAAACCTATATGCACTAATATTCTGTGCATAACCAATGAATATACAATCCACGATTTTTTGACCTATTGTGACAACCCCGACTCATGGTTAACGCTAATTCATGATTAAGCATAATAAGTAAATGATTAAGATGAAATCCTAAATTAATTATGTGAGTATGTTGTTTTAATTGCATTTTTATCTGTTTGATATAGAAAGACCTGTTCATGTTTTGATTTCAATTTGCGAATTGACAGTCTTATCGACGACTGATTTAGAAATTGACTTGTGTTATATGCTAATTAGGAATTATAGAATTTTATGGTTGGTTTAATTAAAATTCGGTGCGAAATGATTAAATTAGAGTAAATAATGTTAATTAATTTAACCTAAGTTATTTACATGTTTGCCATTTAGTGGATCTCCTCAAAACCATTGCTTTATTCTTATTTCATACATGTTTGACACCATCCATTTTCCACCTTCTTGTGCAAAAACGTGAGAGAGAGGGAGAATAGGAAGAAAATTGGATTCAACTAGGCAATTGCTTGAAATTTAGAGGAAATTGAAGAGGACTTGGAAGATTAGACTACCACACTTGGAAATTCAAGACTTAAGGTAGGAATCTACCCTTTTAATTGTGAATTAAGGTTGTTTAATGCATGAGTTCATGGGAATTAGAGACTAAAATCAAGAAATAGCCTAAAGAGTAGATTTGAGAATCAATTCATACATACATGTCCATATCATGGAGTTTTGAAGTAGTTTTTATGAAATCCTCACATGCATGTTCATATTATAGTTGTAATCTAAGAATTCATCATGTTTTGGGAAAGATTATCTCATATGATCACGTGTTGGAAGTTATGAATTCAAATAAATTCATGCATGGCATAATTACACCATGATCTTTAATTTTCAAGTTGAATTTGTGTACAATTGGCATACTTTTGGGCTTTGATTTTATGAAATGATCTTAAAATCATGATGTGCTATGAGTTTCTACGTGTTTTCCAGAATTTTGGCCCAAAAGGATGAGTTTTGGAATGTTGAATCCATGGTTTGAACCTTGGGAGCAAATTGGGAAAACCCAGAATTTTGCTTCCACGCTCGAGCGACCACTTTTGTTTTCATGCTTTCGCTCGAGTGACAGAAGGCTGGCTTGAGCGTAAATGGCAAGCTCTCGGAATTTTTGCGTGTGCAGAAGCACGCTCGAGCGACAAGACTTGCGCTCGAGCGAGGAACTGTGTCTTACGCTCGAGCGAGCGTCGAGCGAGCATCGAGCAGAGATTTCAAGTAACTAGAACTTTTCACATTTTTGCAGACCGCTCGAGCGAAGGAGTCTACGCTTGAGCGACCAATCACTTTTGGCATGTCCGCTTGAGCGAAAAAACCCACGCTCGAGCGAGACCCCTGTTTTCAGTAAGTTTTGAAAAATATTTTTAAGTACATTTTTGCATCCTCATTTCATCCTAATCATTCCTAGGCCATGTTTAAGGCATCATAATGAGGAATGATGAACTAGAACCACACTAAAACAAGAAAAGAAAGGGGACTAAGTTATTAATTCCGGGTGTGTGATTTAGTGTGATTTAGTGTGCGATTTAGTGTGTGTTCGTTCTGTAACCGTGTAGGTTTTGCGCCAAAGGAAGCTGGTTAGCCTGCTTATAGCCCTGTGATTTGTGAGTAACAATGTTGTAAAGCTATATTCAATTACAATTATTTTCTGAATGATTAACTGTACTGCCTTCTGAAATGGTATTGTTTATTGAATGAATGTTTGTCCTATTTTACGAACTGTACTCGTGGCATCCATAGCAAATGACTGTTACTGTTACTGCTACTGTTACAGAGGTCTCTGTCAGTTCCAATGTTTGGAACTACTACTGTTTACTGTTTTGATGGCCATCAACTGACTGTTCAGTCTATGAAGACCTACTGTACTGTTCTGCTATGGGATGTACCACGTATGACTACTATGATTTCTAAATGACTGATATGACATGAAATATGAGTCACTGAACGAATAATTGATCTACTGATGCAAATGAATGTTTTAACTACTGAAAGGACATTCATTCTTAACCCCTTTACACATTTGTTATTCACTGGGCTGTAGCTCACAGTTTATATAGATATATATATATATGTAGGTGGCCAGGCACCGGACCAAAGCTAGAGGCGCCGACTTAAGCTCCTGTTTTGTTAAGCTAGCCATTGTGCCTCACTTCGAGGTTCCGAGTCTGCACGAGCCAAGGCTTTTGGGTGTACCAATCCACCATTTTTGTTAAGTGTAATGAATGTGTAAGACTTTTGATTGTACAGTTATGATGAAGGGATCATGTCCCTAATCCGTATGCTACTTTGTATATGTTTCTTTGGTATATATATATGGTTATGAATGTGGTTATGTCTACGAAAGTTTTTCTCATTCAGGTTTTCACAGCTCATTGGACATCATCTTATCATTGATTGGCTTCCGCCAGCCCCGTTATACTGTATTATTGTCAAGTCTGTTGAGCAGGCCTTTAGTAATCACGGATTACTGGCCGGTTGCGATGCTAAACCCTTAGGGGTGGGTTTGGGTCGTGACACCTATCCTAACCCGTTTGGATGCAAGTACCGCCACATTTGCAAGACATCCCCACATTTGTAGGAAATTATAAGAAGGCTTGCGGCCTTTCCATATTTCATATGGACTCTTGTCTATTTTCTTCCGAGGGATCCTATTTAGAATGTAATTCGTGGAGAGACTTGTTTCCCCCACAAGTTCTATGGCAATCCAGAACTTATTAACATTGCATTCGTTATCTCCTTTAGCGTCATATTCTTCCGCTCAGCAATCCCATTTGACTGAAGAGAATAAGGTGCCGTGGTTTGGTAGATAATCTCGGATTGAGCACAAACCTCAATAAACAGTGATTTATACTCACCACCACGATCACTTCTTAAAGCCTTAATCTAGTGGCCTAATTGATTCTCAACTTTATTCTTATAAAGAACAAACTTGTCAATAGCCTTATCTTTGCTTTTGAGCAAATACACATAACAATACTTAGTGCAATCATCAACAAAAGTGATGAAGTTCTTATTGCCACCACATGATTATATAAACTTTAAGTCACACACGTCATTATACACTAAGTCCAATGGCTCTGAATTTCTTTCAACAAAATGAAACGAAAATCTTTTCAACTTTGCTTCAACACAAGTTTCATACTTGTGTTTCGAATTAATCTTAAAAGATGGGATGTGATCTAACTTGATTAATCTATGTAAAGATTCAAAGTTCACATGTCCTAATTTACCATGCCACAAATTGGAAGACTCAAGCATGTAAGCAGAAGAATATGCATATTTATTCATCTTTGGGATAAGAGTCATTACATTGAGTTTAAACATACCGTCCAACATATATCCCTTACCCACATACACTCTGCTCTTGGGGTTGGCAAGTCAGTTGCTCTGGGGTTCAGATCCCCACCAACATTAGCAGTAGCAGCATCATTGGTGACAGTTGCCATTTCGAAAAAATACAACAGAATATCACTTTCTGTGTTTCTAGAAGTTAAACTTAGGCCTAGTTTGGGAAGGCTCTGTTTTAGTCAAAAAGTCAAAAAGTTACTAAATTAGCCAAAAAGCCAACAACCCATACCAAAAAGTCAAAGATTCTCTTTTCTCTCTACTTTTTGCACATCTTTTCGTAATTAACCAAAAAGTCATCCCAAACATACAAGTTTTTTTTAGCTACCTTTTTAGCCAAATAGCCAAAAAGTTACTAAATTAGCCTGTTCCCAAACGAGGCCTTAACACTAGAAAATCTCACTGTTAAAAAGTTAATTCAAAATTAGTCTCATCACTAAACCTAGAGTCGAGCATGGTCAAGAATGTTCATAGGAAGACTGGAGGGGTCACATCGGTCCCATTTAAAACCTAGTTAACCTTTTGACAAAACTTTCAAGAGCATGTTGACTTCTAATCCGTGAGAAACAATTTTTAGAATTACGTTTTCCAATGGATGAACTAAGTTAAAACAAACGAAGGTCCAACACTTACAAGCAATTTAAAAATTGCTAACCAAATTACAAACAATGTAAAAAAATTGCTACCAAATAAAACATGCTTTTACATAATGGTAAAATAACCATAACAAATTCTCAAGAAAAAAAAAAAAAAAAATTTGCTTCAATACAAGACGAGTAAACCAATCCAATTGAGGATTGTAAGTAGTCCAAATTTTTATTTAACATTCCCAAATCCTATTCATTTGGATTTGTATTGTTTCCATTCCCTTTAGCATAGGTATGTCTACAAAGAAGGTTAGTAGCAAATTACAACAAAATACAAACAAGTAATCTAAAGAAACTTATAAACTAATCAATTAATTTAATAGCAAAACTAATTATGTTAGACAAGTTATACAATTAAACTTATAACTTTCAAATAAATTACAAACTTTATAACTCTAAAAATTAAACTAAATTAATTGACAAGAGTTATTGGAAATTATAACACAATAATCATGGACATAAATTTAGACAAGTTACAAAAAAAATTTATAACTCTAAAATTAAATTAAAATTAATTGCCACCAGTTATAAATGAATTTAAACATGTAAATAGTTCTAGCAATTAAAATCATGCAAATATACTAGAAAATTAGAAAACAATTTAACATGCATATTATATTGTAAAGCTAGAAGCATGCAAATTAAGCAATATTTATTTATTCACTTAAATAAATTAAATAGTAGAACAAAACCAATTAATTTCTATTCATAAAGTTACCAAGACCGCAAATACAAACTGGAAGCAAACAAATATGAACCAATCAATTAATTATTAAACAAATTAAATTGCAACAATAGACTAATTTGTTTGTTTGTTTATTTTTCTTTTATTTATTTATTTTTTTTTTCCCTTATGCATATCTATTTAACTAAATCAATTGGAACAACTCATGTTTGAAATTAAGCAAAGCTAACAGAAGTACCAACCAATATAATATCCAAAGAACCATCCGAATTTATATTCATAAATTTAACAAGGTAAAACAGTGGGCTTAATCCATAAAGAAAATTAAATTTACAATCAAATTCATATATTGCACAGTGGGCTTTCTAGGAATTATCAACAAAAAGATTGGTCGGAAGTAATTTGATTGAACGGACTGGATAAGGGGGATTAGAATCTATCGGACTTGAGTCTTGGGACTGTGAATCTCCCGGACTATTTGGTTGGATTGGATATGTATCCTGTGTTTGTTTTTTCATGGGATTAGATGTCTGGAAAGGACTATTTTTAGTAAATCTAACGTTTGGTTGGACGAACTGGATAGGATAAATGAACAAAAGACTATTTTATCCTTTTTCAATTGTTTACTAAGTAATAGCAATATTAAACATATCTTTAATATTTTAATTATTTTTAGCTAGATTAAATAAAAATTTATTTTATTTTATTTTTGACACTATTAAATAAATTTATTTTTTAATAAATAAATAAATAAATACATAAAATATCAATAAAAATATATATTATTTTTTTTAATTAAAATTTTAAATAAATTTGTTTTTAAAAATAATAATAATCAAACAATGAAATTAAATAAAACATCTATTAAATTTAAATAATGAAATTAAATAAAAAATAAACAAAATTTTAAAATAAAACATCAATAAAATATCTATAAAAAATTATTTTAAAAAATTAAATAAATAAAACATCAATAAAAAGTTAATAAAATTATTTTATTTTTAAATTGAGACATTTAAATTTTATTGAATTTTATTAAATATAATACATAATTAAATAGTAGATTGTCAAAATGGTCATTTTGACCACCTAATCCCAACAGTGGATAGTCCCCCAAAAATTATCCCATATCCCCCCTAGGACACAATAGTCCCCCATATGGGGATAAGGAGTCCGGCCGGACATGGAGTCCGGTGGACTAAAAAAAAATCAAACGACAGATAAGGAACACTATTTGGATTACAATCCAAATAGTGGATAGTCCTTCCCTCTAATCCGGCGAATCAAACACGCCCTAAAAGGGATCATCTACAGGTTATGCCAAGTTTGGTGGCACAGCAGCATGCATAATCATGGATGTATACAAATCAAACTGTACATACGCATTCTAATTGCCAAGTGCTATTAAAAGTGACCAATTATCAAAACAGTATACAATTCCGGGGAAAAACTATTACATATTACAAATGAATCTATTTATCATAATTCATGGAAAACAAAATCTAACTTGTTTTAAGATTGTCATTCACATTGTGTAATTGAAACAAAATAAATAGATTTATGATTTATTAAAGTAAATAATAGAACATCAAATAAATCCATATTACAGTCTAGAGCATAATACAGAAATACATATCACATAATATATTGAAAGACGAAGAATCAAACCAAATTCTGTGTGATACTACAGTGTCCTTAAAATAGATTAGTCATCTCACCGTAGGTACTGGAGAAACATCAACTTCTGTCTCCCAGGATAAGATGGCTTAAATCGGCTAACGCAGAAACACCTTCTGTTAGCTTTGGCGAACTGACAATGGCAGCACTCTCCCACACATGAAGAATATATTATATGAACAAGCAAACTGACTAGTATATTCTGAAGCAAAAAATCTGTCTCTACACCAAGAGAGATAGGTCTCCTTTTATACACCATGGGGGAGAGAAGAGGAGCCTCTAGCCATGAAGGCTAGCCACTAATGCCCATTAAGGCTGGCAATTAATGGCCATTACTCCAGTAATTTTTGCTGGAGTAATAGACTAAAACTGATGGGAAAAATATCTGATATTTATTTTCTGTATACACAAGTGTGTATATGTAGCAAACTTGGCCCAAAAAGATTAGGTTAGTGGACCACGAATTTGATTCAGCCCAAGCCTAACCCATTCCCCCAAGCCCTAGCCCAAGCCCAAGGGACCACAGACTCGGCCCGGTTCGGGCGGCGGGCAACCCGTGCGTGGCAATTTTGCCATAATCAACTTAGACCATAGCCTTGGCCAAAGCCCATCCTTGTAGCATCCATGCCTCTCTTCCTTCGGAAAATTTGGATGCCCCAAAGGGCTCATACCCTTATCAAAATCTCGAGATTTAAATACCTATCAAACCTTTCCTCTACAATCAATGTGGGATTGGTAGTTATACAGAATTCTCAATACTTCATTCATGAGACCATCTAAATGAGACAATTTCTCATTCAATTCTCAATGGTTTTTGGTCATTTTTTTTTGTGGTGTAAAAACTTTATTACAAATAATGTAAACCTATTCAGTCTCACCTCAACCAATAATTGAAACATACTTTAATTTCACATTAAAATAACTAAAAAATCATTTTGTCCAACTTTTATTTTGTTTCTGCTATCTGTTAAGGACTCTACTTGGAAACAAAAAAAATGTGTCATGTCCATTTCATTCCACATTATATGTCATGTTGGTGGTTGTGGTGGGCTGTTTAGTTTATTGTTTGTCTTCTATTTAAATATAACGAGTATTTATTGTGGTGGGAATGAAATAACCCTAATCTCTGTTCAACCAATCATTTTGCTCACATCTAAATCAAAATATTTGGTAATGCACCTTTTAAAATTCAAGCTACCTTACTACAGCTATCTCACTTTTTTTTTTTTCAGCTATCTCATTTTTTTTTTTCCAATTTTTTATTCTTGTAACTTCTTCATTTTCTTTTGTCTGCATCTACAATTTTTTTTTGTCAATCAATAAAAGATTAACCAATTAATTTTTATAACACATCCAACCAGTATAGGCATCTTCTAATGTATATATACTAGTGAATTACTCTTGTCTAGAGGCACTTATAACACAACTTGACACTAATGAAAATCAATCACTCTCATTTGATTGACATACCCCTTCCCCTTTCTCTCCTAAATAATTTATATGTAATCACATTTATTTTAGATGAATTAAAAAAATATTAATTAAATAATCAAAACTGAGTTTTAGAAGTAATTAAAAAAGCAATCTTGACATGTTCTTGAATTGAACTCTTCAATCTGAAAAATACAAAAATAAATTGGTCTAATAAAAAGATGATAGAGAGGAGAATTACAAACTTATTTTAAAGAGTATCTAGTCAAAGTAAAAATTAGTAATGTTTAGTCAAGAACATAGATATCCTCGTTGACGCCGTCATTGTTGGATCCATTATTTGAATCTACAACTATCACCGTACTAAAATGAAAAGGATTTAAGAAAAAATATTAAACAAAAGCCTTAAAAAATAATAGGAAAAAAATAGTTAAAAAACAATATAAAAAAATATAAGAACTCTCTCTTTCACTATTAATTTTATTTTTGGCCAAATCATGAACGGCAAGGGAGGCCGGGGTTTCTGTGATGGCAGGAGAGAGATAAGAATGGGTTCCCATGTACCATCATCACTATGTAAAATGAAAAAGTACACTAAAATTGAAAATCCAACAAGAAAATAATAATAAATTTATAAACTCCTGGACACATTTTAAGAAAGAAATAAGAAATTTCTATTAGAAGTGAAAGTATAACATAAAAAATAATAATAAAATAAAAATTATAGGGAAATCAATTAATATAGTCAACTTATTTAGATTTACACAAATAGAACATCCTACATTTTGTGCAGAAAATAAGGAAAGATGTGGAGAGAGATGTGAAGTAAATTGCAAAAATAGTTATAAAGAGAGAATAGAGAGAAATAAGGAAAGTGTCAAAAGTTCTTTGGGCGGGAAATTTATTTTTGGTCAAATGAATCTATCCATTAATCTCATAAATGGATTGATCTTAGCCATTCTAACCAAATATAAGAGTAACTTCATCAAACTAGCTAATTTTTATTATTATTATTTTTTTATAGTCAAAATAGTGAATAAATCACCAAATGTCAATTTCATCAAATTAGCTATTTTAGTTTTAGTGATTTTGACTCAACATATATAACTAGTAGTTTTGGCTGGTCAAACATTAAAAAATATTATTTTTTATATTTTGGAATTACTTGTGTTGAGTTTATAAAAAATAATTTGAAATAAAAATAATATTTAAATAGCATAGGCAAATAATAGAAAGTTAGTTGGAGAGTGAATTAAAACAGTGTATAAGCAAAATAGAAAAATTAAGTTTTGAGCTAAAATATAACAAAATTTTAAGGGTGACTTACACTAACAGTCCCTATAGTTTGGTACTCATATCATTTTGATCCATGACTTTTCAATTGTGACATATTTGATCCTGAATTTTGAATCTTATTCCAAATAAGGACAATTGAATATACCATTGCTCAATTTCAAGGGTAAAGTCATCAATTTGATAAAATATAAACTAATTTGACAAAAATAAATGTCAAAAAAATATTTTTCAATTTTTTAAAATTATTTATACCAACCAAAGATAAAATTATGTAAAATTGATAAATCTTTTTCACATTTATTTATTTATTTTTACCAATTAATTTTTATTAAGTGTTTATATGATGATCATGTAATGGGTGGTTGTTAAGTTTTTAATGGCCTATTTTGGGAAGTGAGTTATAATCCACTTCCCATATTATAACCCACTTCCTCTCTCACAAAAAAGCTATTTATAAGCTACTTATAAGCAGCTTTTCACCAAAAAGTTGATTATAACCATCTTCCCAAAATAGCCCAATGTGTAATCGATATATTTAATATATGAAATGTTGTTAATTTTAGTTTTTTGATTTAATGGATTGGTTTAAAATGATATCCAAGTTGTCGCCATATGTGATTTTTGAAAAAATATAAACTAATTTAATGAAAATAAAAACAACCACCCATTACATGATTATCATCCAAACACATAATAAAAATTAACTTGGTTAAATAAAAAATAAATAAATGTGTAAAAGATTTATAAATTTTACATAATTTTATTTTTGATGGGTAGAAATAATTTTTAAAAATTTAAAAATATTTTTTTGACATTTATTTTTATTAAATTAGTTTATATTATCAAATTGACGATTTTGCCTTTGAAATTGAGTAATGGTATATTCAATTGTCCTTATTTAGAACAAAATTCAAAATTTATAGTCAAATGTGTCACAATTAAAAAGTTACAAACCAAAGTGATACAAACCCAAACTATAGAGACTTTTAATATAATTCACCCAAATTTTAACTAGTTTGATGGAGATAATAATTCTATTTTATTGTATAGGTATATACTATAGTGTTATATATCACTACTAAAAAAAACACTTTTTGCGACCGCTATAAACCGTCGCAAATAATAAAAAACAGTCGCAAAAGACTTTTTGCGACGGCCTATGCGACGGCAAATGGGGGTCGCGAATATGGGGGTGGCAAATACTTTTTGCGACGGCAAAGCAACGGTCGCAAATTATTTGCGACCACCTAAACTACTTATGGCGACTGCTATTTTGCCGTCGCAAAAAACAAAGAAAAACACTAATATGATCTTTGGCGACCATCTTGTTACCGTCGCAAAAAAATAAAAATAAAAATAAAAATAAAACAAATAAATAAATAAATAAAAGTGTAGCGTTAAGCACTCTAGGAATAACAATGACTAGAATTCAGACAGTATAACATTATAGTTTGATTGAACATTCTATTTGAGTCTCAAAATTTGAGCCATATGTAAAAGTTATTACAACTAAAAACTTGGGAAAAGTTCTTTTATGAAAAAAATACAATCCAGAACTGGCCAATCTTCTCATCAATTTTCTTGCTCGGGTGTTTCTCCACTCTATCAATGAACTGGCATAACACCTTGTACTCCCCAGTGCAAGAAATGAAAGCAATATGACGAGGGGAAAAACTCCTTCTCCACAATTGAAAAAGGTAAGCTTTTAGTAATTCATCTTGCCTTGCGCAATCATAAAATGATACAATTGATCATGCTTTCTGTAATTAACTTACAATAAGTTGATTAAGAGCTTGAAAATTAAACTACAAAGGAAAGGGACCACATTAAATGTAAGACGGCAATCCAGAGCGGGCAAATTATAACTATGCTGTAAAAATATCTGTCTTTGTATAGACCTACTACTAAAGCCACAACATCCAAGTCCAACAAATAGAGTGCAACATAAATGGGTTTCTGGAAAAGATCCTTGATGCCGGAATATGCACAAGCACACCTTAACACTTAAAAGATATCCTTACTCACATTTTACCAAATAATGTAAATAAATCATAGGCAGAATATGCACACCTTGACCATTGTCTCATGTGTGGCCGACTTATCAATATACTCTCTGGCTTTTACTGCTGCATAAGGCTGATAAAATATATGAAGTAAGGAAATAGCAACTGAATGAATATCATAAGAAGACAAGGACAAACAATGAAGCACGTGAATGAAAAGATGTAGACACCTGTAGGTCCTCATTGTTTGTAACAAACTGCACAACACGAAACCAAATGTCATCACTGACAAAATCTCCTGCTTTGTCAATCAACTAAAGAATCACATCCACGTACCTGCACAGTGATTAGAAACAAAAATGATATTATAAGTAGTGTACAAAATTATAAAAGAGTGAAGAGAGAAAGTTTCAATAGGTTAAAATTTATTGCATTCTAAGCAGAAAAGATGAAATTTTTAAGTAAAAAACCGAAGTAACACTGCTATACAGAGAAGCCATTTGACATCAAAATAATTCATCAATCGAGAGTTATTCATGGTAGTTATTCATGCGACAACTGAAAATATCGCATTCAACAGTATATCGTGGTGTGCTGCCTCGATCTAATAATGAAATACATGCTCTCCCTCTTGGATAGAAATGCATACTTACCATGATAAGTCGGGGGCAAACTTCTCTGCTAGAATAGCAGCTTTTAGTGACAATTCTTCACGCATTGCAAAGTCAGCTGTGCTGAGATACTGATAACAGATAAGTGTCAGTAGCATGCTTCTTGTGCTTTTTGCTAGGAAATATCTCAGTCCATCATTAGTGGCCAAGTATGTTACATGGACTCTATGTGTTGGGTGTAGCCTGTAGGTGTGTCCAGACATTGGACGTCCCTCAACCTTAAATCTTAGGACACAAAAATATGTTTTCAAAAGTTAGAAATGGGTATGTGGTCATGTCTTGAATGTTTAAACATAATATAAGATGTTGTAATTACTTGGGGATGTAATTCAAATTAAATGGGATTTAGGGGGAAAACGGGGATTTCTATCTCCTATACAGTGTGAGGTTAGAAAATTTTCTTTATCATCAAATTTAAGCTACTTATTCTTTGAACATTGTAAAGAAAATTAGAGGATCCAAATGTCTAATTTGGGTGTGGGCATTGGACACATATCTCATACCCTTACCCTTATCATATCTTATGGACAACGATACACTTAAATAATAGAAGAGCCCATCTAACATTGGTGGCTGACTAGATGGTACATAAGAAAAGAAATTGTCAACTGAAATTAAAGACAATTACTGTTTTTTGTCCAGTAATACTGTACCTGCAATAATTCTTCAACTATATCCTTTGCATTTGAAACATCACACATGCCATATAACAGATCAAGAGCATGTCTCCGAATACTATGGGGGTTAAATCATTGTCAGTAAGGGATGGTGATTTTTAAAACTATGACGTAGAGTACCAACTTCACAAAATATAGATTTATGAAAAACTGCCTAGCACTGCAGATGAAATCACAATTATGACTATCATGTTTTATTTTAATTGTATAATTTTCAATTAATC